>OZ019951.1:1895213-2237713 GCA_963970385.1 Theonella swinhoei | reverse complement strand
CAGATGCAGGTCAATAACTGGAGGGTATTATTACCAGCTAGTCCTAGTGGTTACAAGCATTCATGATCATGATCAAGAATTACATGCCAGGATGAAGGACATTATAAAGTGCAACCCTTGGTGACATTGTATATGCACATGTTCACGGCTATGGACTGTCTTTTGCTTGCCAGTTGGCCACTTGCCCTGCGTATATATCAAAATTAATAATAGCATGTAATGTGCACATGACTGAGTGATCTCTTGCAGCTCACTCGCAGCGGAAAAAGGCACAATATAATATATACAAGTGTAAAAACATTTTTACTAAAATGTTGAAGGATGTAGGGATGGAAGTGCCAAAAAGTATAGAAACAAGGTCAAAGTTCAGCATGCATGCAGACAAAGGCAGGGGATGATAGCATGCAACAATCATAACATGCGTAACCCCATATTTACAGATGTAGGGATATGGGGTTACGCATGTTATGATTGTTGCATGCTATCATCCCCTGCCTTTGTCTGCATGCATGCTGAACTTTGACCTTGTTTCTATACTTCTTGGCACTTCCATCCCTACATCCTTCAACATTTTAGTAAAAATGTTTTTACACTTGTTTCACTGGTTTTTACTGTGTGTAGCAACGTGTATAAACCGACTGGCTTTCGTTCTACCTCCCTTGCATACCTATGACGATAGCCAGCAATTGGCAGTGACTCCTACATCCTGTCTTGTACGAATATTGCACACTGAGTAAAACTGCGGGTCCAGTTATGGCAAGAGTTAGTCGTTCAAAGAAACGGACACAAAGGAGCAACGCTGGTAGCCAAACAGCGCGACAAATCACAACCACGACCAAACTTCTAAACGTCACGTCTTCGGCACGTGAGCAAACCAGCAAATGGCGTCTAAACTAACGCTTCTAAGCTTGCCAAACTGGAGTTTGACGGGCTTTGGGAGAAGGTATGAAGATTTTGTGCATCAAGGATCATGTACGCTCCAGTATAAATGATTTTCGTGAAAGAAATAGAGCGATTACTAATCCCAGTTTCGCGGTAGGTCGTTTGAACTGAAGAAGAAAGAAGAAGAAGAAGATGATGAACAATCGGCGTTTTTACAATTTTCCGAGAATCACCGTAGCTGTATATTTTACGGAGTTTGAGAGTATTATAGTGTATAGAGGCACTCGCAGAGCACGTTGTTTGTCTGAAAAGGCCTATAACTTCCGCGTTCGAGAGTTCTCAGCCGTTACTTTTGTATGGGGCTAATGGGCGTGTCTGCGCCATCCCTACATATAGAGTCTACCGACTCTATGATATAGTAATAATATAGACCACTATAAACCAGGGTGACTTATCAGTCATTAAGTCTGTATCTATTAAATATCTTAGTTGACCTGGTAATAGATGTCTGTATTTAAAGGATTTATAAACATATAATGTTACTGAGTTGTTAACTTGTGGATGTGATGACTGTAGTAGGAACAAAAACTTCTGATCTGTGCACAAAACTGGATATCCTGGGCAATATTGTAGTACTGCAGACTCTAGATCTTCTCTCAACACATGTACAGAATACTTGGGACATATACATAAAAAATGAAGGTCATCCTCTATGGTTTGGCAGCAACTGCAGAGGCATTCCTCAACTGCATGGGAGTGGTGATGGCCTATGATATAGCAGGAATCCAATACTATCAAGCAGGCTAGTGAAATAATGGAAGAAGTATACTGGAAGAAACAGATGAAGAAGACGGCAAAGGGAGAGCTAGATGTCTGCATGGCTACGCTCTGACCATTTCACTGCGCGAGGCTTTTCACTGCGTATACGTATACTTACGTATCTCTATAGACTGAGTATAGCTATGAAAAGCTTGGAACGCCGCGGCGCTTTGCGCAGTGTGCGGATACTTTGACGATGTAAATGTAGGGTCAAGGGTTATGATAACTGACATTTTAAGGGTTAGCAATATACAATGCAAGTCCTACGCTTACCTTCTTGTGAAGATTTAACCTGGTTGTACCCCGTGTTTTCCGTCTTCCTATGGACTATTGACTTTACTCATGGAGTGCTCAAAGGTGAAGAAATGCGTGCGCAATCGCTTCTCCAGCTCATGGTGGATGAGTCACATCAGTTGCATGATGTGAAATACCTATGATGATTCCACTTCTAAAATACATGGGTGTTAATTATAAATATAATTTGTAGTTCATTGACTAAATTGTGGAGGCTATGCTGTGTGCACAGGCTGTACTGGACTGGTGGACTAGACCAGTACACTTGAGCTAATCATTCTTTAAAATCATGAAAGTACATATAGCTATTTGTTGTACACTAGCTAAAGCCAATCCTGTGAGTTTATTGTAGAGTGTAAAAGCCATGTGTCTGTCATAAAATATGTATGTGTATGTCTCTGAAGGGACGGTTGGTCTCACTAGCTCATTTATTCATGTATATAACAATCTCCAGGTAGCTATATGTGACTCAGTGACTGATTCTCTGCTGTCCGAAGTATTAAGAAACTTTTACAACAACAGTACTAACAGATTGCAATGTTTTGGTCCAGTCTGGACCTTCATCAGGCTATATAGACTGACTGTGCAGCAATAAAGGATAAAACAGTGCTATTCAAATGTGTAGCTGTAGTCAGTTACCAGGGTTGTTAAACTCGCCACAGTTCAGTTACCAGGGTTGTTAAACTTGCTACATCAGATTAGGTTTTTAGTCTTGCATGTCTATAGCTAAATGAGATCTTCCTTGTGTGTAATGTATGTCCGTTGTGTTATATTCATCTTTATGGCTTTTGACTCTTCATAAACTCACATGCAGGTATTAGGTAATACTGCCCTGTATCAGTGTATGGCAAGTATGTAGTTCTTGTCCAGTACGGAGCCTCACTATATTATCTCTGGCATTCCAACATGAAAAGATGCATGCAGTTATGGCAATCTAAATATGCAGGTGATCCTCCATCATTCCTAACCCCCACTGAGCCTCAGAATCAGCTGGTGAGGAGTGATACAGGAAATCTCACTCTCTTGTGCCCAGTCCTTAACACCCAACCATCCAATATTACATGGTCAGCTCTTACATGACAGTGATATAACATGACTTTAATCATCCATGAGATGCTTAGAAGACAAGGCAAGGCAACATAATACAACAAAAAGACGCAACCCGCCCAAAGCGGTTATTTTTCAAAGAAAAATTAGCTGCCTCGGATAGGACTCGAACACACGACCATTCACTTTCTAGGCAACACTCTTACCAACTGATGTTCATGATGATCAGCACTGTCTTTTTATATTGCATGTTTTTTCATTATGTGTGTCTATTCAGGTATCGTGAAGGAGAGGTGGATAATCAGTTCAGACAAGCAGATGGATCCTATTTTGTCCCCAATATCAATCCAAGTGATGGTACATATGCCAGTACTGATGGAGTAGTGTATTACTGTGCTGCCTCCAATGACTTTGGGACCATCCGTAGCCGCAATGCTACAGCTTCCATTGCTAGTGAGTGGGGATGTGGGTGTGGACAACCTGTGTCATGTGACAATCTTCATTGCAGATTTTGGGGGATTTGAGGCAGAATCCGAAGAAACTATCATAGTGGATGTTATAGAGGCTACTAATGTGAGACCACAGTGGGTGTCTCTGGGGTGTGCCATCAAACCTGGCTCCTTCCCTAAGCCCATCATTGAATGGGTCAGACATACCGCTGGTGATCCAGGAGACGAAATGGTTGTAGTGGAAGATTTAGTTCTGAATACTATTCGTTTTGTGGATGATGGACTCATACTGGAGACTACAAGTGAGGCTATCACTGACCAGGCATACTACTGTCGTGTCACTAACCCTGAGTTCACAGCTGGAAGGGATCCTATCACCCACACATTCCGTACTGGTCAGTTAGTCACAAAATACATGAATGCATCAGAGGCGGCGGCAGCAGTTCGGAGATGGGAGAGACGAGATTCAGTTATGTGTTCATACTACATACATACGCGCACATTATGCAATTTTCCAGGCACGCAATAAAGAGGTTGGGCTACTATTAGATGTATAGCTGTTATCTACATGCATATATATGTTTTGAAACGTATTTAGTGCATGCAGCATCAGCAACACATATTCCATCATCGTAGCTCGTATTTTAAATTTGGGGGGGCGGTGAGGCCCCCCCTACTGGAATATTAGGGGCCCTTCTTCCGCCACCCCTGTGCATGATGTACAGGACAGTAGAAGCTATACTGGACATGTAAATAAAGTAGGAAAACCCCATTGCAGGACATCATTCCATTCTGTTTGGCATCCACCATAAGCTTTCCTCACATTCCTCTCCCATGTTATTTGCATGTGTGTGCAAATGGAGACAAAGCCAGCTGCATAGTAAACACTGATCACTTGTATATTCTTCTTACAGTGGAGTCATTTAATCAGACTATATACCCTCCCAATGGTGTGAGGGTCTACAAGCAACTCACAAATAGAACTGCTCCTCGAGATGGTGATTATGAGGTGGCATTCGCTACAGCAGCTGCCTATGGTGGTAGTGAGGCAATACTTTTTTTATGGAGATTGAATGGCAGACAATCAGGGATAAAACCTGAAGGATCTGTTGGTATTATTGATCTAAGTAACCTACCTGACAATATTGACACTCTTATTAAAGTAGAAGTGACGTTGACTCCATCAACTAACCAGGAACTGGTTGCCTACCTTCACCTGCTAGGTAAACATCAATGTACATGTACGCATGTAAATAGGTTCACTAACACATGTTCATCCCCGTTCCCCCAGACCCAGCTGCCATAGAGAACCCTCCAGAAGATGAGAGAGGTGCACTGACAGGTATCCCTCATTCATTCACATGCTCTGTGTCTGGTAGTCCAATGCCCACACTCAAGTGGTTTTTCAATGGAGCCATGATAGAGGGAGATGATCAGAGGGTGATTGATATGGATAGACAGAGACTCACTATCAATTATCCTGTTAATAACAACTCAGGAATGTATCAGTGTTTTGCTGAAAATGAGAGTGGTACTGTATTTGCAAGCTGGACTCTGCAAGTTCGAGACCCAGGTAAGGAACTGACCTCACTCCTGCCCAAAGTGCGCCCAATACCTTGAAGTAACATATCACTCTCATTTCACTCCTATAGTGACTCCTATGGTTTCCACTTCATTTGCTGACATTGAGGCTGATATGTGTCTGGGCTACCGTCTGATCCAGCGGGACAGTGGTCCAGTTCTGTTGAGTGTGAATGTCACTGCTGACCCCTGTCCCCAGGCAAGCTGGTTCCGACGTGCTCCTGGAGGTACTGTGGCTACTAATATCACTGCAGAGGCCAGTGACATCACTGTGAGTTGTGTGATGTATATGAAAGAATCAGACCAAGAGACCCCCAAAACAATACAACACAACATAATGCAACTTACCCAAGGCAGCCATTTTCAAAGGTAAGTGAGCTGCCTCAGGCAGGACTCGAACCTGCAACATTCTGTGTTCTAGACAGATGCTCTACCAACTGAGCTACCGATGTAACTCAGCTAGTTGGCTGGGTCGAATCACACATACAAAGCAACACAACTCAAGGCAAAGTGTCTCAACCTGAATATCAGCTGGTGTGTCTACAGTGTATCTCAATCCCAACTATTCCATTCTCCTCAGATCACAGATGGTTGTGATGGCTATAAATTAGGAGATACACAATTCACCTTCCAACTGTCAGTAGATGTACTCAATGATGACACTAGAGGATTCTACTCAGTGTCCTTCACTAATCCAGGAGGCTCTACAGCAGGAAAAGAAACCTTTGTCACCCCCTTTGGTAACAAAGACTCCAGTTGAATAGTGAATGAAATATGTATAAGACTAGTCTCAATCCCAGGCCACTGCACGCCTCCTTTTTGCCTTTGGAGGCCTGGGGTCGAGGCTAGTATAACACTGAACTACCTGTTTCTCTACTGTCAACAGTTCGAGCCAAAATCACTAACATTAGCTCAGTTCCTTACCTTGATGGCTGTCTGGAGGCTGGCACTGAAGTGGACATAGTATGTGAAAACATTGCTTTCCCTGAGGGTAGAGTTGAGTTTTTTAAAGATGGGAGTCTAGTGGACAGCACAGACAGGTGTGTGTGTGTGTATGTGTGTGTGTGTGTGTGTGTGTGTGTGTGTGTGTGTGTGTGTGTGTGTGTGTGTGTGTGTGTGTGTGTGTGTGTGTGTGTGTGTGTGTGTGTGTGTTGTGTGCGCATGTGTGTGCTGAGAAGAGCAAGCCCACCTAGTTGTGACAACTGGCAATGTGGAAAATGTCAGTGTGCACATCAAATTGCAATTCATGTATGACATTATTAACAGTTGATCTCTCCACTAGCATAGGACCATTTAATATTCCCTTTGTTCAACACCTCAAATTAGAAGATTGTCATAAGGATGTCAGTTTTAAAGAGGTCCTTCATTCCTCGTTTTGCCTATAGTTTTCTCTATCACACCAATTTTTTAGATATCACAATCACAGAAGCATCTTTGATTATGTGTGTCTTCTATGATTTCAATATGTGTGTCAGTATATAGTGTTCCATTATATACTGGCTGCAGGGTGACCCAGACATGTGAAAGGTTACATATATCTACAGTGGAGGAGAGTGATAGTGGATCATATATATGTAAGGTTCACAATAATGATAGTATCCCAGAGCAGGCAGAAGATACCAGTGATCCTTTGAACCTCCGATACTGCAGTAAGTGTTGTGTGTTGTGAGATAAGGAGGAATATGATGTGTGTCTCCCTCTCCATGCAGTTGCACCTCAAATTGTTGGGAATGTAACATTCACTAAAAACAATCCTGAGGAGGGTGAGGCGACAACAGCTACATGTCGGTGGACAGGACAACCTGAGCCTATAGTTACTTGGTATAAGGATAGTAAAGAGCTGGTTGAAGCAGATCTGCCTTTTTACTTCAGGATTGTAGTAACAATGGAAGATGGGGACAAGTGCAGTGAGCTGAAGATCGAGGAAGTTCAGCTAGGCGATGCTGGGAACTATGCCTGTAATGTCAGTAATCCCGTTGGCTTTGACTCTCAGACCAAGAGGCTAGAAGTACAAGCTCTATCAGATACATGTGTGTAAAGTATAATATTTTTGTGGGAGTGTACACTTATATTTCTCTAATTACTCAGCAAGCTCTGGATCTGTCACCATCAGCACAGGAGTTGGTGTTATCATTGGACTCTTCATATTTGGAGTATTTGTGCTGGCTGGGTGTGTGGTCGTGGCATTAGTTCTAGTAGTTGTATTCAAGGGAAGACAGAAAAACTCAAATGGTAACTATATTATTGTAATTTGTTACATTCACATATTGTCCTTTTTCTTTCAAATCTCAGAAAATGATGATTTAACTGCTACAAAAAATGAAGCCTATGGCATGCTTGAATTAACTGCTACAAAAAATGAAGCCTATGGCATGCTTGAAGTAACTGCTACAAAAAATGAAGCATATGGCATGCTGAACTTTGAACCAACATATGAAGTGATCTCTGACTAAAACATATCTGCTTATCTTTTGGAATGAATATATGATTGCCATGCATTCATTGTGTACAATGATGTCAACAATATGTGTGTGACTTATAGTTTTTCGCTATGCTCTATATTCTACCTTCAGCCTCCAGTAGCCATCATAGCCAGCACAGAGCATAACTTGTGTTACCCATCACTAAGTTTTACACATTCTTGTACTTGTATGCTATTATATAATATACAGCGGCGGATATATATATATATATATATATATATATATATATATATATATATATATACATATATATAGGGGGGAGTTGTCCTGGGGGTCCATGGGCACCCCCTTGCTTGGACTTCCTAACTGCATGTACCTGTCTTACGCGCGCGCACGCTCATTTTATTTGTACGCGATGGCGCCACCCGTACCCGTCCCTGCCATGAACGCGGGAATTGTTCCCCTCCCCCGCGTTCAATTGACTCGTAAATCACGTGACAGTTATGCAAGCCTTTGCCCACGCAACATGACAGCGTATGGCTTTTATCTTCTCTTTCGTAGTGTCCACAGCAGTGTATGGGTGTACAGCGGCTCTCCTAATAATCTGGCTGGAAAGAAGGGATGTGTTGAAACGTTTGATCGTTAAGTTTGAGGCTATGGACAGAGTTATGGACATCATTAACTTCACCAACGCCACCATTGCCAGCATCCTCAGTTCGTGGGTATTGATGAGTATGGAGTCTCACAAAGAGAGATTTAAGGTGAATGGAGGGCGGCCAAACGCAGCTGCAGACTGGATGCTGGGGAGCGTGTGTGGTTACATTGTGGTGGAGGCTCTGCTTCTCTGTGTGACCAGCTACAGGCTCCGCGGCTATCATTGGTCTCACATCAGGAACAATTATGGAGAGACTGTTATATTCCACATGGTGGCTTTAGTTGGACTGACATCAGTGGTATTTCGGAACACTGGCTATCCCATCGCCTTGTGGGTTGTGTGGTCCGAACTCACCTCAGTATTTTTAGGGTTGGAAAACTTCATAGTAGCAGGCAAATATCATTGTTATCAGTCCACTTATACATGGCTTATGTTTTTTATAAGAGCTTGTAGTGGTATACAGTGGAACCTCTGAATAAAGGACACTTTGGGAGCAGAGGTTTTGTCCTCTTTTCGGAGGTTGTCCTCTGGTGGGAGGTTCAAGCCAATAGGTCATTTATAGATGTAATATACCTAGATAACATGTTCTAAAAGCCCTTAAGTACATATCTACACCATCTACTACAATTTCTACACAAGATCACCAAAGATGAACTACAAAAACATGTCAGTTTCCATAACAACACTACAAGTGCACATGCATGGGTAATAACACATAAATTATATAAAGAACAGTTTAGCCACAAGCATGCACATGTTAACTCAGTTAAATTGAGTACAACTGTGTTAAAGGTCTGACTACAATTGAGTATAATTTACACACTTCATGCACCTAAACCCCACATAGAAAAGTTGAAAGAGCTAGTAGCTTCACTGAAAGCCAAAGGATTGTCCTAGTGTATCACAGAACAATGATTATTGTACTAGTGAAATGCTAAGCGTTGTTGGCGAGCGGGACGCCAAATTAGAAGCACGTATATACGGCATTACAGTATGTACAGTGTGGGTTACATGAAAATAGCCCGTTCGGAGGGTTAGCTACGCTCGCAAATTAAATTCACGCATGAAGGATGGGTGTGGTTTCCTGTTTGTCCGTTATAAGAGGCACTTTTGTACAGAGTTGATCAGCTGGGAGCACGTGGCTTGTCCGCTGTCCGGAATCAAGAGGCGTCCGCTCGTGGGAGGTTGGCTTAACACTAGTTGTATTGTAGTTTCAATCCGTGCCATAGCCAGTGTCCGTTATAGAGAGGTGGTCCGCTCGTGGGAGGGTCCGTTATGGGAGGTTCCACTGTACTGTTTGTATTTCAGAGAGTGGTCATGTTCTACTATCTCCTGTGGCTGTCCTGGACACAGTTTGAATGGGATGTAGGCTTTGTGTTCCAGTTCACATTGCTAGTAGCAGGGACCACTCTCAACACACACATGGCCACCTCTTATGTCAGAGATTTCCTCTCTGATCCCTGGTACAGATAGTATATTATGTATTTTGCGATACTACATCAATACCGTTAACCCTTGGCATGCATGCACAGCGGGGCTTACAGTACCTGTACTGTGTCCGCATGGGGAAGTGATTTCACTTCTAAAACTTTCTCATTATTTGCCAAGGAGTTAGTGGCTATAGTACACAGTTTATACTGAGATTTATAACTGCAAAAGGGTTAAACAACTACTTTGTAGTGTAATATAAACACATACATACAATGTCTATTCAGCAGTAATTACTGGGTTGAGTGAAGCGAGCACTTCCAGTCATGATCAATGTATATACATGTATCAATCCCTTGTTTTATCACGCATATTTCTGATTGTACACACAAGAACTCATGCATTAATCACTGGAGGTGTCTGTAGTCTCACATCCTACTCCAGAACTGCACAGAGACAATGTGTGTAAATGAAATAATGATAATAATAATATATATGTTGATATGCTTGATTAGAGAGGCTACAGCTGAAGCATGATATCCAATAATTGAGTTGTATGCAATATGTACATGTATATAATGATGTAGTAGAGTCACCTCTGTACTTCATGGGGAGGAACATTCTGTACCACATCATACGATGTGTCCTGACCAGTGTCTGGGCTGCTGTCTGCTATCACCTCACTTGGTGTCTCATATATGACTGTAGTGCCACCTCCAGGTCTGTGTGGAGGTGATGTGGAAATGAGATCATTCATTACCCCATATGCCGTATCCCACACCCCATACCTCTGTTCTACATTATATGCTAGGTTGGAAGTAGTGAGGACATTTTTATAAACTCCATATGCCACGTTTGTAGTGGTGTTGGGGCCACTGACCACTGTATCAATTGGTGTATCATAGATGACATCTCTAGGACTGTGACTGTGATGTGTGTAGATATGAAGATATATACAGATCAGCAGACAGAGGACAGAGATAACTCACACAACTGCATTCAGTTCTGCATAGAAGTCACTGCCTATATGATATGTAAAAATATAATACTCTATGCATGCACACACACACACACACACACACACACACACACACACACCTTTCACATGTTTCAAGCGTCTCCAAACCGCCACACCCACTACCACCACCACCACCACCACCATCACACACAGTGGTAGTAATACTCCACATATTGTGCCTGCAATTACTGCTGCCCTACCAATACCTACATTTTTGAAAGTCAGTGTGGTGGATCAACATGCTATGTGCTACTGTCTGGCCTAATTAACTGGAGGAGAGACTGAAAGACAGGCACACTGTATAACTACACAGAGGCAGAGACATCATGTCAAAAGTGGGGGGGCTCGGCATTCATGAAGTGGGGGGTTATTACATTCATTCTGAATACATTCGGTATAGTCTATTAGTATTTAATACGTTCTTCATGACAACCTCCAATTTTGGGGGGGCTCAGCCCCCCTTATCAAAAAGTGGGGGGGCTCAAGCCCCCCCTGCCCCCCCAGGTTCTCTGCCTCTGCTACAAGTCACAGGAATATTAAGCATAATAGAGGAGCTGTAGAGTGAATCACTTGCAGCAGGTTTCAAGCAATAATAATAAGCTACAGTACTATTGCTTGAAATCTGGTGATTCACTCTACAGCTTTGGAGGCAAGTTAGTACCGGTCGATTCACTGCAGCTGGATGCTGCAGGCTGTATCTATTTTTCTATAAAGGGCCAATTTGCACAAATAAAGCTGCCAATCTATGATCTGTAGCATGTGTCATGCTAAATGCACATGTGTGATTAATATAGACAATGTGGCAGGAGCTATGGAAGTGATATGTTATGTACCAGCTGATGGTGGACCTTCACTGTCTCCATTGTCTGCTGTCCCAATCTCCAAGACACCTGGAGGAAGGGGCTTGCATGAAGGGTCACTAAAGTACAAAGTACGTTATATTTGTTAACACAAGGGGTAATATGCTATGCACAAATAGAGCTGCCAGTTTATAATCTGTAGCCTATCTCATAATGCTCTACATTCCTCAAGAGACAATCTGGCAGGAGCTAATTACTTGATGCACAGAACGTGAGATATGTATGCACCATTGAATGGCGGATCTTCAATTGTGAGTCTGAAGGTAGCAGAAACTCCATTAGCAGTACATATGTACACACCACTATCTCCCACGTCTACTGCCACAATCTCCAATACACCTGTGGAGAATGGAAGAAGAAGAGAAGGAAGTGAAGAGGGAAAGGTAAGGATCAGAGCCCGAGGTGAGATTGTTATAGTCACACACACACACACACACACACACACACACACACACACACACACACACACACACACACACACACACACACACACACACACACACACACACACACACACACACACACACACACACACACACACACACACACACACACACACACACACACACACACACACACACACACACACACACACACACACACACACATGCACATGTACCCACACCATTGTTAACTTGTGCTCCATCAGGTAGAGGGATGCCTGCCTCCCTACTCCACGTATAAGTGATATCTGTGGTCTCTTTCGACTCCTGAGTACAAGTGAGACGGACCGTAGTCCCTGACTCCACTGTCATATTCTGGAGTGGACCATCTACCTCCACCTTACCTGGGGAGGGTACACTATCATGTGCCCTCTCTCACTGACACAGAGGACGCTCACCAAATGTACTGAACATGGCAGGAGTACTGAAATCAGATGGTCCATTATAGTTCACAGACAGTACTCTGACATCATAGCTTGTCAGAGGCTCCAGATTTGACAGAGTTTGAGTTATATACACAGTAAGGTTGCACATCGTCACATTGTCATCTTCCCAATCTTCAACACGTCTCTTTACTTCAAGTCTGTACATAGTTGGAAAACCACCTAGTAAAGAGAGGGATGGGTAGAGGGAGAAGAAAAGGGGAGGACGGATGGAAGGAGGGAGGGAGGGAGGAAGAGAGGAATGGATGAAGGAGGGAGACAGAGGTTCCGAAAACAAGTCATGTGATATAATCCCACACAATCTACACAAAAAAGAACAGAGCACATCATTACCAGGGTCAGTCCAGGAGGCAGTGGCAGATGTGTTAGTGATACCAGAGACAGTAGGTGTGGCTGGGACCTGTGGTGGTCCAACAGGAAGGGTAGTCACCTCCACCATGGCTGGAGCACTCTCACGCTCCCTGTCATCATCCATGTCATCAATGTTGAATGCTGTTATGGACAACCTGAGACACAACAGACACTTCAGTACATTGGAACCTCTCTAGTCTCCATGGGTCTTGGGAAATGGGTGGAAGTGTCCTAATTTCAGGGACAGCAAAGGGTGTCCTGTCTATAGGCATTCACACAACTGACTCAATTGTGTGTGTGTGTGTGTGTGTGTGTGTGTGTGTGTGTGTGTGTGTGTGTGTGTGTGTGTGTGTGTGTGTGTGTGTGTGTGTGTGTGTGTGTGTGTGTGTGTGTCTCACTGGTATGTGGTGTTCTGCTCAAGGCCCTCAAAATGGAAACTGAAAGTATCTTTATCAAGACGTCCTCCCATCACAGGAGATATCCCATCAGTGATGGAGATATGGTATCCATTGAGAGGACGACCTGTAGACAGGAGTGGTGTGAGGATGAGGGTGTGAGGATAAGGTCAGAGGTGAGAGGGATGTGGGAAGGAGGTGTGAGTTTAGCCCAAACCTCCATCTATCTGAGGCTCTGTCCAGGAGGCAAGGATGGTGAAAGGGTTAGGACTGGTACCAGTGAAGTCACCTGGCATACTGGGCGCTGTGTGGAATGGAACAGAGACACAGTGTAGTCTACCAGGCATGATTCTTCCCTATTAACTTACGGTCGATATTTGTTGCCTGTACCACTTGATCAGAGACTCCAGGTCCAGCAGTGTTGATTGCCACAACAATAATGGTGTACACAACACCCATTTTCAGATCAGTCAATAAGAATGTAGTGGTGGTAGAGTTCAGAGTCTTATCCCCTGTGTCTCCATCAGTTTGGAAGGAAAGTTGATAGTTACTGACTGGAGCAGTGGTGATATTGTCGAATGGTGGCTCCTGTGGTGTGTGTGTGTGTGTGTGTGTGTGTGTGTGTGTGTGTGTGTGTGTGTGTGTGTGTGTGTGTGTGTGTGTGTGTGTGTGTGTGTGTGTGTGTGTGTGTGTGTGTGTGTGTGTGTGTGTGTGTGTGTGTGTGTGTGTGTGTGTGTGTGTGTGTGTAATTGAACATGTTTCCATTTCCAGTTTGCTGTTGTAGAACATGTATAATGAGCATACCTGCACATACTTAGTACATGGCTTTTAACTATTACACTATCAGAGAGTCAGAAAACTATGTAGGGATGACACCAACATACTTAGCAAACAAAATGGCTCAGAACTCCTGAAAGCTGACCTGTTACAACATAACACGGCATATAAGTGTTAATAAGACTTTTAAAGTAGGTATACTCTAAAATATTACGGTTATGGTTATTATGGTTACTTTACCCCTCGTATGGTTGTCTCGGTTGCAACAACAGCCTGTCATTGCATGGCAATATAACTAAACAAGGGTTATTAATAACCATGATGTATAATTACACTGTTAGAATCATATAATTATGTGAAATTGCTAAATAAAACCCAGATTTCTCCACCTTCTATACAGAAATACTAGCTTTACTCGTGGAGGAAAGGTCCTATGAATGTTCTGTTGGCCAAAGGCAGTGTGCAGAGGAATAAGAAGCTGTTTCATGTAAAAAAGAAGGTAA
Source organism: Theonella swinhoei (assembly GCA_963970385.1). Taxonomy (NCBI): domain Eukaryota; kingdom Metazoa; phylum Porifera; class Demospongiae; order Tetractinellida; family Theonellidae; genus Theonella; species Theonella swinhoei. Next base: position 2,223,345 of record OZ019951.1, on the reverse strand, counting down.
GTACCTGTATTATTATTTTGTGAGATAGTCTTGTCTAACTGAAGAATTACATGATGGAAAATTTGTTTGGCAAATTAACAAAAATCATTGTATATATTTTTCCTTCTCTGAAGAGTCTTATCATGTATAGAAACACCTGTGGACCATGCTATCTGCTTATAAGTGCAGTGTTCAGGAGTTTTGAGTGGTTTCATGTTAGGGCTTAATTGGCATGTCATCACCATCCCTTCAAAGTATAGGCCGACTAACTGATACCTACTCACCTGCCATGACACTAATATTTCTGTTGAACTGATATTAGTAGCAGAGAGATGCTCAACTGCTGGGAGATCTGTGGGAAGAGGATGTGGCTCACCTATTATCAGATACAATTACAGACAGCTAGTTAGGAGGGAAAGAGAGACTTACGCATGGAGTATGTCATTCCCATGGTCTCAGCAGGCTCTCCCCTCAGACCAACTGCATTTATGACAAACAGTCTCATAGTATAGTTGGTGATTGGTATTAGTCCTGTAATGTTGAATGTAGTAGTGTTTTCATCTCCATAGAAATTATATTCCAAGGGAATTCCTCTCCCAGTCGATACTACAATAAATGAGGCAATATCACTAAATCCATTGAAGGTAGGGTTAGTCCATGAGATGGACAGAGATGTGGCAGTCTGTCCTGTCACTTGAAGATTAGTGGGAGGACCAGGAGGTACTGGGGAGACAGGGGGAAAGAAGAAATAATTTTGTTACTCTCTACACATGGGTTCAATTTTGCACAATGTGTTTACAGTCCCTTATTTTGTTTTGTTACAACATGAAAGTTTGTGATAGATAATGTCCAGTGATAGTGTATGGGAAGTTGAGAAAGGGAAGTGATATATACAAACAGGTGCTGTCTAAGACACAACATAGGACTCACTTTGCTCCTTCCAATTACTTACATTGAACTCATACAGTTATAACACATTCAGGGAATCTATAACATGGTGTGTGGTGTGTGTGTCCCTCTCAATCCTTCTATCCCTCCCGCTCCCTCTCTCTCTCCCTCCAGTTGCTCCTGATGTGACTGCAGACGGTGAGGATTTAGTTGTTCCCCTTAGCAGTGAGCTCCAGATCGCCTGCTCCTTTGAGGGAATCCCTCCCCCAGACACAGCCACATGGAGACACAATTGCAGTGTATTTTCCTCATCTCTGACTCACTCATCACAGCAGAGACTAGTACTACCTGACCAGGATGGATATAGCGGAGGATTGAGCTGGACTGTATGACTGTGAGGCCAGTAATAAGTTGGAGTCCATTGCTGCCACGTTGCATATGTTTACATGCATGTGCAGCAAGTGTGTATGTGAATTTGAACCACCAGTGTAGGGTCATTTTCAAAATCAAGGCCACTACAATGTGTGTCCATATTAAAATTTTGGTATGGTGGTTGAGCAGTTAAAGGGAACAGAGTAAGTGTTTGACATAAGAGAGAGAGAGGAAGAGAGGGAGGGAGGTGCTAGGTATGCTGCTCCCACACCCAATCTCATTACTTAAGCACAATTATTCCACAGGGATTGCCCATGCAGGTCATGTACATGTACTCCTGTTCACCTGTTATGCAACAGTCTAATAAAGTGTCCATTTACATTATATACACACAACTTCTCTGTTTCATACTCACATTGCACAGTAACATTTACAGTAATATTCAAGGTTTCCCCATCTAAAGATGTAGCTATACAGGTGTATACTCCTGCTGCATCGCGTTGGATGTCCTTTATCTCAAGGGATCTGTCATTTTCGATCATCACTCCCTGAGGGTTGAGCCACTGTACACTGGGAAGTGGTGATGAATTAGATGTATCACAATCCAAGTTCAGGTTACCTCCTTCAATGACAGTAGTCTCTCCAGTGATAATGGGAGGCCGGAAAACTGCAGAGGAACAAGTGCTGTATCATGTAACACGGCTAAATCACCTCAAGTGTCGAACTTACTCACGAAGATAACCAGTGCCTGAGTAGTACCTAACGAACCGCTACATCGCAGAGTAGGGTTCACATTAGTATCAAACACATCCTCTGTTTGAAACAGTACCAGTACACCATCCACTGTCCTCCCCTTGGATGGATCAATGCTGGAGCCTTGTAATTGGTACTCAGCGTCAGTGTCTGGTACACCATTTATTATACACTGTACACACACTGTCCCAGGTGGTACTTCAATTGTAGTAGCTCCGGTTGAAAGTGACACGTTAACTGTACAGTCGTCTGGTCCAAGGTCCTGGGAGTGAACTAGAAAAAAGCACCAGAGGACATGTGTTAATGTATTCTGGGCTGAAGTAGCCCTGTAGACACTGCCGAGGGGCCCATGATGCAAACGACTCGTAATAGCTCTATATACGTGGTATGAGAATAAAACTCACCGCCGCACCAAAGAGACCATCCCACAACAAAAAGTAGACGCAGACACGACCGAGGACACGACCGCCACATGTTATATTATGATACGCAAGTTTACCGCACTGTATCTACGAACATATACTGTATACAGATCAGGATGAATATTGGCTCTTTTGCGCAAATTAAAACACTGTGCGCACTATGAAACATAAAAAGTGTGCTCTATACGCACGAGATTGCCACATCACAAAATACGCTGTGCGTAAAAAAAATCGCGTATATACTCGCTGCGCCGACGCCAATACCAGCTCAGATACATACAGCCAATTAGCCTCGTCCTAGGCCTTCTTGTGCGCGGAGAACAAGGGGTAAGAGGTCATAGGTAGTCATAGGTAGAATAGCCTAGGTAAAGTCATCAGTTCCTCATTACTTTTACTGTATTTGTATACGTATATACATAAAGGTAGCTGGCTCCAATGACAGTACTTCGCTACTTTTACTGTATTTGTACATAAAGGGAGCTGGCTCCAATGATCTCGCATTTGGTTTACCATCTTGTATTGAATTTTGTCACCCTTTTCATGTTGTAACCTTGATGCAAAGCTAGCTACCCGAGCCTAGTATTCGATATATAAATTTCCGACTACTATATTTCTTCGTCGTTAACTAGGCTCCTTTGGCCGCTGGGGATGCGCTTTACAACAAACACATGGCGAGACCAAATATGTATTCAAGAGAAGATAATGCATGCAGAGACAAGGTCACAGACACACAACAATAGTTATTAGGTATAAGCACCCAGGGCATACTGAGAGGTTGAAGAGTGCAGTGACTGATGTACCTAGGTTGTCAGCCTCGTTCCCGGGACCTCTGTTCTCCGCGCACAAGAAGGCCTGGGACGAGGCTAATTGGCTGTATGTATCTGGGCTGATGTGGCGTCTGCGCAGCGAGTATATAGATCTACGTGATTTTTTTACGTACACGTTTTTGTGATGTGGAAATCTCGTGCGTAGAGCACACCTTTTGATGTTTCGTAGTGCGCATGTGCAGATTTCAATCGATTCGCGCGCGCACACGCGCCTTTAACACGGAGCCCCGCCCCCTACGTGATCCAAATAAAGCGCGCCAGCCACGAGTATACGCGTGTACTCTAAAAAAGAAAGAGATATGTTTACGCCTAGCAAGGTCCAAGGCATTGGTTCTGTCTCTTTTGGAGAGAGCAGGCTGATTTTGGTGAGTGATGCGAATGCACAATATGTGCACACGTTTGACGAGAATCCTTTCTCTCCTCTCCCCATGCAGCCCTCTGTGAGTGTGGGTAATGTTGCTCAGTTGGCAGTGGATGTGCTCATTAACACCCTACAGCTGTCCCGGGTAGGGCACCTCCACCATCCTTCCCTGCTGCCTCTGGTGGGCTCTGCTGCATACTCACATACCACAAACTGTCTACACACTGCTGCAGAAGGTAAGGCAGATTGACATTACTAATGTAATGTGGAACATTGTGATCTCAAACATTGACTGGTAACAGTGTACCACAGCTCAGAACTGAAGGTGACAGTTTTGCAGATAAGGACGCCTATTGCCAGGGTAATGGTAATTTCAATAGTATGCACTGCAAATGTGTCTCTATTCTGTTCAGGGATGTGGGGAGGTGTTCTGTGATGCTCTAATGCAGTGGATACAGAGCAGCCAGTTCACTGATATTGTGCTGCTGACAAGCAGTCATGCTCATGAGAGAAGGGACTCTCAAATTGAGGGGTAAGAAGTGCTACTACTGCTGATTCTGCTACTCAGTATGAATATAATATTCCATATACAAATTGATTTAACTGCATGTAATAGATTTGTCTGTAGAAAAAGCAACACCTACATGTGTATGTACATAGGCATTTGACGGATTTGAACCAGGATGTTTGGTAAGAAAGTGTGCGTGGTTGGTATAGTCAGCATGTATAGCCAGCTGAATAGCTCCGACGTAGCATCATGTGTCATGCATCTCCATAAACAACAGAGGATGATAATAACTTGTAGTTTATTTATACACGTGGATTTCTCCAGGTCTCCATTCCGTTACCTCCTCTCTACATGTCCCTCACTGGCTCCTCTTCACACTCACTTCTCCCAAAACCTTCACTGGTCTCCTCTGGAGCCACGTGACAGCACATCTGGTACAGGTTTGGTTCAGTAATCTATGCGTGTATCTGAGCTCATACGTTGTGTACTTTTCATGTTGACTATTTGCAGAAAGTGATTTGGGTACTCTGGTAAAGTCTCAGCTGTTCTTACCGGGCTCTGGTATAGCTAGAAGACTCTATCTGAAATGGTACCACCCACTTCCTAGTCTCAATATACACTGCTGTGATCTCTAGGTTTCTTTTTCTTATGTTCTCCTTCCCTTTCCTCCCTCCTTCCCTCTCTGTGTATACATGGACCAGCTCTAGTGAAGGTGTGCCTCTTGTTGTACTAGTGATGTTCTCTTCTCAAGGAGACAACATTCCTGAAGCACTGCAGCTCGCCACCATTACTGACTCATGGTTAAAACTCAGAGAGAATTCAGTGAGTTTATGTAGCCATGTTGGCATAATTATATCTTATCTCTTCCTAGGCAACATTAAAGGAGAAGGAAGGTGAGTTTGGTCTCTCTCCTTTGTTTACATGAGCACTCATGTATCTCTGCCAATAGTGTGGCACCCTCCTCCATCATGGGACCTGATGTATGGAAGCCCCTCCCCACACACCCTTTTTTAATGTACTAACTTGATGACTTCCATGCAATGTGCTATCATGCAGCAGATTCCAAGCACTTGTATGTGATAGTTAGGGGTCAGAGGTTACTCATGTGTGAATCCATCATAATTAGCCTAATCATATAATACAATGAATGCACTATAGTGCCATGAGTTCATGCCATTGTGGACAAGCCTTGCTTGGAGGCATGACCAATGGCAATTCATGAAACTCAACTCACGACCACTTAATTACTTCCACACAGGCCGCTTATACAGTGTACACGTGGTTAAATACGCATGCGCACTTTCCACACTTGTTTTGTATGCTTTCTTTTGTTTCGTTGTAATGTGTCTTGTTCTGTTTTGTTTACTTGTCCTAAGTATGCTTTCTTTTGTTTTGCTGTAATGTAACATGTGCTACAGCACAGACAAGCCAAATTATTTACTCAAAGTCCCGAAGCAGGATTTCATTGCCTGTCTGATAATCAAAGTACTATATAGCCATATGCTCTAACTTTGTGGCTAGACAGGTGTAAGATTGGGTTAAGCTGTAATGTACATGTACGTGCTTAGCTAGCATTCAAATTCAGGTTGGCGCCCCCTATGGTAAGTCATCTTCCTACGCCACTGCTCTAGTGCATTCATTATATTATAGCTCATGAATAATTAGGACTAAGGAAGCGAGCTTACTTCTAGGAAGTGGATGGTAAGGGTTTTATATGCAGAAATATCGACGATGCGACCTCGGCGCGCATGCGCAACGATCGCATATGTATTGCGGTCAAAGGTCACTTTCAAATGGCCGCAGGACTGACTAGCAGTTATTCTCTGTCCTACGGGGGCAATGCAGAATGTCGTGTGACCCTAACTTTGTTTACCGACGTCACTAACTCTGCCCAGCTCAAAGAGCAAGCTTCAACTGGTCTAATACCAGCAGCCCTGCTCAATACTGCACTGGTTAGTATAGAGTACATTATGTTATGTGTGGGCATGGTAAAAATGGCTGGTTGCTTGTCTTCCTAACATCCGTCCATCCTCATTCCTCTCTGTATACGCACAACAGTTATGCAGTGAGTTCCATGTGCTGGCTGCAGTCAATAAGGCAGTGATGAAGAAAGCATACCAGCAGATGAAGACCAGAACAGTCTACTCAGAAATTATATACAGCCTCTCTTCCTCTACTAATGTTAGTGTATACTACATGTCGTGTGCTGATATGTGTATGTTCATGACAATAATTGAGAATAAGTCCCAACCACTACTGTACAACTACTTGGGTTTGCTACTGCTCCCCCACAATGCTGAACATTCATCTAGAGCACAGACAAGCCAAATTATTTACTCAAAGTCCCGAAGCAGGATTTCATTGCCTGTCTGATAATCAAAGTACTATATAGCCATATGCTCTAACTTTGTGGCTAGACAGGTGTAAGATTGGGTTAAGTAACAAAGCTAGATGAATGTTCAGTGTTATAGGCAAGTATATAGGAACAAACATATAGTCACAGCATTGTGTGAATGGCAAATATGCTATTTTAATAGCTATGTGAAAAATTCAGAGCAGTATGACTAGGTGTACATGCATGTGTATACAGTGGAACCTCCCATAACGGACCCTCCCACGAGCGGACCACCTCTCTATAACGGACACTGGCTATGGCACGGATTGAAACTACAATACAACTAGTGTTAAGCCAACCTCCCACGAGCGGACGCCTCTTGATTCCGGACAGCGGACAAGCCACGTGCTCCCAGCTGATCAACTCTGTACAAAAGTGCCTCTTATAACGGACAAACAGGAAACCACACCCATCCTTCATGCGTGAATTTAATTTGCGAGCGTAGCTAACCCTCCGAACGGGCTATTTTCATGTAACCCACACTGTACATACTGTAATGCCGTATATACGTGCTTCTAATTTGGCGTCCCGCTCGCCAACAACGCTTAGCATTTCACTAGTACAATAATCATTGTTCTGTGATACACTAGGACAATCCTTTGGCTTTCAGTGAAGCTACTAGCTCTTTCAACTTTTCTATGTGGGGTTTAGGTGCATGAAGTGTGTAAATTATACTCAATTGTAGTCAGACCTTTAACACAGTTGTACTCAATTTAACTGAGTTAACATGTGCATGCTTGTGGCTAAACTGTTCTTTATATAATTTATGTGTTATTACCCATGCATGTGCACTTGTAGTGTTGTTATGGAAACTGACATGTTTTTGTAGTTCATCTTTGGTGATCTTGTCTAGAAATTGTAGTAGATGGTGTAGATATGTACTTAAGGGCTTTTAGAACATGTTATCTAGGTATATTACGTCTATAAGGTATATTACGTCTATAAATGACCTATTGGCTTGAACCTCCCACCAGAGGACAACCTCCGAAAAGAGGACAAAACCTCTGCTCCCAAAGTGTCCTTTATTCAGAGGTTCCACTGTATACAGAGCAGTATGACTAGGTGGTCTCTCTCCTGCTCATCTCAATATATACATTCACAGAGGTCTCTTCTGACGAATACATTGGTATATAGCTACAACAGATTCCTGCCCTTTCTCCCATGTATGTATGTCTCAAATATAGATCTCAGAGTCATTCAAGAACTTCGGAATACGTGATGATTCAACGACAGTATGTGTTGTTGTGCTTCATTCAGAACAAGATAACTCCCAGGTAGCCTCAGTTCTCAGTATGTGTCATGTATAGGAAAACCAATAATGTTTTTCAGAGCATTTCTTGAAGCTACATATACTATGGGCTCGAGCTGATATGTAGCCATTAATTTTTTTATAGCTTGAGAGTGTATTGAGAATGGTGAATGGAAAGCAGGTAACATTTGACTACTTGACTCATCTAACAGATGAATTACGTATCAAAAAGGTATATATGTGTAAAGTATATACTAGTTCAACTTCTTTAGATTGCTATATAACTGTGTACATGATGTGTATGTGTGGGTTTGTGTGCAGGTTTACAAGATATCAGATAAGGAGTCAGCCATCTCAACTCTGGAAGACTCAATAGTTACAAGAATAGCAACTAGAGATGTGGCGTGATTGTTTAGCATATCAGTATACATGGTTACCTAACTTGTATTTACATGTGGCTCGTGCAGTAAAGAATGTGCTAATATGTGCTTCAGTCAATGGTATGACAAGGAAGTACATTGCCTCAGTGTAGATTCTGTACTCACAGTCTGTCACAGAGACGTACGACTCTTCTATACTAGGGTCACTGCAATGACAATTCAAAGTTGCACATAACACTATTAGAGAAGCGGCTCCGTGTTACCTTTGACCTCTGTAATGATATTCACAAACGTGCGGTTTGACCGTTTACTTAGCCGACGCGTAGCGCGCGGGCAACCCCTGGCACACGATCACGAAGTACACAGTTTGGGAAGGGTCGGTTGGTCCGTTATGTACACGCCAGCTAAACGACTAATAAAGGAGCCACTCACTGTCTATACCACTGACTTGTGTATATATTTCACTAGGAGAATGCAAAGCATTTGTGGGCGAGCGCAACGAGCAGAAGAGGCAAGGCCGGCTACGTATGCGCGTTGCGCGGGGACGCATGCGCACTAACCGCGGTCGGTTGATGACGTACTAGGCCTATAGGAGAATGCAAAGCATTTGTGGGCGAGCGCAACGAGCGGAAGATCTAGAGGCAAGGCCGGCTACGTTTGCGCGTTGCGTGGGGACGCATGCGCACTGACCGAGGTCGGTTGACGCCCAATAAACATACATACATACATACATACAAACAAAATTGCCATTGCGTTCACTAGTACGAGCTCGCTACGATCGCCCAATAAGGGTAGGAGGAGGGTGGGGCTCACGCGATTGGTTCATTGCGTATGCATATACGCATACTACGTCAAACGTCAACGTCAAGTCCGTTTTCAGTATACAAAACACGAGAATGATCCGATTGCGTTTTACTCAAGGTGCGTGAAATTTGGTCTGATAAAATATATACGTAGGCGTTCTATCTGACTCACTGCAACGAATTTGGAACAAACGGCGTGTCACAGAGCAGTCACCTGCAAGGACAGTGTTAAGTTTGGAGGATATTAACACTAGTACACAGCCAAGGTATTTTGCTTACATATACTGTGTATTCATTTCATGGTTTATATCATTGTGTGTATAGCTATACAAAATATAGGAGACTGTTTTGACCGAACGAGTGTGGTAGGATAGGTTAAACAAGTGAAATAAAATATAAAATAAATATGTAATTATTATAAATATGAAATAAACAAATGAAATGAAATATAGTTATTGGAGCAGACATGTTAAGGTATTAACATAACATTGGGCCTTTCGAAGGATATGTAGAAAAATTACACACATGAGGATTACATATATGTGGATATGTACAAATATTTTTCTAATTACACGTATACATATACAGTTACTTGAATACGATGAGTTTGTCTGTAACATTTAATATAGCAGTATAGTACAGTGGAGGTATGCATGTGATTTCCTCTGTGAGATAAAGTATTATCACAAGGAGTATCATGTCACTTAGACAAAATTCCTTATGGGTATCCTCCCCACTTCGTGGGAGGTTGAAGTCAGGATATAGCTATGTTGCAACTACTCATTTATTGCAGTGAACTGATATATTATGACAGACGAAATAGAGATTAATGAGCTTGACATACAAAGTTTCGGTCTTTGGACCTTGCTTCTGAAAATGACAACACAGACCAGTGTTTATGTTGCGACAAGAGAATGCAATTAAAGTGCTGTGGGGAAAATATATTGCTATACTAATAGTGAAATAGGTAGTTAGGTGGAACAGATGGTTGCTAGATAGGGTGGTATGCACGTCCTGCATGATATGCATAATGTGGAAGTCAGGAGCGGTGTCCAAAGGGGATCCAACACATATAGCTGAACCAATCTAACATGTTTGCTGACAACTTGGAATGAAGATAGTGTTCAAGACTTCCCAGACTCTAGAAACAACTTGTCAGAGTAAAACCCCAGACCAGCTAGATAAAGATTGTTCTCCCTGTCAAAGTGTCTATATGGAAAGATACCTACAGGTCACATGCATTAACAATACAAAGCAGCAGTAAGGTGTAGTGATAGAAGAACGGGATTGCCACACATGCACACCATAGACCCATAGACGGAGTATATAATTATGTTGTTATTTCAATCCAAGGATGTCATAAGCATGTGAGGTCCAATTATATAATCACTCAGCCAGTAAATTATGGCGATGAAAATTTACTGGTTGAATGATTACATTTGCTGTTGCTACATACCAAGTTGAATGTTAGCCATTATATTGTACGCAGCATTCTATCTGAAGATACAAGACTGACAAAACATACAACTGAGATAACTATACATCTTTGTTCAACAACCATTAACATGAATGAGTGACTACACATGCAACTGAGTTAACAACATCTTGTGTTAAAATAATCATTATGTTTTTGCAGTGTGCATAGTTAGCTATCACACAATTATACTTAATAGACATCCTATACACATTCTGCACACCCACATTTTGTAGACATATCTATAACTTAGTAACCATACTGCTAAGATAATTCTTTGCCATGAGAATACTAGGGATTGCCTGATGTAGGTATGGAATGAAACTCATGCTACAAACTGTCTTTGTTATTCAGCAAAGTTAATATTTGTGTTAAAATTTGATTTTTTTTATCTAGCTATCAGTCTTTTACCACAATTACACAGAGAAATGGCTCGATGGGCTTGGTACCAGCAGCTACTATTGGTTCTATTCATCCCTCTGTGTGAGTCAGCTGAGTATTACATCAGGCCCACTACACTCACTACCAATACCTCATGTCCTGGTCAGCCATGTCTTACTCTCAATCAGTATACCACAGGCTACCATATACAGTCAAACACAGTGCTCAACTTTTTGCCCGGAAAGCATGTTTTGAAGAGACCACTACTGATCCTAAATGTAGAAAATGTCACCCTCAAATCAAGCACCGCTGGAATTAATATGCATGCACAACTAGCTGCTAAGTTTTCCTGTGAGAATGACTCGTTGCAATTGAAGCATTGCATTTACAAACAATCAGCTATCAATTTAATCAATGCAACTAATGTAGTCATCAATGACATCAGTTTAGAAATGTGGGCACCCAATGTCTCTGGAGTCATTATGGAACAAAGTACTCACATACACTTGCAACTTGATATTCATTATGTACAAGGGAATACCTCACATGCTATTGGGGTTTTAGCAAATGAAACCAATTATCTTTACATGGATAGATTACGTGCTGGCAATCTTTATTATGGAATCAGAATAGAGAACACAAACAACATTCATATCACAAATTCAGCAATTGAAAACTCTGGAGTCATGATGAATAATAATGACACTCTAGGCACATTCCATACAATTTCCTCTGCCGATACAGAGAGTGGAATGTATTTGGAATCATGTAGTAGTGTGAGTTTGAAGAACATATCTGTAATTAAGAGCCCTATTGGAATGCTGTTGAAATTATGTAGTAATACAACTCTAACTAGCATACATGCAACAAGTAATCAGCGTGATGGAATGCAGTTGAGATCGTGTAGTAATACAAGTCTTACTAGCATATATGCAACAAATAATCAACGTGACGGAATGTATTTGATATCATGTAGTAATATAGCTTTGACTAGCATATATGCAACAAACAATGAGGGACGTGGCGTGCATTTGGACTATGGTATTAATACAACTTGGACTAACATATATGCTGCTAACAATCAGGCAGATGGAATATACATACACTACTTAAATTTAACAAATATATTTTCATTTAACCTTCATCAGGGTTTGTTTCCATGCAGAAACATAAATATGACAAATATATCTGTCACTAAAAATCAGATGAATGGAATGAATTTGTACCTATGCAGTAACATAAATATGAAAAATGTATCTGCAACTAACAATGAGTTAAATGGAATACATTTGGAATTATGTAATAATACAATTTTAACTGACATATCTTCAATGAACAATAATAGGATAATTGAATCTTGTATCAACCCAAATAAGGACACTTGTAATGGTGCAGATGTAATGCACAGTGAAATACTTCTGAAAAGTGATAGTAATATACGACTTGAGGACTGTGTATTCTCTGATATTGCTGCAATATCAACTCGTAATGTTGCCACAGAACCACGGAGTGTGCTGGCTGTCATTGAGATAAATAATAGTTCTTTAATCATGTCTGATTGCACTTTCACTCGGAATAATATCACTTCCATAAAAGCAATTGGTTCCAATATTAAAGTAGAAGGAGAAATTGTATTTTTAGATAACCAAGCATCCTCAGGAGCAGCCTTACTTTTTGCCAGTAATAGTGTGTTAGTGATCTCTGATACCAGCAGTGTTATCTTTCAAAATAATCATGCCTTTGATTATGGAGGAGCCATATACATACTTACTGATGAATTTTACAGCAAAAGTATGACCATTCGAGATATTTTTCAACTTAATAGACCTTCATTAGTCACTCCAAGCACTAGGTGTTTTCTCTCTGTAGAAGGTAAAAGGTCACAGGCAAGGCTCCTGTTCACAAACAACACAGCAGATAAAGGTGGAGATGTCATCTATGGAGGACTAGTAGCACTGGGTTATGATGGAGATTGGAACTGTTTACTTAGCTTCAAAAATATATCTGACATGTCGCAACAGAATGGTCTGTCTGTCATTACTTCTGGCGCATCTCGAATATGTCTGTGCCGTGATGGACAGCCTGACTGTCTAACCGTGGCAGATCCTACAATGCATAGCATCTACCCTGGACAGACCATCACACTACCTGTAGTAGTTGTGGGACAAGACTTTGGTACAGTGTCAGGCTCTGTGATTGCACAGTTTCTCCAGGGGTATACTACATGTTCCATACATCTTGAAGAAGGACAGAGGAGTAGAGTTGTTGACAATGGCAAGTGTACAGATCTTGATTTTACACTTTACACAAGTGGAAGTGAAAACTGTACTGCAACTTTGGCACTTAAAACAAGCAATGCAGAGGTGTTGGAACCCATGAACACAGATGACAATCACAAACTAAACAACTCATGGGCTATACTCAATGAAAACCCAAACTATCATGAACTGGCTCTTCGTCTTTTATTTGAGCTAGGCTCTCGTATTTTGTCCCAACTAGATTTACATCTTCTAAACACAGAAGGTACTTCTCTTCTATATGAATTTTTTTCTTGTCCTTTATTTGAAACAACTCTACTGTCCTACAATTCTTCCAATAGTTACATCGATATACTTAAGGAGGACTTTTTAAAGTTTACTTTAGATATTAGTACTATTGGTATATGTAACATTGCAAGGTCTGTTAAATTTGTTTTCCCCAAAGAAATCTACACCTACCCTACCTTCGTTAATCTCTCATTTCAGTCATGTCCTCTTGGATTTGCTCTCTCTAGAAAACCACCATTCAAATGTGACTGTAATCATCTTCTGCAACTGATGCCACAAGTTACATGTAACATACAACATCGGACCATCACTCGTGATGGACTGGTGTGGGTCGGAATACATCATGGTAATGGGATTGTAGCAGCTTCAAAATACTGCCCTTACAATTATTGCAAGAGTATGCATACAGAAATCACATTGACTGCACAGGAATCTGACCCTGAATTTGGCAATCACAGCACTACTGACTTTCAGTGTAACCATCAGCACTCTGGTGTTCTGTGTGGAGGATGTCAATCTGGTCTTAGTGTAGTCTTGGGAACTAATCGCTGTCTATCCTGCTCTAATGTCTACATTTCTCTAATTCTACCATTTGCAATGGCTGGGTTGCTCCTTGTATTTTTTATCAAATTACTTGACCTGACAATATCTCAAGGAACAATGAATGAATTAGTGTTCTATGTCAATATAATTAGTGCCAATAAGCACCTATACTATGGCCAAACCAGTGTTAATCCCATGACTCTGTTTATTGCTTGGTTCAATCTGGACATTGGAATAGAAACCTGTTTCTTCAATGGACTCACTGCCTACACTAGGACATGGCTCCAGTTTGTGTTTCCTCTCTACATATGGGCCATTGCAGGTCTCATCATCATCATTGCCAAGTACAGTGACAGAGTGGCCAAGGTAATGGGGAACAATGGTGTTCCAGTTCTTGCCACCCTCTTTCTCCTCTCTTATGCCAAACTCTTCAATACTATCATTACAGCCATGTCCTACACAACACTCTATACTACACAAGGTCAGAAGTTAGTGTGGTCAGCTGATGGCAACCTGGACTACCTTGGCCCTAAACACATTCCCCTGTTTTGTGTGGCTGTTGCTGCCCTAGTCTTCCTGTGGTTTCCCTACACTCTCCTTCTACTGCTAGGACAGTGGCTGTATAAACTTGACTGTCGTCTCATCACACGCATGCTCCTGAATCTCAAGCCATTTCTGGATGCCCACTTTGCAGCCTTCAAAGACAAGCACCGCTACTGGTTTGGGTTTCTTCTCCTTGTTAGAGCAGCCCATCTTCTGATATCAGCAAGTATTATTGACAATACCACTGAGATTGTTGAATTCTCTACTGCAGTTTTGTGTATACTGCTCACCTTCTGGGCCCAGAAAGTCTATTGCTGCAGTTCTGTAGGGACATTTGGCACTGCATTTCTTCTAAATTTATCCATTATGAATGTAACAAAGTTATTCTCTGACAATTCCTATGGCAGTGTCGTGGTCTCTTTCACTCTCATTGCAATAGCATTGACCCAATTCCTTGGATTAATTCTCTATAAAGTTGTTATAATTGTTAAGCACAGTCATAGAATGACAGCATGCTGTGGCCATAAGAACAGACTAAACGATGACTCATGGGTGCTGTACGAACAGGCTGCTCTTGAGAGAAATCTTTTGGAATCAGGGAGTGAAGCAGAGAGTGTGAGTGATATGAATGAAAGTACTGAAAGTGTTCCAACTTACGGAATATGAGAAACATATATTTTCATGTCTAAACTGCTTAAGTTTTATATCATGCTGCAAATTAAATGTGATTACCTAGCAGAAGCATAATTTGTACAGATTAATTCATAAATTTGAAGGTGACATAGCACCACTGCCATTGATCATGGACCCACATCATGGGCGGAGCCACATATACATATACACACAGGCAAATCCTTTCCATATGTTCTTCCGTAGTCTGAGGAACATAATTACTATCAGTTTTCCCTTCAACTCCAGCTAGCTGTAGATCCATTATAGGGCACTTTTCCTTGAATCACTAGCATCTACTAGATGCATCCTTCCAATATTCTTATGACCAAAGTTCTATTCTGAGCCCAGCCTCCACCAGTTTTCCAAAAAATTGTGGGGTTTTCTTTGAAACCGCTCCGTTCAAGAGTTATAGCGTGAAACGCAAGCGAAAAAGCCAATGTGCTAATAGATCTAGCCTTACCCGCGACCAGGTATTCCTGTTCGATGTACAGCGAAGCACCAGCGTTACTGCATGAGGGAGTAAAAGCATGCGTATTGCTCCAGTCAAAGCCTTCCAGCAGTGTACAAAGCCAACCTGGGGTGTCAATAGCACGCGCCTTTCCTGCATTCGCGCACGCGCGTTCTGCACTTCATTTCAGTAGCGCGTGCGCTTTTCAGGATTCGTATTTACGGTAAGTATCCGTCGCATCCTGGAATATTGCACTCATGCGCAGACCGGATGTATATATATGTGGGCGCGAAGCTGTAGTATTATGTGCCTGAAGCAGTCCGGTCGCCAACGGAAATCTCACGTGATTTTATTTGCACCGTGACGTCATACGTTAGTGAAATGTTTCTGTGAATGTGGGAAGACAGGTCGTGATAGAGAAGCGGTGATGGTGCCCCGCTCGGTCAAGAAAGTGGAACGGTGAGTGGTGTGATAGCTTGCCATAGGGTTAATGTTAGATAATATCGTCTATGTTAGTGAAATATCAGGTTTATACTCCCGCGAAATGCTAGGCTTTTCTATGGTTCTAACCGCAGATTTATGTTTGCGTTTACTTACCGTAGCCTTGTACGTTATTTCTGGCCTGGAACAGCTTGTGACTCGATACGTACAAACTTTAATATAGTGGCTAGCGTCCTGCCAAGTTTAGTCGCGCAACTCCACTGTGAAAATACTTTCCTCACTGCAAACGTTAGTGGCACTCGTATCCTCATGTATTATAGGCACAGACCACGTCGTTTACCTGAATGCTATATGTATATAGTATACGGGAATCTAATTTTGTTGGCTATACATAATACAGAAAACATGAAACCAATAGGTGAACCAATTAGTTACACAAAATTGTCGTCATCTAAAGCAGCAGCAAACACAAACTCAGCAAATTCTTCTTCATCTTCTGTGTCCATAGTTAGGTTACTCACCACTGCCTCTTCAATAGTTACATCTGTAAGGTCCTCCCTATCATGTGATGAAGCAGTATGTTCACAGTCAGTATTTTCACAGTTTGTACACTGACATCCTTCACCACATTTAATACTCTTCTTTCTGCATCCGCAAACCCTATTTTTGCAACCAGTACTACATTTACAACCTTTGAGAAGGATACTAACCCTCTCCCGTACTTTCATCATATTTTCCTCAGTGTCCCATGTGACTTGGAGTTGATCATTTTGTAGGTTCCAACCGTATTCTGTGATGGGTTCAAGATCCATGGTGTTGTTCTGAGACTGTGCCCACATGTGGAGTATCCAGCATGTTCTCTTCCAATGAAGAAGGAGTGCATCTGTCGTAGGTATCATATTATTTTCAAATGTGCTTCTATCAGCAATATTTTGGCGTACATCATCGATCCACTGTTTATGGTGTACTAATGGAGTAGATCCCGAAAATTGTAGAAAGTGTGTATTTGGTGAGGGAAACTGAAATGCTGAGTTATGCTTTTTATAGTAAGCAGTACCCACAAGCCGCAAAAATGCCAAAAAACCTCTTTTGAAGTTTCCTGTATTCAACTGAATATCTGCAAGTGATCCCTCTGCAGTAGCTCCAGTGATGAATGTAGCATGCTGAAAAAAATAGCGCAGAAAAGTTGCTTTACCTACCCCACTAAAGAATGAGATATAATCGCACCCTGTACATACAAAGAGAGTCTGTACTATCTGGGGAATTTTTGCCGATTCCAGACCTGCCAAATCTGGGTCATGGCTTAGTGCTTCATTTAATGCTGGCAGATCAACCAATTTCATATCTTTTGAGTTTATTGGATTGATTTGTACCAGTACTTCTTTGTTAACTGAATGTGGTACTAGTGGTAGCCCTATATGATATATGTCTGTATCAGGGGATATGACTAGTACTTTTGTTAATTCAGTTTGCCTCACATGTAGCCAGATACGGGTGTCAGTTTCCTCGGCATTGCTGGTATATCTTGGATCGGGTTGGGGTTTAGTGTTGTTTCTAACATACCAGCATGTGTCCTGAATCAAATTATCATATCCTCCAGCCACATACACGGTCTGGTTTTGTTGCAGACATTTATGCATGTAGTGAAGAAAAAAGTGAGTCAAGTATTTGACGAGGCTTCGCTTGCACTCCCTGCAGTGTAGCAAATTTTCCCACCATTTACTAGGAATTTTAGTAGTACTGACGATGATGTCACAGTGGTGATTAGTCTGTATGATGGCTGATTTATCCCTTCTTCTGTGCTCAAAGTATTTCGGAGTGTTGGCAAGCCTCCCTGGATTGTCGAATATTACGTGGACCTCTTCACATCCTTTCTTAAATTGAGTTATTATAAACCTTGTGAAGAGAAACTTGGCATAGTCTGCCATCACTCTGTGACTACCAAGAGGAGTTGTGTTTATAATAAACATTCCCTCTATAATGCAGCACTTAGGCCTCCAGGGTAGAGTAACCAGGAATGCAGGAGCTTCTGTTTCTTTGTACCTACATTGTAGGAAACGGGTAGTGTAGCTTTTCTGGCCTTTAATTGGATTTCCTGTGTTATCACAGAGAGCTAGAGGCAGTTCGATTAGTTGCTCTCCTGGTCGGTCTATTGGTTTCCCAGTCCGTTGAGAAAACTTCATTTTTTTTTTCATTGCTGTAATGACAAGTCGTCTGTCCTTCTCCAGTTGTGTAACTCTGGATTTTGTGACCTTTTTTTCACTGAAGGTCTGTAGCCTACGTTTTCTGTTCGGTGCACCAACACTGGGGTTTTTGAGTATCACTGCTGATATCCTCTGTTTGTATTCTTGTTGCCCTATAAGCCGAAAATTCATTAGATCATGTTGCTGAACTGCATTAGCCTCCTTTTTGGTGAATTTATTGACTAGCCCCCTATTCTTTTCTACCATAGTGAAGATCTCTGCCTCCTGAAGTAAGCTAACCATGGCATTCACATTTTGTTCAGTTTTGAAATCGTTTGAGTTAGTGGTATACGGAGTGGTTATAGAGTTTTTCTTTTCTGGTGTTGTAGGAAACAGTTGGCTTTGAAGATTTTTAATAGCCTTGGACCTATAGGGCAGGTGTTGTGCTATTCTGTTGATATAATCTGGTAGAGGATGAATGATTGAAGTTTTGCAGTCCTTGTTAATCAACATCTCGTGACCTTCATCTATACCAACTGAGTGCCATGGCCTACCAGTTATACTGACTACAAATGCACCTTGTCGAAACATGGTTAGGATAGGTGCTGGCATTGTGGCAATATCTTCTAGATGTTGGGTAATTAACTTCTGATATGTGGTGTGATCAAATGCAGTAAACACTGCAGCCATTGATTTCACACTTGCTACTCTTAAATCCCAATTACCACTGCGTATGGCCAAGTGGAGGGATATGTATGCCATCACATCTTCAAATACGAACTGTACCCAAAAACGCCAAGTGTCATCTGTACGGGCCATTTTTTGGATATAGATCTTACAACCCTCAAAATATTTTCGACACTGTTCACTAATTGAAGATAGATAGTGGTTGAATGTGAGGGTAAAATCATCTTTAGGTATGGCAAGAATGTCTTGGCTATTCACGTAACTCATGTTTGGGTTTTCCTCTTCATATTTGTGAATCATCTCTCTATAGATAGCCTCCCATGCTTCTAGAAGGAAATGGTGTGTCCGCTGGAATTGACTACACGTTTGGATTGCTTGTAAGGGGTATCCTGCTGATTGTACCATGGCTTTTAGACCTGCATCATAGTAAGGTTTCATTATAGCCTTTTGGAAATTCATCAGCAAATGAAAGTCTCCAGGGTATGGGATTAACCAGTCAAGCTCTTCTCCATATTCATATGTGAGGCTCTTTAGAATCTCAAACAATTTTGCATCCCCCTCTAGAACTAACCACTGCATGTTTCTGTCCTCTATAAAATTCTTTTTCAAGGTGAACAGTAACCCCATCATTGTATCTTTGGAATCTGCAACGGCATCAAGTACCTCTAGGTACATAACATGGGACCTTTCAGTGTGAGTTGGCCGCGTCAACACATAGTAATCTTGCAGACTGATAAATGGGTACTTGAAACCACTGTCATGTAGGGCTACCCTTTGAGCAATGTAGACATTCATTTCGCTCTGTAACTCTTTTTGGCTCTGTGTTTCTTCTGTGTTTGTAACAAAATCTAATAGTGTTAAGTGTTTGCTACGGCGATTATGTCGATTGGTTGGTGGTGGCAGGTGGATAGCTGGTTTCACAAGTTGTATCCTACATGTACTTTCTGTTCCAGTACGAAGACGCCTCTGAATCTTAGGTAGTGGTGATCGGGTTGATTTAGAAGGTGATGGAATAGGTGAAGATCGTTCTAGTCTTTTTAGCGAAAACCTACTCGTATCTCTGTGGCCACTAGTCTGAGGGAGAGAGAGCTCTGTGTGGCCACTAGTCCGAGGGAGAGAGAGCTCTGTGTGGCCATTAAACTGAGTGAGAGAGAGCTCTGTGTGGCCACTAGTCCGAGGGAGAGAGAGCTCTGTGTGGCCATTAAACTGAGTGAGAGAGAGCTCTGTGTGGCCACTAGTCTGAGGGAGAGAGAGCTCTGTGTGGCCACTAGTCTGAGGGAGAGAGAGCTCTGTGTGGCCACTAGTCCGAGGGAGAGAGAGTTCTGTGTGACCATTAAACTGAGTGAGAGAGAGCTCTGTGTGGCCACTAGTCTGAGGGAGAGAGAGCTCTGTGTGGCCACTAGTCTGAGGGAGAGAGAGCTCTGTGTGACCATTAAACTGAGTGAGAGAGAGCTCTGTGTGGCCACTAGTCTGAGGGAGAGAGAGCTCTGTGTGGCCACTAGTCTGAGGGAGAGAGAGCTCTGTGTGACCATTAAACTGAGTGAGAGAGAGCTCTGTGTGGCCACTTGTCTGAGGGAGAGAAAGCTCTGTGTGACCATTAAACTGAGTGAGAGAGAGCTCTGTGTGGCCACTAGTCTGAGGGAGAGAGAGCTCTGTGTGGCCATTAAACTGAGGGAGAGAGAGCTCTGTGTGGCCACTAGTCTGAGGGAGAGAGAGCTCTGTGTGGCCACTAGTCCGAGGGAGAGAGAGTTCTGTGTGACCATTAAACTGAGTGAGAGAGAGCTCTGTGTGGCCACTAGTCTGAGGGAGAGAGAGCTCTGTGTGGCCACTAGTCTGAGGGAGAGAGAGCTCTGTGTGGCCATTAAACTGAGGGAGAGAGAGCTCTGTGTGGCCACTAGTCTGAGGGAGAGAGAGCTCTGTGTGGCCACTAGTCCGAGGGAGAGAGAGCTCTGTGTGGCCATTAAACTGAGGGAGAGAGAGCTCTGTGTGGCCACTAGTCCGAGGGAGAGAGAGCTCTGTGTGGCCATTAAACTGAGTGAGAGAGAGCTCTGTGTGGCCACTAGTCTGAGGGAGAGAGAGCTCTGTGTGGCCACTAGTCTGAGGGAGAGAGAGCTCTGTGTGGCCACTAGTCCGAGGGAGAGAGAGTTCTGTGTGACCATTAAACTGAGTGAGAGAGAGCTCTGTGTGGCCACTAGTCTGAGGGAGAGAGAGCTCTGTGTGGCCACTAGTCTGAGGGAGAGAGAGCTCTGTGTGACCATTAAACTGAGTGAGAGAGAGCTCTGTGTGGCCACTAGTCTGAGGGAGAGAGAGCTCTGTGTGGCCACTAGTCTGAGGGAGAGAGAGCTCTGTGTGACCATTAAACTGAGTGAGAGAGAGCTCTGTGTGGCCACTTGTCTGAGGGAGAGAAAGCTCTGTGTGACCATTAAACTGAGTGAGAGAGAGCTCTGTGTGGCCACTAGTCTGAGGGAGAGAGAGCTCTGTGTGGCCATTAAACTGAGGGAGAGAGAGCTCTGTGTGGCCACTAGTCTGAGGGAGAGAGAGCTCTGTGTGGCCACTAGTCTGAGGGAGAGAGAGCTCTGTGTGACCATTAAACTGAGTGAGAGAGAGCTCTGTGTGGCCACTAGTCTGAGGGAGAGAAAGCTCTGTGTGACCACTAGTCTGAGGGAGAGAGAGCTCTGTGTGGCCACTAGTCTTAGGGAGAGAGAGCTCTGTGTGGCCACTAGTCCGAGGGAGAGAGAGCTGTGTGTGGCCATTAAACTGAGGGAGAGAGAGCTCTGTGTGGCCACTAGTCTGAGGGAGAGCGAGCTCTGTGTGGTTACTAGTCTGAGAGAGGGAGAGCTCTGTGTGGCCAGTGCATGTGTGTCTGTTTTGTGGTGTGGCATAGTATTCAGGCAAGGACAGTGATGGTAGAGGCTGTACAACTTGAATAGTTGTACCATGCCAACTAGCTTTCTGGTTACCACAAAAGACACGTGAAAAACTGTGCAAAAAATCTAGATTATCAGCTGACACAACAGTGAATGCATCCTTAGTGAGGTGCTTGAAGCAGTGATATTCACTGACAGTTCGTTTGTGCTGTATGAAACGAGCTAGTGTGTCAGCACTTGAACACACACCAAGACGGTTTAGTGTCCTAATAAGCACCGATGACCCCCCTTGACTTTCTACCAAGTCTGTCATCAGTGTGTGCATTGGCATGGAACACCTGTCATTTGTAACGAACATAATGACACAGAGCAAGAAAAAACATCTGACTTTTTTAATGTGGTGTGCTTGTGAAGAAGGGTCGTCTACCTTTGATGTGCCACGGATCTCTGACTTACACCTTGTAATGCATCGTATTGCATTCCATAGTTGTGGTTCAATTTTTTCAATTTGTTCATTCATATTAAGCTCATCATAATCCTGGAGAATGCTGTCACCTTTACCAATGTAGGATTCAATCTGGGTATGTATAAGGCTGTTCATGTGGCCAATGCTGCAGGATTCACCCATGCTTTCGTTCTCTGGTACAGGTACTACATGCTTAACATTGGTCTTGTCTTTACACAATTTCATATTCTTTATTTTCCACAATGCTTCACTGAGGAGAGCATGTATGTCTGAGGTAGGCCTGTACACAAGAGTACCATATTTTCTCACCTTACACACATAGGCAACGTGATGTTGATACGTGGTGGTAATTTCACCTAATATCCATCGTGAATTCACTGATTTAACCTCTTGAGATTCTTCAATGCCTTGTTCTACTGCTAGTTCTGTTGCATATTGATGGAAATTTGCACAAATTATTGGCAGCAATGTTGCTTGGTTATCAAGTAGCATGGTTCCAACATCTACTAACATTTTGTTGGTAGCCATGCTGATTATATCACTACCCATTCCCACATGTGTCCTTACACTTTCCACTAGGGGCCTCAAATCTTCGTCTCTGCTTGTAGGGTTGTTTTGTTTTAACAGTGCTAAGTGAGATTTATAACATGTAAAGCATACACGATCACTCTTGGCAATACCCCCTGTGAAATCTGTATGCTCATTGAGGTATGCCTGAACTACTTCGGGTTGTGGACAGGGTCTATCATTTCCTACCTGCAAGCGTCTACCACATGTCCGGCAGTTCCACTGCCATGTTTGCACTGCATTGTAAACTATGTGGTAATGGTGCTTGCAAAGAGGTGTGGGGGTAGGAAGAGGTTGAGTCTGAAATTCTATGTCCTGTGGCAGCTCACTGCTGCTTACTGTAGCATGTGCAATTGATTGTTCACTGCAATTGAGCACAAAACACACATCTTTCTCCCTTTTTCTCCCTTTCTCCCACCTAGGTGTATGAGTTGTGTCTGATACAGCACGTGTCACGTCCTGTCTACAAGGGCGACATACCAAAGAGTCGGCAGACATACCCTTGGACAGCACATATCTCTGAGCGTGCACATTCTTCCACTCTTTCGGTGAACTGATGTAGCTGTGGTGGTCCTGACAGAGATCACAGATGGATCTAGGTGTCTCCAAGAACTCTAGTTGTCTTTTACTTCTCTTTTGAGACATATCTGTAACAGTATACTTAGTTTCTTATAGCGTTTATATAACTAATGACTGTTTACCTTGCAGGCGCACGGCTTCCACGTGGATCAAATAATTCAAGATTTTTGGAGCGTCATATCTCAGTAACAAGAGCCCGGAACAAAAAATAATTTTTTGCTACTTATGCCTCAACAAACACAGCCTCCTTAGTCAAAATTTGAGAGGCATAGCATCCTGCGAAAATAGTTTCCTCGCGATTTTTCTCGACCACCCGGAAAAACGGTAGTCCACGGTTAATGGCTGTTGCTCGGCTCAAGGACGGAACCAGCGCTTATATTTTGCCATGTACATAGCTAAAGAGTGGTTATATCCACACCCTTCAGTAAATTTGACGTAGCTAACATTACTGTATAGAAATGTCTATGTGAATATGTAATTAGGAAAAGTATCATTGACCGCAAGGACAGCACAGACACACTTCCGTTGCAAATAAAATTGTACGCGTATGATGTACTTCCGGTTCCACTGGCGACCCGACTGGAAGCACTGTAATATCCGCTTTGCTGTGTGTAGTAGAGTACACCTCACATTAGTGAACGCTTTAGAAGTGTGTAAGTACGTGCACAAAACTTCCGGTAGTGATCTGGAGAAGAATGGGTCTCTTTTCTGCGCTCAAAATAGGAATGCTTCTTGCAGCTCTATTTTCCTATCATCCGTGGCCAACCGTCTCGTCTATGGCAGATGTTTGCACATTATACCCAGGTATATAGAAGCTAGGCCTCTAGGTGGTAATACTAGACACATGTATCTACAGCACCTACAGACTACATTTTAATCTACAGATTCAAGGTGTACGATGCCTCCTCATCCATCCCAAGGTTCGTGTAATGAATGTGCCTGTCTCTTCAAACATAAAAGGTGTCCAAGTGAACGCTGCATGGACGTACCAGAAACTCTAGGCCTCAATTGTAGCAGAGCAGACGGTCCTGTGGATTATGTCATACAGATGTTAAGTAACACTCAGAATAGGACTGATAATGTTAGGAGATGTTTGCTTGAGCGAATTTGTGGCTGCCTCTCTCGAAATAAAAAAAACGAAAAACTGGAGAGCAAGTGTTATGAATTATGCATGAAACCAAATTCCAGTGATATTATGTCGATGCCCATGATGGAGACGATGTACAGAAATCATTCAGTATGTACCATAGTCAACAGGCAGTACTGTCGAAGATATAAAGAAAAAGGAAGACCATCTGAGTGTGCAAGGAGGTGTGTACAAGAAGAATCATGTGTAAGGGACTATATAACTATACAATAAGGTACTCAGATCACTTCTGTTACCAGATTCTGCAGTGCGGCTTATTTATTACGCAATGCAATTCTTTAGTCATTGTGTTGATCCCTTGCATCACTTCCTTAGTAGGAGGATGTGCAAAACCAAAAGTAAGGAAGTTTCCCCATAGTTACACTTGGCACAGCTTCACTAGACCTGGCATGATATTATCCTGGGCAATTCAACATACATTGACTTAGTGCAACAGTAGTATAGGGTAAGTCAGCAGATTCCATCATGCACTTCTGGAGTCCATACTTGAATGCACATTTATACAGTAAGTGTCATGTGCACACGTATCACTATAGGAAAGTCAAACTGCTTCACCTTTATCACTGTAGGAAAGCCTAATTGATGGGATACTTGAAGGTGACTTTGAAAACGATGATTTGGATGCTTCTTTATCAGTGATGAGAGAGTTTCGCCGAAGTGGAAATCATACACAGCCAGTGAGAGCTCTTCTCAAAACCTATCGTCGCTTTTACCATGCCATCAACCGCAATGAAAGTACTGTCATATCTTATCTTAACAATACTAACAGTGAGGTAGGTAAAGCATAAACCAGTTACCTGGATAATATACACATAGTAAATTAACACAGCCAATCTTATTTTAAATTCAGTCATTACTGTCTCTATTTGATGATCTACTGTCTAATGAAAGGAACGAGGAATGGAGGAAGTTAAATAAGGTTCAGGTTACAGATTATACATAACTAGAAAAGAGAAGCTGAAAAGATTGGGCAAACAAAATATACATACTATTAGATATATGTGGGTATGCATGTATAATATGCACATGTAAACACAAATACAGGAAGGTGAAAGGCCAGGCCAGGAGACTCTTGAAAGAATTGAGAGGACAACTTTTCTTCTAGGGAGGAGTCACAAATTTAGAGCAGCTGCCTTACTACAGCAGGAGGACTTTAACTACAGAGGAACTAACATTGGTGAGATTGAAAGTATACATTATGACCTTTATATATACCTATCATTCTTTTTTCAGCACTGAATGTGGAATGTCAGAAGCAGTCCAAGATAGGATATGAGTACATATTTCACAGAGGTATGTGTAGGAATTTGATAAATTGTATATCTCAAGATCAACTAGAAAATCAACTTTCAGATGAGCGAGATGCATCAATCTTTCTGCCGTCAAGTACTGACCATAGTAAACTTCAAGAACACGGTAACTTGATCATATATTTAATGTTGTCATAAAGAAGTCACCTTCTTTGGTGACTGAAACTGTGTTATTCCATCAGTTACAACATCTGTTACAGCAGTTTCAGTGTTTGCCAAGTAGAATATGTATACCTACCTACACAAATAGACATCTGTGTAAGTAGTCTGTATTTACCCTAGCCCAAATTCTATATAGGTACTGACAATTGTACAAGAATCATCTCAGCTGTCCTCTCCTCAAATCTTGGATATTTTGTGACCAGTCTTTCAAATGAGTGAGTATTCTTTGTACTCAGGCTCTGCTGTAATTTGCAGCACTCCCGGCAATCCTTGAAATGTGAGGGATTCCCTTATAGAGATTCTGTGTTTGTATAAGAGACTATCAAAACACATATTTCAGCTTCAACTGTGTTGTTCATGTACTTTCTACGCTTGCTTAGCTTGGTACTAAAAACAAAGCTTTCCTCTTCCTTTACACATGCACACATTCCTATGTACACGTAGCAGTGATGTACAGGTCAACAGTGATGTCATGACAGTACACGCTGTGGACACACAGGAACCAGTTGACTCACTATCGGATATTAGAATTACATTCCGTTCACTGAACACAGTAAGTTCTATAGTACATGTAGGGTTCAGTTGACATGCATATGCATCAGGGGAACTAGTCACTGAATCTTGATATCCTTTGCACTTCAATCTTCTACTCTTGGCATTATCAAAACACTATCTGAGTTATATAACACTCTGTACTCCACACACCAACTAGGCTGCCCTAATTAACAAGGTAATGTTTGCATAATGCATGTGTTACATGTGCAGTCGCATGCATAAAATAGTTAAATGATATAAAATTGTATCAAAAAATGGAAACTGAACATTTTTATAGAGTGATGACTATTCTAATGCAACCTGTGTTTTTTGGAACACTACTGACAAGTGAGTGCAATCCATAAATACACATACACACATGCATATCACTTCTGAACTATTTCATTTAGCCAATGGTCAACTGACGGAGTGATGCTACTATCTCACAATGCCACTCACTACACATGTCAGTCCTCTCATCTCACAAGTTTTGCAGTACTTGTTAGTGTAAAACCAGTGGAGGTATAACACATGATCATATACTTTCATATATGTATCAAGGAGCTTATAAGATCAACTGACTTACCTCAGGATATGTCAAGTACTGAAGAAAAGGCCCTCAGTGTAGCCACCTACATTGGTTGTGGCATATCCATATTTTGCCTGCTGCAAACACTCTTCTGGATGGTTATCCTCAGGTATAAAACTCCCATACTTGTAACTATAATAGCTATTCATGTGTTGTCAATCTAACAGGAAGATTCTAAACAAAGGAATCTTGTTGTACATTCATTTCAATCTCTTCTTGGCCCTGCTCCTTGCTCTTATTGTGTTTGTTGGAGGTATAGAAACATTTACAAATACTAAGGTCAGTATATGTGAAACTCATATACTGATACTAAAACATGTATCCCTGTTATCATATGTGTACAGTGGCTATGTAGTACAGTGGCAGCAGTACTGCACTACCTCTTTCTCTGTGTGTTCTGCTGGAGCCTGGCTGAGGGCATCATGGTGTATATGTTGATTGTCAGAATATTCAGCAGCACATTTGAAAAATGGTACTACTTCCTTCCTCTTGGATGGGGTATGCAGTAAACTATATGCATCACCTGCTCTATTGCTGCATGGGAGTGGATTATAAAAAATCCTTACAGGTGTTCCTATTCCAATTGTTGCTGTATCTCTGGGAATAAGACATGAGTACTATGGTACAACTTCATTGTAAGCTTTGGAATTTAGATACTCATTTCAGTGTGTCTGAACATGAAAGAAAGAGGAAAGATCCATCTCATTTATACACTGTATCTCTCTTACATGTCTAGTTGTTGGCTCAGCTCAGATGAAGGAGTTGTTTGGAGTTTTATTGGTCCAATGCTGGCTGTCATCTTGGTATGTTGTTATAACTTTGTACGAGTGTCCACTAACTTCAACATCTCTATGTGTACTCAACTATACCTCTAACCACATGTGCATGTAGGTGAACACAGTCATTCTGATACTAACAGTGGGAAGTATTATACAAGTAAAGAGAAAGGCTAATGTAAATTTGGACAACATGACCTTAGTCCTCATTGTGTAAGGAAGAACATTACCAGTGTGTATTCTCACAACATGGATTTTTACACTTGAAAGACTAGCTATGCATAATGTCTGTGTATACACATGCACTATCAACCTTCACAGAACATCAGTGAAATCAACAGTAGTGTTACTTCCTCTGTTGGGCATCACATGGATCATAGGGCTGTTTGCTGTCAATGAAAACACCACTATGTTTGCATGGATCTTCACTATACTTAATTCACTACAGGTATAAAACACTGTGTGGAAATTTCTTTGGGGTATAGTTGTGTATATAATTCTCAAGCCAGTTTAGCTACATGTGTTAATAAATAATGCAAACCCATATGCCAGAGAAAGCCCAATGAAGGCTAATATAATCTCTCTTTTATCTCAAACACAGGGAGTGATGATATTTGTGTTACACATATTGAGAAATAAGAAGGTAATGCTAATAGATCTATAACTAACTCTTAGCAATTATAGCTACTGGTAATTTTTCCACAGGTCAGGACTAAGATTATGGAGAGATGTGGCCTGAAGAGATCCACCAAAAAAACTAACTCAGTTGTAATTGTTTCAACTGAGGTAAATACATATGTTATATCAACATCTGTAAGTAGTGTTGGTTCCCACACTTCTAATATTACAGGAGTGATATTAATTAGTCTAGTGATGGTTGTGACAAAAGTCATAGAAAAGTGATGTAGTAAGGCAGGGGATGATGGCGTGTAAACATGCATAACCCAGAATCTGATTTAGGGGGGTGTTCCCACAAGGGAAAAGCCCCCCAGATTGAGGGTGTGGTGGCACTCTAGACCACTTTTCTCTGTCTGATTTAGGGATTATGCCTGTTACTATTGTAGCATGTCATTCGTTGTCTCTATTCTTACATCCTGAACAAGCTGTGCATTGTTCTCTGTTTTAGTACACCAGTACGAGTAAGAGAGACAGTAAGTCACAATTAACATCTGGAATGGATGGAAGGGAGACCAGCAGTGGCATACACATTGAGCATGGTACACAATTTTGATATAATGCTATTCCATCCCCAATGTCATCAGTTTTCATTCACATGTATACTAGGTAACTGCAGTGTTAGTCCCTCTCCTTCTCTGGCAGAGAGCTTCTCTGGTGACAGCTGTGAGCATTAGATCTTTCAGTGAACAAAAACAACATTGAGCAATTGTAAAAATATGTGTGTCAAACCTCACAATAAATGGCTTAAACATGAAATTATAAGAGTCAAATCATACTTGTGTGCCTCATGATCAGGTGTTGATGCACAAATTATAACTTACTCCTTGTCATTCTTGTCACTTATGTATGTGTCAGTCACAGGATTGTGTGTATGTTACCTTCAGCTAATTTTTTTCAGCTACTGTGTTTTTTAATAGCTATCACAATACAGTTCTCCATTTCCTTCTGAACAACATTTTGATTTGCCTTCTCTACTTCCTAGACTATGCCTAGCTACCTAACTCTGTGTTTCTGACATAAACTTACTATATAGCTCCTGCATCTCCAACCCCATGCAAACACTTCTTAAATTCTAGTTCCTTCCCAACTTAATTTACTTTACTATTCAGTCCCCCCTTCAAACTCCTCCTTCTTGAGCCAAAAATGAAGCTAATGAACTCTTTCCCCTAGCTCTTAATATCCTCCATGTTTGTAAGAGTTCATCACCACTCTCTCCCACTATCTTCTGTCTATCTTCATGAGGCTTAGTTTCGACAATGTCACCTATGCGCTGTTGTTCACCACATATAAAAGGATGAGCCCTATAAATGATGTCAGATAGGGGAAAGAATGCAAGTTGGCGGTGATGGTATATTGCGTGGTGCTTACTGTGAGACCTGGTATATTTTCGCACGTGATTACAGGGCATGCGCGCGCAATGTGCACTTCGAAAGTTCCAAGCTCATCGAGATTGCAAGATCTAGGAGTCTGCTACTACCGCACTGGCACGACGACGTCACGTATTTCAACTAAGAACGCATGCGTAATAAATGGTTACAGCTGTACTACAGCCTCCTTCACCGTATGTCGCGACAGTTGTGGACGTCAAGGTTATACCGCTAGGTGTGGCTGGTCATGCAGTGTAAAGTGTTGATTAGTAACAATCTGCAACATTTCGTCTGTTAAGCCAACAAGCTATGACAGGGAGTGCTGTTCACAAGACCTTGGTGGTGATCTTGATGCTATTTAGTCTGTCCTTTGAGCAGGTATGTTTGTAGAAAGACACAGTATGCGTAGCAACGACAGGTGTTGGCTCTGTTATTATTATGACAGGTCCAAGTTTTGTGCGCTGTTTCTAAATCAGCTTATTAAACAAAGTTGGATTACCCTTAGCGATTAAATAGGTTCATTAAAGAAGGCCTGTATCAGAGAGTCGGATGGGATGGCACTACATCACTATTTGTCTTTAATAACACATAAAACTTCCAACGCTGCAATTATGGACCTCCAGGACCTCCGGCATTGACAATGGTGGACCGACCAGGACCTCCGGCGCTGACGTGACCCAACTTGCGATATAACCGTAGCTCTACAATGGCTCTAGCTACATCACAATTAGTATTAAATATTAATGACTAGTTTTTTATAGTTTTCTGAAGGGAGTAAAGAGAACTTGCCGTTCCGCTGGTTTCTTGACAAAAAAGCGTTTGCGATAATATAGGGCGTTACCCCGGCCCGCGCAGCGTTCATGGGCCAAACGACAAGACTGCATTCAGATCATGCCATGAAAGCCTCTTTGCCCACATATAGCATGCAGATACGTCTATGACAGTACTAGTATAGTGTTCAATGACTCATTGACAATGGTTCTCTAGTAGCTAACACTAGTATAACACCTTTTCAGTTCGGTGGTGCAACAATGTAGTATGAAGAGAAGGTTGTATTTTGATTCTTTTTAAGGCAATTCATTATCCTTCTACCAGGCCAGCAATAAAGGGCAAAAGGTTTGTCTGGTACCAACAGTGAAAGCTATGAACTATATTATATGCCATTAATCATGATGTAGAACAAAATTCTAAAATTCAGGGACAGTTGAGTATGCAAAATTACTACAACATATGTTGTGTTCAACAATCCTGGAATCACAAAAGATGCAGATACAGACACTACTACTACTAAACTAGTATTCTTAGGATTGTCAACCACTATAAAGAAGTAGGAAGTCTGTAGCTACATCCTTTCTGCTTCTACGATTGTCCACATCAAAGTGATCTATACCCACTAGTAAAGTAAACAATGAGATAACCACTGTACTTAGTGGTAGTCTGTACCAGCTAACAATCCTGGAATCACAAAAGATGCAGATACAGACACTACTACTACTAAACTAGTATTCTTAGGATTCTCAACCACTATAAGGAAGTAGGAAGTCTGTAGCCTTTCTGCTTCTAGGATTGTTGACATCAAAGTGATATATACAGTGCCCAGTAACTTACAGTAATTAATGCAGCTGAGATAACCATAGCAGGGGTGGTAGTCTGTACCACATCCTTTCTGTTTAATTCTACATTTGTTGACTACTAATAAGTGATAAAAACCTCACAGTGAACACCAGAGAAGATGAAACTGAGATATATAACCATATCAGGGTTAAAGTGAAGAATTGGACAAAATTGTATGGGTTTTAGCAATATAATGTAATATATGTTTGTAACAGTACTTTTAAGTGTCTTATTGTGTATAGAACACTCATAGGCTATGTTATGTGTCAAGAAATGGCAGTATTCAGAAGTTCTGAGCTATTAGTTTGTCTAATCGGCATCATTCCTATATAGAGAGCCTCTGATACATGCCTGACCCCTCCCTCAACCTTGGGGTATATATTAATGGTATCAGTGCATGCCATCCCTTGCCTTGCTACTTGTTGGCACTGTCATATGTACACCTTAATGAATTTATTCCAGATTCCTCCTTCATGTGATCAACTATTAATTGGTGTGGCCTACTCTGTGGAATTTCCCGATCCTATTTGTAGCAACAGCAGTGATTTACCAGATGTAACCATCCCTGTTCGTCCCACTGACAAAGTAATCACTGTTCTGGAAAAAGCAAACGCTACTGATGCAATTTACCGACTACAAGTCATCTATTTTGGTAGCCTGGGCTTTTCCGTAAATGGTATTGGTGGAGTTGAGACCACATTCCAACTGAATGGATGTTTCTGGGGTTTCTTTATTGAGCGCCCAGATGGTCATATCTTTCCAGCAGACGTTGGTGTGTCTACTTTCTCAATTCCTTCCTATGGTTATCGAGTCATTCTTCGTTACACCTCATCACTTCCACGGCTTGAGCCACAGAATCAAGAGGAATTGAATGTAACAATCATTTTATTTCCAGACTAAGACACTAAACATCTTCCTTATCCTTTATCTATAGGCTTCAGCGACGTTTGAAATGTGCCAGGCTGCTATTGATGCACAGAAGAGCGGCACAGTAAGTTAACATATATATTTCGAATTATTATGGCGAAAAATATATAACCCTCGGTGCGCATGCGCGCCGAGGGTTACACGGGGTTTGTGTGTGTGTATCTGTCTGTCTGTCTGTCTGTCTGATGCTCAGACACAGTAAGCTTGTTTAAATGAAGGTACCAATGGCTTCGGCGCAACACGGAGCAGATTTGTATGTATTTTGTTTTCCTATAAAAGTTTCTGTTATGGCGTTATTTTTGCTTTACCGCGACATTCTACGAGGGCACTACAGCAACATTCCGCGCACTTTTTCAACAGACGAGCCTTCTAAGGGTCCTAAACGCTACCTGGAATACGCCTAGATTTACGGCAGTGAACTTCCTAAAATAGTAGCGCGTGCGTTTCGCTCACGCGCGCGCGTTATGTACGCATGCGCACACGCCGAGGGTTTAGCACTTCAGTGATTTTCATTGGCTGAATTAATACTTTTTTAGCAACCCTGAAATGTATATACAACCAACATTAAGTATTGCCTCTATGCATGATAATCATGTGTATAGGGTAGATCTACTAGACAAAGAAAACAAAATAAGGAAAAAAGAAAAACAAAGTACAAGCACATTTGAAGTGGCATGGCTCTGGATTCTTAAAACAACCTCCTTGTGCATGATTTGCTGAACTTTCTTTACACAGTACCTCCAGCTCTTGTCTATCTCTGTCCAATCTTGAGGTTACCCACATCTATACATTACATATGTAATCATGTAACACAGAAATACCAGACAGTTCATGTGTATGTATGATAACTTGGGAATGAGAGTATAGCCATTATTGAGTTCCTCGATCCTCATTAACAAAGAATGTATATAGTGGTAGTAGTACATAATGCTTTATATGTATAACAAAACATGCAACTGAGGCCACAGCAACTTTACACTTCATAGTGATTCATGCACTGTGTTCTACTTGGTACTAAATTCTTTGCTAATGAGAGGGTAACTTGATGAATTGCTATACTACTACATACATTCCTGAGTTGTTATGTGTTTGAGTTCCTCAAATTACTAGTGAGTGGTGGTTTTTGATAACCCCAGGTTGCTCATACATTTGTCACTCAAGTTTTCAAGTCAAGGGATTTTTGCTGTTAACGCTTTATTCAAAGGTTTTGACGTCATTTGCTTACCGTGACAGCCTACAGGAGTGTAGCCTCGTACCGGTACCCAGGCTCTCAGGAAAGAGGGAGACTATAAGGAAGTAGGACTAGTACTGACTGCTCGCGCATGCGTGAAAGATTACTTTGATTTGGTACACTCAAGTTCCGCATCATGGATAGGCCCTAACGTCTCGTTTGTCAATACGTTCGCTAGCGGGCCCCAATATTATATGCTCGATTACCCGATTCAGAGCATGGACTCTATCCTGTTTGGATGCTTATTTTAACTTCTAAATAATAAATCCAAACAGCATGCAATAGACTGATGCAGGATAGCCCTCGCTCTGTCTCATCTCCCAGGTCGAGTTTTCGTCAAAGTCTCTTGAGCTTAAATAGACACAAGTCACAAAACAGATACAATACCTTCAGGTGCTGGTCAGTGAGCAAACGGAGACTCCATAACACATGATGACATGAGGAAGAGAGCACATCGTCTCCATCTCAAACTGACCCTTGCATGCTCACAGGCGATCACAGTCATTTCAATAGCGTGTGCGCTTTTAAGGATTGGTGCACGCGTGTTATATACACGCTGAGGGTTTAGCGCTTCAGTGCTTTTCAGCATTTGGTATACTCGAGTTGCAACTTGAACAACCACAAAAGGGTTAAAAATTTAACTTTATATATATACATGCATGCAGGCATAGACCATTTACAACAGCTTCAAAAAATAGACTCTACACCATCAGAAAGAACACCACGAACAAATTGGCACGTATCACTGTAGCTATGTATTTTATGTATCTTTAGAGTATTATAATGTTATAAAGGCATTTGCAGAGCAGGTTGTATATCTGAAAAGGCTTATAACATTTGCGTTCAGGAGTTTGAGCTGTTACATTTTTAATGGGCATGTTGACCTCATCCCTACACAGAGTCTACCAACTCTCTGATAAACTGTGTCCTCATTAAGTTTTAGGTATGCATGGGGTGTTTTAAAACCTATTTATACATTTTTGATTATTATATTTCAGATTCCTCAGCCATGTATACAGCCTGATATATCAGTCAACTATGCCATTGAGTTTCCTGACCCTATTTGCAGCAATAACCCTGATATCAATCCAGTGTCTCTGACTCTGAAGCAAAATGATAAAGTTTTCTCCTTGATGCAAATTGCGGCCAATGATATTCCAGGACCAACTTATCAATTTCAAGCTTCATTTTTCGGCAGCGGTCTTGGATATTTTATTGAGGCCATAGATGGAGTGGAACCAAACTTTGAAGAGAATGGCTGTTTCTGGGCTTTCTTTGTTGAACGTCCTAATGGTCAAGTAGTAGCACCAGAAGTTGGAGTCTCCACATTTTCCATTCCTTCCAACAACTATCAAGTTATTTGGCGATTAACCTCAGAAAATGTAGCATTGTCACCATTAACCAAAGCAGAAAGGATGGTGAGAGAGAGTAGTTAATATGTTATGTAATATTTGGTGTTCTTGACAGAAGTAGCATACAACAATAAAATAATTATACCACTGCATGCCTATCATGGATTAATCAGGCATGCAGAGCATCAGTATACACTCTATGTGTAGGGATGGACCAGCATGCTCATCTGCATTAACATGTAAACCCATCAAAACTCCCTACAGCCTACAATGAATGTCAAGAAGCAAATACTTGGTATTTATAATGACTTACTTTTTGACACCATATAGGCTATAACAACCTACAATGAATGTCAAGAAGCAAATTCTTGGTATTTATAATGACCATTACTTTTATGACACCATACAGGCTATAAAAACCTACAATGAATGTCAAGAAGAGCTGTTTGGATCTGCAATTTCAACCACAGCTGGAGTGATGCTCTCTCTTCTGCTTGCTGTGCTTGGATACATCCTTGTTTAAAGAAGTGCAGAGTACAAGTCTTACTCTATAAATAGCTACATATCCCCTTTACAATTTTCTAAGAATTTGTGTAAACTTTTTATGACGCATGTATATTAAACTGATGCTGTAGGATATTGATGACTCCTTACAGTGCATGTGTTTTTGATACCATAATTGACCCTCCAGAGAATGACAGACAATGAACAAATGAGATATTTATACTGAAAACCAAAGATACAAAATTTGGTTTCGGTACAGAAATACGCGTATAATGTGGCATTGTGTTTATATAGTACTTGATACAAAGCACAATGTCAAGTATATGCGCTGTTGGTCACCACATATTAAAAGATGAGCCCTATAAATGATGTAAAGTTGGTTGTAATGATATATTGCGTGGTCCTTACTGTGAGAGTGTACGGCCCTGGTATATTTTCGTACGGCCCTGGTATATTTTCGCACGTGATTACAGGTGGGTTTCCAAGATCTCATACACATGCGCGCGTGCGCATTCCTTTAATTCTGCTCATGCGCACTTCGAAAGTTCCAACCTGTCGGTTTACGCATGAGATTGGTACTGGCACGACGACGCAGTCGTATCGCCAGCGTACCGGAAGTGTATATAAACACATATAAATTTATCTGCGCACGTCAGCGCGATAAATGACCTTTGACCTTTAGTGCACTACACTTCTTTCGGTTCTTGTGTCTATAGTACGATTACTAGTTATCTCTACGTCCGTACATCAGCACATACGGAAGTTTATCTAGTATACAGCCTTTGTTCCACGCGTATAGCTACTTTCTACGCAAAGTTATGACAAATGAAACAGGGGTGTATATAGTCTCTGTGGGTACACTTCCAGCTTCCTTCACCAACAAGAGTAAGACTTTTACTGTATGTAATAGTGGTGTGTAGCTATATGTAGCAGTAAAGAAATATTGTGTCCATTGCTGTACTCATAAGATATGATTTTTTTAAATATTACGTCAGATAGCACTTCTCAAAAGCAACACTACATCAAAAGTAATACATAAAACACCATGTTATTAGAAAGTAAACTCTCTTCACGTCATGGCCACTGGTAATAAATGTCATGAAGGCCCTTGTGGAGCATGTTATCTCTGTGGAATACATGCATCAAGGTACACACACCCAGAGGGATTCAGCAGTGAGCTGCATCAAGGTACACACACCCAGAGAGATTCAGCAGTGAGCTATACACCTTCCTGTGTAAGTAAGAGGAGTAAAATATACAATGTAAGGTGTATCTGCTATGCGTGTTATATGCACAACATTCATAACCCCACATTCACACCACACTGGAAGACAAAACCTAGCAAAACAAGAAGTAGATGTAGTATTGAATGTTGTGAGGCTACAGCAGTAAAGTGCACACATTTAGCATCTAAGGAAGAAGTTGAACACACTTTAAATCAGATGGTAACGGCACTTAGTGGAAAATGCAAAGCATTCCTATATCTCTATGCCAGACCCATTACAACATCACTTCTTGTTTGCCTTTGTACTTACATATGTCCCTCAGTTCCATAACATCACCTATTTCCCTCACAGTGCACACACATTTTGTACAGTAGTCAACCATGATCGAGACCTTACAGTATTTGGCTTGGGTACATTTTCAGCTTCCTTAGGACAGAGCCTTATAATGGACATAACCTTATAGACCATTAAATTTGCTTCAGTTTGATACCCTCAACACCTGTGTACCGCGGCAAATAAAGCCACAGGAAAGCTTTAAAAATCTGAAAACAATTTTGGGGCTGCCTATCGAAAGTGTTTCACGCCAACTGTTACGGCCACAAAAGGCCGTCACGCACAAAAAATAAACTCACCGTATTCTACTGGCTTTTCTGCACCAATCAAACTCCGTAGTTGTATCCTAAGGTAGTTTGTTAGCCGTTACTGGCTTGTTAAACAATGGAGGTAGGTCCTGCAAACACGCGCCATGTTTACGTACAAGATAATTACGTCATTGCAAATAAATCGGGCCCTTTTGCACGCTGGCGATACGACTGGACGTCACATATTCCAACTAAGAACACATGCGTAATAGACGAGCCTATTCATTTCCCCACGGCGTGCAGTTAGCCCCCCCCCCCCCCCCCCCCCCACACACACACACACAATATTTTAGGCTGTGATATAGATCTATATATATGCCTTTCAGGGGCGTAACTAGGATTGAATCCTAGGGGAGGTTTATTAATTATTCATTAGCCTACATATCCGCGCATGCGCGTACGACCGGGCGTGAGCCGGTACAGTGCGCACTGTTGAGTCTGTTCAATAGTCTTAGCATGCCTTATAACTTCTAGCTGCCAGTTGTGCTCTCGCTTGTGGTTAGCTGCTGCTTGCGCGCTGTCGCTCGCGGGTTGTTAGCCCTTGCCTTATAGCTAGCTGCCGCTTGCGCCCGCTCGCGGCGAAGCCTAATAAATTATTCATCCGGTCGAAAACAGGGGAGGCAAATGCCTCATGCTAGTTACGCCCCTGCCTTTGTATTTTATTGTGGGGTCGCTTCGTTTAGTCATGAGGTCGGTCTATTTTCGTCTTGAGATCGGCCTTGAGGTCGGTCCGTTCATGACGTCCCCCTGAGGGGGAGGGCCTACGAAGAGGGGGAGTGTGAAGGACCGCAGCCACAGAGACTGATTAGGTAGTTAAATGTTAATATAAGGTAGTTAGCTTAAAGGTTAGCTTTTAGGTAATATCCCTACACCCTTCACCACATTTACCATAAATGTACATGAAGGAGGCTGGCTCTTTGTGATCTCGTAGTATTTTGGTTCTTATTGCATTTTATCACCTATTCAGTCACCTTTCTATGTAAGTTACCAAGGGCCCTCTGTTGCAATGCCCAAAACTATTTCACTAATCATACTTTAATCATGCTTGTCACTCTTCCTTTGCTTTTACCCACCATCCTGTGTGATCATCATATCACTACCCTCTTATTAAGTTTTATGTTTTGTATAAAAGAACCAGCTATTTCTAGTCATCATTCGACCTCTAAGAAGTAAAAAGTTGCTCTCTCAACTAACTTCGCTCCGCTAAGCAAAGCGCTCCCTCACAGGGAGATTATGCTCTACTAAGACTAGATAGGTTGTCGCGACATACGGTGAAGGAGGCTGTAGTACAGCTATCAGTAACCATTTATTACGCAACCTGCTCGGCAACCACAACATAGATCTATTCTGCTTTCATCGCCGAAAAAACGGCTCCCACTCTAGGACTCGAACCTACGTTCAACCGTTGACCGGACGGGACCTATGAAATAGACCGACCTCATGACAATTTTGACACAAATAACGCGCCATATGGCTCCTCGACGCTAGGGAGTTACACCACAGACAACGGGGCGCGCAAATTGACGTAAACATCCTTATTTGTGGGCGTTAAGAGCATTGGTCGTTAGTAATAATAATTAATGACCAAATGGTGCCAGAATGGCCCATTAGTCAAAAACAGAAATAGTTAACACAACTAGATTTCTACATGACATAATGTTTATATAGTCTCAGTTAGACTGAAGAGTTCCTGGTCTTGAATGCTTGTAACACATATTTGGCAAGGATTCAAGGATCACCTTCAGCTTAATAATATCCTCTCTTGATAGGTAGTATAGTGGAAACAGTTATCAATGGCCATACAACCCTTCACCAGTGGTTGACGTAAATCAGTACAATTCGGTTATGGGTAGTGATGCAGTAGAATAGTGTAAAATAGTAAGAGTTATTGTGGGTGGGGGTGGGGGGGGGGGGGGGGGGGGGGCTAACTCCTCACCATGGGTTTAGTGCATGCTCTCACAGGGACAGCATCAAAAATAGCCTCTGGATATTAAAATTGGGGGGGGGGGGGC
The DNA here is from genome assembly GCA_963970385.1 of Theonella swinhoei. Classification (NCBI taxonomy): domain Eukaryota; kingdom Metazoa; phylum Porifera; class Demospongiae; order Tetractinellida; family Theonellidae; genus Theonella; species Theonella swinhoei. The sequence continues at coordinate 2,183,941 of OZ019951.1, read as the reverse complement.
TCTGTCTACTACCCCCTTACAAATTATTGGGGGACCTTCTATAACCTCTTCCTACGCCTATGAAAACGGCCGACCTCATGATGCGCCATATGGCTCCGGACAGCGAGGCACTGGCTAGGGAATTACACTCAGACAATGGGGGCGTATCTTAACGTACAAGGTTGTATCTCATTAGTTGTGGCTGGTCATGCAGTAGAATAGTATAAAATGTTAATTAGTAGCAGATTCGTATTGACAGTAACACTATATATAGTTGTTGCCTGGTAGGGTAACAGATCAAAGGCTAAAGTGTGCTAACATATCATATGTGGCACACTTATTACATCACTAATTACATAAGGTTAGTAAGGGAGTGGTTAGGGGCTGGGAAACCACAGAAATGGCAACAAATTAGTTGTTGCATGGGCCCGAGTGCCACACAGGATATGTTGGCACAGTTATGCACTATACAAGTATTAGTTGTTGGCAACAAATTAGTTGTTGCATGGGCCCTCGTGCTCACACAGGATATGTTGGCACAGTTATGATGTAATCCCTCGGGCCTGCGGCCCTCGGGCTGTACATCATAACTGTGCCAACATATCCTGTGTGGCACGAGGGCCCATGCAACAACTAATACTTGTATAGTGTTCAATGACTTAATGGTTCTCTAGTAGCTAACACCTTTCAGTTAATTCGTTAGTACAATAATATATTTTGATTCTGCAATTAATCACAACGTTTGTCTGGTACCAACAGTGAAAGTATATTATATGCCATTAATCATGATGTAGAACAAGCTTCTAAAATTCAGGGACAGTTGAGTCTGCAAAATTACTACAACATATGTTGATCCTGGAATCACAAAAGATGCAGATACAGACAGTACATACCACTATAATAATTACACTAGTACTCTTGGGATTGTCAACCACTATTATAAGGAAGTAGGAAGTCTGTAGCTACATCCTTTCGATTGTTGACATCAGCACTAGTAAAGTAAACAATGAAACTGAGAAAACCAGTCGAAAGGATGTAGCTACAGACTTCCTACTTCCTTATAATAGTGGTTGAACACAATAAACACAATGCAACTGAGATAACCATAGTCTGTACCACTAATTGCTTCATCCTTTCTGCTTAATTCTACATTTGTTGACCACTAAGTGATATATACAAACCAGGAAGAAATCACAGTCAACATCAGAGAAGATGAAACTGACCATGCATATCAGGGTTAAATCACTTACAGTGAAGAATTGGACAAAATTGAGTTTTAGCAATTTCATGCTTGTAACAGTCTATTTTACATACTTTGAGAGTCTTATATATATATACATATATATAGAAACACTCGTAGGCTGGGGGGGGGGGCTAACTGCACGCCGTGATGAAATGAATACGCTGGGTCTGCAACCACAACATACTCTGCTTTCATATCCGAAAAAACGGCTCCCACTCTAGGACTCGAACCTACGTTCAACCTTTGACCGGACGAGACCTATGAAATAGACCGACCTCATTTGACACAAATAATGCGCCATATGGCTCCGTGACGCTAAGGAGTTACACCACAGACAACGGGGCGCGCAAATTGACGTAAACATCCGTGTTTGTGGGCATCAAGATCGTAGGTCGTTAGTAATAATAAAATAATTTTAATGACCAAATGGCGTCAGAATGGCCCATTAGTCAAGAACAGAAATAGTTAATACAACTAGATTTCTACATGACATAATGTTTATATAGTCTCAGTTATACTGAAGAGTTCCTGGTCTAGGTAGCATAGCAGAAACAGTTATCAATGACCATACAACCCTTCACCAGTGGTTCACATAAATCAGTACAATTCGGTTATGGGTAGTGATGCAGTAGAATAGTGTAAAAATAGTAACAGTTATTGGGGGTGGGGGTGGGGGGGTGGTTAACTCCTCGCCATGGGTTTAGTGCATGCTCCCACAGGGGCGGCATCAAAAATAGCTTACCTGCAGCCTCTGGATATTAAAATTGGGGGGCTCTGTCTACCACCCCCTTACAAATTATTGGGGGACCTTCTATACCCTCTTCCTACGTCTATGAAAACGGCCGATTTCATGACGCGCCATATAGCTCCGGACTAGGCCTGAGGCTATTATGCTAATTTTTTCCCCTATTATTCTATTCCGCACTTCTTTTGATTCTTCCATTTATTCTCCTATATTCTGCCCATTATTCTGTAGTTATTCTCCAAAAAGGACACATGACAAGACAAATCAATGACGCGTACGCTTGTTATATTGTAACATAATTGAGCACAAACGTAGTCCTGCAATGTAGACGCAACAGAAGTAGAGGATCGTGAGTTGGAACCAGCGGAAGACATAGTCAAATACTGTGTAGAGAATCATCAACTGTATGCATAACTGCACTGCATGTACATTTACTACAAGTAAATAAAAAATTTAGGGAATTTGAAAGCAAATATAGGGATTGTATAAAAAGGAACGGAGACAAGATTGGGACACAGACATGTTATGTTATATCAACGTAACATTATGGGTACGTCGATATATCATAACATGTCTGTGTCCCAATCTTGTCTCCGTTCCTTTTTATACAATCCCTATATTTGCTTTCAAATTCCCTAAATTTTTTATTTACTTGTCTCCCATCATTTTTTTGCTTGTCTGAGGCTATTTTTTACAAGATATACATGGTTTACAGAGATGTTAATATCTCCTCTATCCCTACTTCTTTAAACAAACTGATCTACTACGCCTAAGACAATTATTGTCCGCCCCAGTAGGGAGTAAATATGGGCATAAGCCCCGGACTGGAAAGGGGAGTGGTCACCCAACCCACTGAGCCATCTGTCATGCACGGAGGTTGCCCTCATGCCTGCTTGCAGCAGTCATTATGAACCCCCGCTAATAATGGTTATGTGATAAGATTGAGTACCACATTGCCCTCTCCAGCCCAAGGCTTGATCACATCAGAAAACTGATGGAGAACAAAACATACATGATAAATGGGGAGGGGAGGGGTGGGGAAGTTGCTGACTCTGTCCGAACGACGAACTCCAGCTGAAATGCACTAACTGACTTTTGCGCCAAATATCATGCTTATATAAATGTCGCGTCAATGCGCATGCGTCACTCGCGGGTTTTGCGCATGCCCGCCTCGGCCTAGAATATTAACCTGGTTTAATACTGTATTAAACCTCATTTATCACAATGTTGATCTGTGGCTTTACCACCATATCAATTTTCACGTTTAGTGAAGCTTTTGTTGGTGAGATACAGCATTGCTTGCCTGAGGCTATTTGTTGTTATATTACATTGTTTACAGAGATTTTATCACAAAGTTGATCATTGGGGTATCAAGCTTCACTATTACACCAATTTCGATTTACATTGTTTACAGAGATTTTATCACAACGTTGATCATTGGGGTATTAAGCTTTACCATCACACCAATTTCCACATGTAGCCTAGCTTTTGTTAGTGAGATACAGAAATGCTTGCCTGAGGCTATTTGTTGTCATATTACAAGATATTTACATTGTTTACAGAGATTTTATCACAACGTTGTTCATAGGTGTATTACACTTTATCACTATACCAATTTCCACATTTAGGGGAGCTATTGTTAGTGAGATACAGTAATCCTTGCCTGAGGCTATTTGTTGTTTTATTACAAGATTTACATTGTTTACAGAGATTTTATCACAACGTTGATCATAGGCGTATTACACTTTACCATCATACAAAATTTCACTTTTAGGGGAGCTATTGTTAGTGAGATACAGTATTCCTTGCCTGAGGCTATTTGTTGTTTTATTACAAGATTTACATTGTTTACAGAGATTTTATCACAACGCTGATCATAGGCATATTACTCTTTATCATCATACCAATTTTTACTTTTAGTGGGGCTTTTGTTAGTGAGATACAGAAATCCTTGCCTGAGGCTATTTGTTGTTATATTACAAGATTTACTTACATTGTTTACATAGATCTTATCACAACGTTGATCATTGGGGTATTACACTTTACCATCATACCAATTTTCACATTAAGGGGAGCTATTGTTAGTGAGATACAGTAATGCTTGCCTGAGGCTATTTGTTGTTTTATTACAAGATTTACATTGTTTACAGAGATCTTATCACAACGTTGATCATTGGGGTATTACACTTTGTCATCATACCAATTTCCACATTTAATGGAGCTTTTGTTAGTGAGATACAGTAATCCTTGCCTCAGGCTATTTGTTGTTATATTACAAGATTTACATTGTTTACAGAGATTTTATCACAATGTTGATCATTGGGGTATTAAACTATACTACCATACAAAATTTCACATTTAGCAGACCTTTCATTAGTCAGATATAGGATTGTGTGCCCCCATTAATAATACATGGCCTGAGGCTATTTTTGTTTATTTTACAAGAAGTACATTGTTTACAAAATTTTTAACATGACGATGCACTACCCACAGTGGAACTACATCACTGTACCAAGTTTCATGTTTAGATGTGTTACCGTTAGTGAGTTACGCTTGTTCAAGCGGAAGAAGAAGAAGAAGAAGAAGAAGAAGAAGAAGCGGAAGATGAAGAATTTACAAAATACACTTTTGTTAATTTAACCCCTTTATCATCAATCAAATTATACCATTTTATAATCACAGTTAGTTTCTGGGTATAGTTACATATTCATGTTAACAGAAGTCCAGTAGGTAGCAAACTGAAAGTGAAAGTGATGAAAAACCTTATATATGGTTTTCAATGGGGATAGACCATAGCAATCCCTATATACACAGTACTACCGTACTGTGTGATACTGTCATAGTATCCAAAAGTATCCAAAAGTTCATGTATCTTGCCCCCAGTATCAGGGATACATATGTATATACAGAATATGGAATGACAATATAGTTAGGTTATCATACAGGAAACTTGTTAACACACAGAGAACTTGAGCGTGTTCAGACTAAGAGGCCTTTGTTGAGGACGCGTCTATTACTTTTCTTACAGCTTTGTAGGAAGACAAAATATATAGCTTCAAAAAACTGAAATATGAGAATAATCCCAGAGGGATAGAGCCCCCGCTCTGACTCTGGTCATAGGAACCATCGAGCATAATCCAGCCGGATAGAGTCCTCGCTCTGTCTCAATTTTCAGGTTGAGGCCTTGTCAAAGTCTCTTGAACGTACTTCACCAGAAATTTGCGAGCGTACGGAGGCTCCATAAACGTCATGAACTGGAAAGAGAGCACTTCGCCGCCATTTTCCAGCCCTGGTTGCGTTCTCATGTCATATGATCAACCGCGCGCGCGCACGTGACATTTCCACATAATTTATCCGATTATTCCAGCACTATTCCGAATTCCTTTACCTGCCTATTATTCCAAGTTTTATGCCGGCATAATCGCCGCAGGTCTACTCCGGACAGCGAGGCGCCGGCTAGGAAATTACATTCAGACAACGGGGGCGTATCTTAAAAGGTTGTATTTCGTTAGTTGTGGCTGGTCATGCAGTAGAATAGTATAAAATGTTAACTAGTAACAGTCCGCAACATTTATCTGTTAAAGCCAACAAGCAAGTTCAACTATGACAGGGAGTGCTGTTCACAAGACCTTGGTGGTGCTCTTGACGCTATTTAATCTGTCCTATCAGCAGGTATGTATGTAAAAAGAGACAGAATGTGTTGCAATGACAGTAAGTCACTGGTGTTGGCTTTGTTGTTGTTGTTGTTGTTATTATTATTATTATTATTATTATTATTATTATTATTATTATTATTATTATTATTATTATTATTATCATTATTATTGACAGGTCTAAGTTTTGTGAAGTTGGACTGTATCAGCTATATAGCCATGCATCCCTAGCGATCGCGGATAACCATTAAAACTGTTTTCTAAATCACCTTATTAAACAAAGTTGGATTACCCTTAGCGATTAAATAGGTTCATTAAAAAGGCCTGTATCAGAGAGTCGGATAGGATGGTACAACATGACTATTTATCCTAACACATAGAACTTTCAACCCTGCAATTATAAGAGGTATGACCTCCGGCGCTGACGTGACAGACGCGCGCGACAGCGTTTCATGCTGGCGATGTAACCGTAGCTCTACCATGGCTCTAGCTATATCAAAATTAGTGCTGTCATGTGACCTAGAGCCAATCAGAATCTTCCATTTGGTCACATGACTGCCGTTTTAAGCAACTTAATGCACACTTTTCTGTGCATTAACTGGTTAATGCACACTTTTCATTTTGTGTCTACAGGCACGCGCGCGTCCAGCTGCTTCGCCTCTGAATACTCAGAGTGGGCTACCGCGCGAGTATCCAAGTGAATACGAATATGTCTTAGCTGCTTCTCCTGATGTGTCGCTTGTGTGGGGAGCAAACTGAGACTGCACCGTTCTCCTGGCCGCTCTCTATCCGACGCGTTTTCGAAACCTTCCTCGAATCCCATTGGTTCTAGGTCACATGACAGCAATAAAATGTTTATAAATATTACTTAAATAATTAGTATTAACTACTAATTTTTTACAATCTTCTGAAGGGATTGTTTGAAGTAAGAGAACTTGCCGTATTTGTCTGGCGCGACTCGTATTAGTATATATATTCATGCAGAAAAATAAGTATGTGGGCATGAGCAGCTTTGAGCAGCTTTCCTACACTTAAATGCCTTGAATGCATTCAGATCATGCAATGAAAATCTTCTGGTTCCTTTGTGCCCACACAGCATGCAGATACGTATTGACAGTAACACTATATATAGTTGTTGCCTGGTAGGGTAACAGATCAAAGGATAAAGTGTGCCAACATACCATATGTGGCACACTTATTACATCACTAATTACATAAGGTTATTAAGGGAGTGGTTAGAGGCTGGGAAACCATAGAAATGGCAACAAATTAGTTGTTGCATGGGCCCTCGTGCTCACACAGGATATGTTGGCACTCAAGCCCATGCAACAACTAATAGTTGTGTAGTGTTCAATGACTTAATGGTTCTCTAGTAGCTAACACCCTTTCAGTTAATTCGTTGGTACAATAATATATTTTGATTCTTTTTAAGGCAATTAATCACAACGTTTGTCTGGTACCAACAGTGAAAGTATATTATATGCCATTAATCATGATGTAGAACAAGCTTCTACAATTCAGGGACAGTTGAGTCTGCAAAATTACTACAACATATGTTGTGTTCAACAATCCTGGAATCACAAAAGATGCAATACAGACAGTACATACCACTATAATTACACTAGTACTCTTGGGATTGTCAACCACTATATATTAAGGAAGTAGGAAGTCTGTAGCTACATCCTTTCGATTGTTGAGATCAGCACTAGTAAAGTAAACAATGAAACTGAGAAAACCATATCAGCTAGTTTCTGTAGTAAGTGCATGGTAGTCTGTACCCACATCCTTTCTGCTTCTAGGATTGGTGACGATCAAAGTGATATATACACACCAGTAACTTACAGTAAACAATGCAACTGCGATAACCATAGTTAGTGGTAGTCTGTACCACTAATTGCTTCATCCTTTCTGCTTAATTCTACATTTGTTGACCACTAAGTGATACAAACCAGGAAGAAATCACAGTCAACATCAGAGAAGATGAAACTGACCATGCCTATCAGGGTTAAATCACTTACAGTGAAGAATTGGACAAAATTGAGTTTTAGCAATTTCATGCTTGTAACAGTCTATTTTACATACTTTGAGAATCTTATATATATACATACATATATATAGAAGCACTCGTAGGCTATGTTATATGTCAACAAGTGGCTTATAAGTTTGGTGTTCAGAAGTACTGAGCTGTTGGTTTGTCTAATTGGCCCCTCACCATCCCTATATAGAAACATGCCTGACCCCTCCCTCAATCATGTTCATGGTATTATTGCATGCCATCCCTATTTGTGCCTCTATTTTTTGGTACTGTCATACATACACGTTGTTCCAGGTTCCTCCTTCATGTGATCAACCATCAATTGATGTGGTCTACTCTGTGGAATTTCCCGATCCTATTTGTAGCAACAGCAGTGATTTACCAGATGTAACTATTTCTGTTCGTCGCACTGACAAAGTAATCACTGTTCTGGAAGAAGCAAGTGCTACTGACGCAATTTACCGACTACAAGTTATCTATTTTGGTAGCCTGGGCTTTTCCGTAAATGGCATTGGTGGAGTTGAGGCCACATTCGAAGTGAATGGATGTTTCTGGGGGTTCTTTATTGAGCGCCCAGATGGTCAGACCTTTCCAGCAGACGTTGGTGTGTCTACTTTCTCAATTCCTTCCGATGGTTATCGAGTCATTCTTCGTTACACCTCATCACTTCCACCACTTGAGCCACAGAATCAAGAGGAATTGAACGTAAGAATCATTTATTTTGTCAGACTAAGACACTAAACAGAATCATTATCCTTTATCTATAGGCTTCAACGACGTTTGAAATGTGCCAGGCTGCTATTGATGCACAGATAAATGGCACAGTAAGTTAGCATATATATTCAGAATTATTATCTCGGCGCGCATGCGCAGCGAAGGTTAACACGGTACTTGGTGTCGAAGGAGTCGAAGAGGGACGGGAGTCAAATAGTCGGAACTGTCCCGCCGAAATCGGGACGGTTGGCAACTATGATAAAGCTGATTCTGAGGTTTTCACTATTAACCCTCGGCGCGCATGCGCAGTGAGGGTTTCACAGTACTTGGTTTGTGTGTGTGTGTGTGTGTGTGTGTGTGTGTGTGTGTGTGTGTGTGTGTGTGTGTGTGTGTGTGTGTGCGTGCGTGCGTGCGTGCGTGCGTGCGTGCGTGCGTGCGTGCGTGCGTGCGTGCGTGCGTGCGTGCGTGCGTGCGTGCGTGCGTGCGTGCGTGCGTGCGTGCGTGTGTGTGTGTGTGTGTGTGTGTGTGTGCGTGCGTGCGTGCGCGCGCGTGCGAGGGTTTAGATTTTCATTGGCTGTACTGAATTAGTCTGTTAGCAATCCTGAAATGTATGTATAATCAGCACTAAGTATCCTCTATGCATGATAATCATGTGTATACTAATAGGGTACTAACGAAAACAAAAGAAGGAAGAAAGAAAACAAACTACAAGCACATAACATTATGAGTGAGAAACGACAAATTAGTTCGAAATGGCATGACTTTGAGTAACCCGGCTTCTTAGAACAACCTCCTCGTGCGTGATTTGCTGAACTTTCTTTACACAGTAGCAGTACCTCCAGCTTTGTCTGTCTCTGTCCAATCTTGAGGTTACCCACATCTGTACATTACATATGTAATCGTACAACACAGATGGCTTCACCTGTATGTATGACAACTCGGGGAGGTATAGCTAAGTATAGAGTTCCTCCTTTTAAAATGTAATGGCAGTAGTAGCTACATAATGCTTTACATGTTTAACAAAACTGAGGCCACAGCAACTTTACACTTCATAGTGATGCATGCACTGTTTTCTACTTGCTACTTAATTCTTTGTTAATGAAAGGGTAACTTGATGAATTGCTATACTACTACATACATTCCTGAGTTGTCATGTGTTTGAGTTCCTCAAATCACTTGTGGATGTGGTGGTTCTGATAACCCCAGGTTGCTCATAGATCTACGTTTGTCACTCAAGTTCTCAAGTCAAGGGATTTGCTTTATTCAAAAGTTATGACGTCATTTGCTTACCATCCAGCCTACGAGGGCATAGCCTCGTACCCAGCAAGGGCATGGTACTGAGTGCTCACGCATGCGTGAAAAGTTCCACTGATTACCGTATATATTACAGAGGTTTTCTGGTAGTCTCGTACCCAGCCGCCCACCCGCGAGGGCTGGGCACGAGACTGGTTTCAGGTTGGTTGTCCAATTCCAAGTTTCAACATATCACGCATGCGCACACTGACTGGCCTACGAACGAGCCATGTAGCGCAAATAGTAGGTGTGCCACTCTTTAAGTGCATATATATTTGAAAGGATCTTGGTCAAATATGAAGGTAAAGAGTGGTACACTAACTATTTGCGGCTACATGGCTCGTCCATAGGCCAGTAGGTGTGCGCATGCGTGATACGGAATCGGACAACCGCCTCTGTACACTTTTCGTATCATGGATAGGCCAAATAATGAGATGCGTGCGCGAACAATCAGTACCAGGCTCTCCCTTTCCCCCTCTCGAGAGCCTGGGTACGAGGCTAACGAGAGTACGTAGTACTGCAGCGATACTCCGCGAACTTTTTCGACAGTAGAGCCTTCTAAGGGTCCTAAACGCTACCAGTAGAATATGTAGTCTCCGTCTTTGCCTACGTATACTTAACGTTAAACGTAATTAATTAATTAGAATTTCAGTAGCCCGTAATTAGCCTGTAATTAGCGCGTAATTAAGCACGACCCAGAGGGCATCGGCATACACGATGACACAATAAACGCAAGCGTACAGACACATTCATAGTCCATATCAGCTTCAACCAGAAGTTAAGAATAAGGATATAGCCCACGCTCTGACTCAGGTAATCGAGCATATAAATCCAAACAGCACGCAATAGACTCACACAGGATAGCCCTCATCTCCCAGGTCGAAGTTTCGTCAAAGTTAGTTAACCTAGCTATTTATACATTCTTGATTATTTTATTTCAGATTCCTCAGCCGTGTATACAGCCTGATGTATCAGTCAACTATGCCATTCAGTTTCCTGACCCTATTTGCAGCAATAACCCTGATATCAATCCAGTGTCTCTGACTCTGAGGCAAAACGATAAAGTTTTCTCCTTGATGCAAATTGCAGTCAATGATATTCCAGGACCAACTTATCAATTTCAAGCTTCATTTTTTGGTGGCGGTCTTGGATATTTTATTGAGGCCATAGATGGAGTGGAACCAAACTTTGAAGAGAATGGCTGTTTCTGGGCTTTCTTTGTTGAACGTCCTGATGGCCAAGTAGTAGCACCAAATGTTGGAGTCTCCACATTTTCCATTCCTTCCAATAACTATCAAGTCATTTGGCGATTAACCTCAGAAAACATAACATTGTCACCATTAACCGATGCAGAAATGATGGTGAATGAGAGAAGTTAATATGTTGTGTAATATTTGGTGTTCTTGCTACAGCTTGCATACCACAATAAAATAATTATACCACCACTGCCTATAGATTAATCAGGCATGCAGAGCATCAGTATACACTCTATGTGTAGGTATGGTGCCAGCATGCACATCTGCATTAACATATAAACCCATTGAAACTCCCTACAGCCTACAATGAATGTCAAGAAGCAAATACTTGATATTTATAATGACTTACTTTTTTGACACCATACAGGCTATAACAACCTACAATGAATGTCAAGAAGAGCTGTTTGGATCTGCAATTTCAACCACAGCTGGAGTGATGCTCTCTCTTCTGCTTACTATGCTTGGATACATCCTAGTTTAAAGAAGTGCAGAGTACAAGTCTTACTCTATAAATAGCTACATATCCCCTTTACAATTTTCTAAGAATTTGTGTAAACTTTTTATGATGCATGTATATTAAACTGATGCTGTAGGATATTGATGACTCCTTAGAGTGCATGTTTTTTTGATACCATAATTGATCCTCCAGAGAATGACAGACAATGAACAAATGAGATATTTATACTGAAAACCAAAGATACAAAATTTAGTTTCAGTACAGAAATACGCGTATACCGTGGCATTGTGTTTATATAGTACTTGATACAAAGCACAATGTCAAGTATATGCGCTGTTGTTCACCACATATTAAAAGATGAGCCCTATAAATGATGTAAAGTTGGTGGTAATGGTATATTGCGTGGTCCTTACTGTGAGAGTGTACGGCCCTGGTATATTTTCGTACGGCCCTGGTATATTTTCGCACGTGATTACAGGTGGGTTTCCAAGATCTCAAAAGGTTTCAAAAGGTTTCTTTGCAGTTGACCCACAAAGGGGTATAGCAATGCATACAGGGTGAAATAAATATACTACAGAGAAAAAATATATAAATATATAATATAGTGACGTCATTTAACAGAACTAGACCTTAATTTTGAACCAAGAGTGACAACAAAAGATATATCTGCTGCTGCTATTTTATTTACAATGCTTGATAATGATTCATGACACACAAGAGTTGGGTGACTGTTACACAAATGGGAAGAGAAACAAGTGATAGGTTCCTTACATAAATGACACAGCTTATCACCAAAAACAGGTCGACCGAGTTCTCTTAAAATTGCCTGGCCGCAGTAGGTGCCCTTCACTCCATAATCCAAGGCACCATCCCAGATCTTTCTCCATGAGACAATTGATGCAATCTTAGCAATAGGTTCAACAGAAGGATGCATCATTGCAGTGGATATTAGTATATCATAATCGCATTTGAGAAGAAATTTCTTGTTGGAATGAACAATTTTAACAGCATTATTAGGTGATGTGAGACATTGGTTAACAATATCTGTCGACAAAGGTGCTTCAAGCATTCTGCACTGTTGTACTACAGAAATAGAGTAAATTTCATCCATAGCCAGTGTAGTAAAGATACGGGAACTCAGAATATCATTAGAGTTTGTCAATAGTTTACTCAAGAAGGATAGTTTTCTCAATAGTACTCGAGTGGCCACAGAAGGCCAGTGAAGAGCAATCCTAATAACATCATTTGCATGGAACTTAGATAGTTTCAAAATCCGTCGTCCTATCTCGCACTGAAACTTCTCCAGAGCCCGAATGCAGGAAGAATCTAACAGCCAAGTTTCAGATCCATACAGGAGAATAGGGATGATGCAGGTTTCGAAAATGCTGGACCCTGAGAGAGGGTTAAGTTTGCCATGGAAAACCCCTGTGCTACCAAGACCAAAAAAAGCTCTTCTGGCCTTAGAGATATTAGTACTGATAGATTCACTTGCAGAGAGGTTCCCTTGCCATTGTATCCCAAGGCATCTAGCAGAATTCTTGGTTACACATATGTAACGCCCCTGTGCTCGCAATCGTTTGGGGAGACGACGACTGGCTTTAGCGCAACGCTATTCAAGCAAAAACATCATTTCAACGCAGAACTCAGCTCCTCTTCCAAAAACATGCGTGCATATATATATTCACCAAAAAATGTAATTAGTGTTCAAGTGGGTTCGGAGGTTACACTTCCCCCTGCTGCTGGGTAGCCGTCCTCGGTGACCTGCTTCCCCTGAGACGCCCTGCCCACTTATTTGGTAGATGATCCTCCACCAGCCGGCGTCCTCTCTTATTGGGGCTTCTGCCTCCTCCAAGCTGTGTAGACGAATCCACATTTTGGTCCTTGGCTGTTGTCCAGGGGTCCTTGTCAACTTTCGTCACTTCATCTCCAGTTTTCCTGTAGGTCACTTCTCTTAGGTCCTTGCCAGTACACTGGCTTGGCATGGTCGACTGGCTGCTCGTTTCGACTCCATCTGAGTCCAGGTCTTCATCACGAGTGCTATTAACAATGGTCTGAGTGATTGGCGGGTTGACCATACGCATTGCATTCTCAGCAGTCACCCCTCCCTCGTGGCGGTCCAGGTCACAACCCTCTGTCGCCTGGCCCGCTGACAACTTCCGATCCGATCCAACTGTAGCCTGTTCTCCCAACTCTTTAGTACTCGGAGCGGTGTCCTCTCCTACATCATCCGATAGTTGCTGAGTGGGACCTGCCCTGCCAGCACAGGGTTTACGGGTCTTCTTGCGTGTGCTACGGGATGGCCAGAATTCATCTGCCACCTCGTCAGGGCAACGACGAAGACGATCCAACGAGACAAGTATTGCGTCATCCTCGGGTTTGTCTACAGGGCGGATTCGAGCCGTATTAGTCCCAACTTCCACTAACCTGTACGGACCATGAAACGGTCTAGCAAATTTCCTCTGGGTCCCCGTTCGTTCTGCGGGTTTGAACAGAAATGCTCGCTCTCCTTCTCTGAAGGGGCTCTTAGTCTTCTGGTCGTAGATACCCTTTTGGCGCTTCTGAGCCTTTGTGATATGCTGCCGAGCAAGCTCCCAAGCTTCTGACATCCTAGAATACAATTCAGCTCCATACACTTTGAGATCCTTGCAAATGGGTGATCCCTTCGGGCTGAGAATTGCAGGAGTGGGCAGTCGTGGATCCCGTCCATAGAGTAGGAAAAACGGAGATTCCTGTGTCGACGACTGCTGACAGGCCCGGTACGCGAATAAGACATACGGAAGCTGCGTATCCCACTCTGGTCCTTTCTTGTCCACAGTTTTAGCTAACATGGCGGTGAGGGTTCGGTTGTAACGTTCGACCAGACCGTCAGTCTGCGGGTGATATGCAGAGGTATTCACCTTCTTGAATCCTAGGAGACGCTCAACTTCCTGCATCAAACTGGATAGGAATGCGCGGCCACGGTCAGATAGCACTTGGCTTGGGACGCCATGTCGACTGACAATCTCCTCCACCAACAACTTAGCAATCGTTGCTGCTGACTGGTCAGGCACGGCAAATACCTCTGGCCACTTGGTCAGATAGTCTACAAAGACTACCGCATACTGGTTCCCACGACTGGTCTTAGGAAACTTGATAACGTCTACTCCAATCCGGTCAAATGGCCCTGCCACTGGGATAGGAGTCAGTGGCGACTTCACAGCCCTTCCCACACTTCTAGTAGCACAGACGATGCACCCCTTAGTCCAGCGAGATACATCTCGACGCATCCCCATCCACCAGTAATGTCTTCGGATTTCACTATATACCTTAGCATCGCTAAGGTGCGCTCCAAACCTCCCTCCATGCGCTTCCATGAATAGGCGTTCTCGCTGACTGACTGGGGGGACCACTCGTAGCGTCCCATTGTCTTCAACATGGTAGAGGATGTCGTCCTCCAGGGTGTACTGTCCACTAGAGATTGCAATCTGTCGGGCCTCCCTGTCATCCTGGGGCAAAGTTCCAGTCTCAAGGTACTTGATCATGGGTGCAAGTTCTGCATCTTGCTGCTGGAGTGTAGCCAGAGTACTCCCATCCTCAGAGCCATCTTCCCTCTTGTCAGCTGTGGTGAGTGCTGCCACCAACCTCTCTGTTGGAGTACCATCTATTGATTCGGGCAATGGGTGACGAGATAGAGCATCAGCATTGGCATTGTGCTTGCCAGAGCGATGTTCAATGGTGAGATTTAGTTCCTGTAGGGCCATCCCCCATCGAGCTAACTTGCCGGAGGGCTGCGGGGTGTTCAAAAGAGACTTCAATGCCTCGTGGTCCGTAAACACTGTACAGCGATGGCCATAGAGATAGGGTCTGAAGTGCTTTGCAGCCCAGACTACACCAAGTCCCTCCAACTCAGTAATCCCGTAATTCCTCTCATGCTTCTGGAGAGATCTGCTGGCATATGCAATTGGCCTCACCAGCCCATCCTCTTGTCGCTGAGCTAATACTGCCCCCAACCCGTCTCCGGAGGCGTCGGTCTCCAAAATAAAAGGTTTCGTGAAATCGGGGTACTTCAGTAGCGGTGCGGAAGTCAGTAACTCCTTCAGCTTCTCAAATGCCTGCTGGCAGTCTGGGGTCCAAATATAGGGGATGCCATTCCGTGTGAGGGCATGAAGAGGAGCAGCTGTTCTGGAGAATCCAGGAACAAACCGTCTGTAGTAGCTTGCCAGGCCCAAGAATGAGCGCAGCGACTTCACATCAGTGGGAGGTGAGTAGTGACTCACAGCTCGTAGCTTCTCCGGGTCTGCCTGGACTCCTTGGGCAGACACTACATGCCCCAGATACCTCACTGACTCCTGGGCGAACTCACATTTCTTGGGCTTCAGTCTCAAGCCTGCTTCACGTAGCCTGCTCAACACCTTGGTGAGGTTGGCATTATGTTCCTCCAGTGTTCTTCCCAGCACGAGCACATCATCCAGGTAAACATGGCAACTATCTCGAGCCAACCCAGACAACACGACTTCCATTAGACGCTGAAACGTTGCTGGTGCATTCACGAGACCAAAAGGCATCTTACGAAACTCATAGAGTCCAGAGCTGGTGGCGAAGGCTGTCTTCTCTTGCGAGGCAGGGTCCACAGCAACCTGCCAGTACCCGGACGCCAAGTCGAGTGTAGTGAAATACATGGCCCCCGCAAGGAGGTCGAGGGTGTCGTCAATCCGGGGAAGAGGAAATTCATCGAGCTTGGTGACATGATTGAGGCGACGATAGTCGACACAGAACCTCATCCCTCCGTCCTTTTTCCGGACTAGTACAATGGGGCTAGCCCATGGGCTGCTCGATGGCTGTACCACTCCTTGTTCCAGCATCTCCTTCACCATTTGGTCCACTTCTCCTCGCAGGGCAAACGGCATCCTTCTCACAGGCTGACGAATGGGCATCTGCTCTCCTGTACGGATTACATGCTGAACAAGTGTAGTAGTGCCCAACTCACTGGCGTTCAGAGCAAAAACGTCAGAGAACGAAGTGATGAGGCAAAGCAGCTCTTCTCTCTGTATTGGGCTCAAATGATCCAGGTTTAGTGCCAACTGCTCCACCAGTCGCCTAGACCGCTCACTCCCTGCTGGGCAGGTACGAACTCGCTCATTGGTACAGTCCTCCTGCTGGGGGGCAGGTGCCTCGTCTTGCTCACTGACCGCAACTTCAATCTGGTGCACAACCCCGTCCGCAACAATATCTGGTTCCGACTTGCACACCTCCCCACCCATGGGACAGTCCTCTGGGGTCACTTCTTCCACAGGAACGACAGTGCCAAGGACAGTTCCTGGCTGCAGATGGACAGGCTCCAGTCCATGGTTCTCAACAATAACAGTGGTACTCGATCCCCCTTCTCCCTCCAGGGCACCATCAGGGAGGACGAGGCCGTATTGCTGCTCAAGATGAGGTGTAAACAGCAGCAGAGAATGTGTCATCTTTCCGCTGATACTTGCTCTTACTGTTTTCTGATAACCAGAGGGCACCTTAACAGTCTTTAAGAGACGTACCACTCCACACAACTCTTGTGATTCTCCTTCAGCAACGTCTGGCTCCGGATGTAGGCCAAAGGGTGCCTTCTCTTCGTCGGTCTGTCCTCCGCTATTAGTCTGAGAGGTTGAGCCACAGTTACTCTGGTGTTCAGCGGGTCCCCCTGCTGAGCCGGGACTCCAGGGAGGCTGGTCAGCTCCCCCTGTAGGCGCACCCCAGTGGACCACGTCCTTGCGAGTATAGTCCGCTCCGGTGAGGAGATCGGTCAGTCGTGTCTCATCCTTCGCCACGAGTGCAAAGCCCAACTTAGATTGCAGGTCGGTGCCCACCAGGAGCTCGTGAAGTGCTCCTTCCTGGACCAGTACTATAGCCTCCACTGTCCGGCCTCCATGCGTCAGTTGCAGGCAGACTTGAGAGATAATGTTCAACTTGTGGCCACTATACGCTTTAAGTGACACTGAGGGCGGGCTAAACTTCTTGGAGGTCTCTTCCCGCCACTGGGCCGGGGTCTGGTGTTCGGCCTTCTCCTTCACGAAGACATCGAGTACGAAATCTAAGGACACCACGGTAGCGGGGGACCCGGTATCAATCAATGCTTCAGTGGCTACCCCATTCACCAACACCTTGGCAGTCACACTTGGGCCCAGAAGGTGGTCCTCCATCCCAGGCTCTTGATCTGCAGCGACAGAATTCAGCACTTGCGTTTGGCCCTTTTGCACAAGTTTCTCCTCCAGGCCTTGCAATCGCTTGCTCAATTGTTCCACTTTGGTCATCGTGTCATCCTCTTCCTCAACGGTGGCAGACATGGTGGTAGGTGGTGGCTCCGGCAACAGTGGGCTCTCCCGATTGAACCTCTCTTCTAGGTTTTGCAGTCTCTTGCCCAGATGCTCCACTTGAGTCTTGGTACTATCCTCATCACTAACAAGGGTAGACATCGTCTTCTGTGGTGGCTCCGGCAACAGTGGGCTCTCCCGATTGAACTTCTCTTCTAGGTTTTGCAGTCTCTTGCCCAGATGCTCCACTTGAGTCTTGGTACTATCCTCATCGCTAACAAGGGTAGACATCGTCTTCTGTGGTGGCTCCGGCAACAGTGGGCTCTCCCGATTGAACTTCTCTTCTAGGTTTTGCAGTCTCTTGCCCAAGTGCTCCACTTGAGTCTTGGCACTATTCTCATCGCTAACAAGGGTAGACATTGTCTTCTGTGGTGGCCCTGGCTGTGGCAGTTTGTATGTCGATGGCGGTCCCCTGGCTTCCTCCTCTCGCCTACCCTTTTTCGGGTACGGACAATTCCTGGCCATATGACCATCCAATCCGCAGTTGTAGCACTTTATTCGTGTGCCACCCCGTGCTCCTGAAGGCGGGTTGTCCTGTGCACTACTGGCTGGTGGCGAGGAGGTGGTCACCGGCGGTGTGGATGTAGAAGAAGGTCCAATAGGACGTGGGCCCCGGTTTGGTGCATTGGCCCTCGACTTGTCTCCCACCAGTTCACGTGCCTTCGCTTCCTCAAACCGTGCTTTCAATACTAGTTCCTCCAGGCTCCCTTCCGTCCCGATAATCTTCCTCTTAAGGTCAGGTCATAGACCAGTCACGAACTGGTTGGCGAGGAGGGTCCGTCCCATGCGCTCGGCCTGGGGCCCCTCACTAGTCGCCCCAGCGTAGGCCAGGTTGTAGAGCTTCTGCAGGTCTTGTGCGAACTGATCCACCGTTTCCTTTTCCTGCTGCTGTCTATTGTGGAACAACTGCGCTTGGACAGCTGTGAGCCGGATGGGCGTGAATCTTCTCCTCATGGCCGCCACCAACAACACATACTGGCTGCGCACATCCGGACCACACGACCGGTAAAAGGCCATTGCAGTGTCCCGCAAATTCGACGTCAGATGCACGAGCTTCCAGTGGTCGTTCCATCCTGCCAGCATGGCTACGTTCTCAAAGTGTTCATGCCACTCACTGAATGACTCGCCCGTGGCCCGTCCTTCACCAGTAAAACGAGGAATCTGAGGTAGCTGGCCCATGAGGGGAACTGAACGGATGGCAACTGACTGAGTGACAGCAGGAGGCACCGCATCGACATGGGGTGCCATAGTGGCAGGCAGGACCCCCGTCCCTAACTGGGTCAGGCTATTGATGTGAGTGGTGGTAGCGGGGGATGGAGCCCCTAGTACTAAGTTCGAACTGCTTGCTGCTGGTGCCTCAGTAACGGAGGGTAGTGGATTCCTTACCACCCTTGTCACCCCAGTCCAACTAGGCTCCCCAACTTGTTGATGGGGTACAGTTCCACCAATGGGGTATTGAGTAAGTGAGGTGGATGGTGGGGTTGGATTGCTACTCCTTACTCCTTGTAGGTCATCACCTACCCCAGTATTCACAGATGTCTGAGGTACCACCACAGAGGCACTTTGAGGCGGCAATGACAAGTAGTGATTAGGTAGTAATGAGGTCACCTGTGGGTTCTCCCAATGCAGGGGGCGGTCTTCTTGGCCCTGCCAAATACCACCTGGCTGACCAGTAGTACACGCCCTGTCTCTTTGATGTGTACCACTACTGACAGACTGAGTGTTGTTTACTCCAGCACAATGGGGTAGGTTCCTCGTATTGTCCAAGGAAGGTCTAGCATCATGCATATTGTGGGCTTGATACATCATTTCTCTTAAATGCCTCTGTGTAACACCACCACTGTCCCTCAGCTGGGGTTGGGGAGCATGCTCTGTGCGGGGCAGTACCAGGCCTGCCCCATGGTCATCCTGATTAGGCAAACTGGGCCCATGCCCTGAAGATACATTTGACACAGGCTCAGGGGGTTGAAATAAACTACCCTCCATACATGGTGGGCCCCCCTCTAGTCTATCTGGATGCCCCCCACTCACTAATGTTGTCGTGTTTCCAGTAGGTCCACTTGTGGTCGGTCGGGAAACGGGTCCACTGAACGTCACAGTGCAGGGGCGACTGCTTGAAAGTGTAGTCAGAGTGTCGGCCGGGGTAGTTCCCACCAGAGGAGCACTGGATGCCATCCTGCGGGTCGCTGGGGTAGGCCCCCACTGGCTATCTCTGGAACGAGGCCTCTCCTCACCACCATCCCACGTCGGTTCCTGGGGTAGGGTTCTTAAACTGGAGTCAGAATTGTTCTGTAAATTTTCACTCTGAGCTCCCCTCCCATCACTCCTTGCATCTGTCGGCAGTCGGATACGGGTTCTAGATCCTCTGTCTGGCGGCGTCCATCTCTGCTCATGATGAGACTGTCCCTCAGCCAACCCAGTGGGCTGTTCCTGGACCACTCGCTCCCGGGCGGTAGTGGTGATCGTTTGGTGAGCATGGGTTCCGTGCCCCCCATCCACATCCACTCGTCTTCCTTCCCTGCCAGGCGGGTTCCTCAGCTCGTCTTGTCGCTCCTGTACAGAAAGGTTTTCCCTTATCAGTCGGCCGTTTTCCGCTGTCAAACTCCCTACAAGGGACTGTACAGCATTTAAATCACTCGTCAGAGTCCTCAGCTGCTCCCTTAAGCGTTCGTTATCTTCAGCGTTAACGGCGGCGGCTTTAACAGCCCGCAGCTCCTCTTCCACAGCCTCCAGTCTCGTGTACAGACGAGATTCTCGCGTCTCCCATTTTCGGCGCTCGTCCTCCAAGGCCCGGTAGCGCTCCAACTCGGTTTGTTGCCATACAGTCTCCCGTTCTGCTGTGGCCGCTTGGTTACTCTCCTCTGCTAGTGCGAGCTGGCTTTCGAGTTCTCGCACTCTGTCCCTGCTGTCCTGGAGTGCCGCTTCGCACTCTTCCCACTGCGCTCTCGTAACTCCATCCGTGGCGGTCGCTTCGTGTTCACGTAGGTTCGCCGCTGGCGGCTCCTCAATCCAGTTATCCTCCTGCTCAACTCTGCGGCTCTCTCTTCGGCTTCCGACGCCCTGCGTCTAGCCTCAGTCGTCGCTTCTGTGCTGTTCGCTAGCTGTTGTTCTAGAGTCTTGATGCGTTCCGTCTTCTCTGCAACTTTCACTCTCGCGCTCTCCAATTCTGCTCCGCAGTCCACGCGCTCCTCGGCTTCAGGGTCCTGTTCCCTCAGTCGGCGGTTTTCGACCTCCAGTCTCTGAACCTCCCATCTGAGGCTGTCCACTTGCGTCCGTAGAGCTTCCATCCTTCCGCGTCTTCTTCGTCCGGCCGTCGCTTCTTCGCCACCACGATCCCCTGACGGGCCCCCAAATGTAACGCCCCTGTGCTCGCAATCGTTTGGGGAGACGACGACTGGCTTTAGCGCAACGCTATTCAAGCAAAAACATCATTTCAACGCAGAACTCAGCTCCTCTTCCAAAAACATGCGTGCATATATATACAGTGGAACCTCTGAATAAAGGACACTTTGGGAGCAGAGGTTTTGTCCTCTTTTCGGAGGTTGTCCTCTGGTGGGAGGTTCAAGCCAATAGGTCATTTATAGATGTAATATACCTAGATAACATGTTCTAAAAGCCCTTAAGTACATATCTACACCATCTACTACAATTTCTACACAAGATCACCAAAGATGAACTACAAAAACATGTCAGTTTCCATAACAACACTACAAGTGCACATGCATGGGTAATAACACATAAATTATATAAAGAACAGTTTAGCCACAAGCATGCACATGTTAACTCAGTTAAATTGAGTACAACTGTGTTAAAGGTCTGACTACAATTGAGTATAATTTACACACTTCATGCACCTAAACCCCACATAGAAAAGTTGAAAGAGCTAGTAGCTTCACTGAAAGCCAAAGGATTGTCCTAGTGTATCACAGAACAATGATTATTGTACTAGTGAAATGCTAAGCGTTGTTGGCGAGCGGGACGCCAAATTAGAAGCACGTATATACGGCATTACAGTATGTACAGTGTGGGTTACATGAAAATAGCCCGTTCGGAGGGTTAGCTACGCTCGCAAATTAAATTCACGCATGAAGGATGGGTGTGGTTTCCTGTTTGTCCGTTATAAGAGGCACTTTTGTACAGAGTTGATCAGCTGGGAGCACGTGGCTTGTCCGCTGTCCGGAATCAAGAGGCGTCCGCTCGTGG
The DNA here is from genome assembly GCA_963970385.1 of Theonella swinhoei. Taxonomy (NCBI): domain Eukaryota; kingdom Metazoa; phylum Porifera; class Demospongiae; order Tetractinellida; family Theonellidae; genus Theonella; species Theonella swinhoei. The sequence goes on along the minus strand of OZ019951.1, from coordinate 2,162,034 downwards.
GAGGTTGGCTTAACACTAGTTGTATTGTAGTTTCAATCCGTGCCATAGCCAGTGTCCGTTATAGAGAGGTGGTCCGCTCGTGGGAGGGTCCGTTATGGGAGGTTCCACTGTATTCACCAAAAAATGTAATTAGTGTTCAAGTGGGTTCGGAGGTTACACATACATGGTCTCCAATGAAGACTTGAACTGAGTCCTTTAAAGACTGTGAGATACGAATGAGTTCAAGTTTAGATGGATTTAATTTGAGGCCAGCACTCGTAACAAAATCGTTGATTTCAGAGAACTGAGATGCAACGGATTGGATATTAGGAGCGATTGAACGAACATCATCAGCATGGACTGCAGTTCCAATAAATGTTCCGTGAATTGATCCTCCACAATTGAGGTCTCGCATTCGCTGCAACAAGGAGTTCATCACAATTAGAAATAACGATGGAGATAATACTGAGCCCTGCTTTACCCCACGATTGACCAAAAAAGAAGAGGACAGCTTGTTTCCATGCATCACTCGGCTTGTTGGTGAGTCGTACCAGGATTTAATTAATCTCCAGGACTTGCCATTAATTCCTGCAGTAAAGAGATGAGTTAGAAGAATTGGGAATTCAACAGAATCGAATGCTTTTTCAATGTCATAAAAGCAGAGAAAAGGGTTTTCACCTTGACGAATATAGTTGAGTAGGACTTCTTGAGTACTGAAGATGGCATCGTTACATGAAATCCCTCTTTGAAAAGCTGTTTGATTTATGTCAGGAAAACCTCGTTCATCAAGAATTGGAGACATACGTTTTAAAATTACTACTTCAAAAGTCTTAGCAATAATTGAGGATAGAGTAATTCCACGGTAACTCATTGGGTGGAGTGGATCTTTTCCCTTTCCCTTGTAAACAGGGATGATGATACCTTCCTTGAAACAGTGAGGAATCTCTTCAAGGGAGATGATTGAGTTAAAGATCTTTCTGAGCCAACGCACAACTGTTTTACCACCATAAAGGAGATGTTCTGCATTTAGGCCATCAGCGCCTTTAGATCGACCGAGCTTTAGAAATGAGAGAGCTGATTCAACTTCATCATCTGTCACTTCAAAATCAAGAATCTGATCATCATTTGTGAAGGAATCTGCTTCTAGTGAGCTGAGAGATTTTGCAGCAGAAGAAACTGCACTATTGCAATTGGTATGCATATTTGAAGAGGCAAGATCCGAAAAATATGAGCGAAACAATTCAAGGATATGTGATGGATCAGTTACAGATTGTTGGTTTCCATCCAGCAATTTTGAACAGACATATTGTGGTTTAAAAACACGAAACCGTCGATTATGACCTTTCTTAAAGAGTAGGTCACGTTTTTGAATATCCAATCTTTCTCTTCGTGCTCTGCAGGCAGAGACATGTTGTTTAACAGCACGTGATGCATCTTGTTTCTCACGGTATAACAAACCATGGGTAGGGCGCCCTGCATTTTTCCATCGTTTCCATGTAAGCTTGCTCAACTTACATAAAGAGGCCAGTCTATGATCCAAAATGAATTTCTGATTTGAACGCTTGATGGAAGGTAAGCAATCCTGTGCAGCACCAATCAGAATGCTAACAACAGATTGTATTTCCCTATCTAAGTCACCCACAGAGATAGGGGAGATATCTAAAAGTGGAGAAATTTCGGAGTGCACTCTACTAGCATAAAATTTGACTGAACCGTCCAAAATAGCCTTTGACCAGTTAACTGCTGCGGGTGAAGAAGGGAAATGTTTAGTTTCAAATTCAGATGAAATGATGAGAGTTATAGGAAGATGGTCTGAGAGATTGAGTGGGTGATGATTTCTTATCTCACATGACTGTATATTTGAAGAGAAGGCAGCATCTAAGAAGATATAGTCAACGGTTGATTTTGATGAACCTGAGAAATAGGTGTAATTTGGACCAGAAGTGATGTTTGAGCATGAGACAGGGTATAGGTGGTTACGATCAACAAGAGCAAAAAGTTCTCTACCCTGTTGGTTAGGTGTAGAACAGAAAAAAGGAAGATGAGCGTTGAAGTCACCGGCCACAATAACAGGACCTTGTGACTGGAGAGAACAGACAATGCTGTCAAGCTCATTAATTTATGTAGAAAATTCTTCAAGACTGTGGTCAGAACTTGGCAGATACACACAAAGTATAGACAGGGTACAATCCCCATGTTGTAGCTGGATACCACAGATCCTATCAGAATCAATATTAATGGGTGTTGCATTGTGCGAGCTTCTCCAGATCAGGCCCACTCCACCACATCCTCTTGAAAGGGTGGATTGATCATGAAGTCTCTTGTCTGATCTTCCAAGACCTGAGTAGTCTGGATGGATTTGGGATAGTTTAGGAAGGTTGAAAGGCCATAGCCAATGTTCACAGAGGGCAATAACATCTGCACCATCATCAATCAGCTGATTGAGGTAAGGACCTGCATTGTTGTATCCTCGACAATTCCAACTTGTAATAACAAGCTGGTTGACAGATGTAGGCCTTACATTGTTATCTGTATTTTGCTGGGATGTAGATGAGGCCAAGACAGAATGTGGGCAGATGGTGGAGACAGTATTACGCAGGGCAGTCAATTCACGTTTGATAGACATTAGTTCTCATACACATGCGCGCGTGCGCATTCCTTTAATTCTGCTCATGCGCACTTCGAAAGTTCCAAGCTGTCGGTTTACGCACGAGATTGGTACTGGTCTCTCTCCCCCTCTCTCTCCCCCTCCCTCCCCCTCTCTCTGGACGGAGGAATGAAGAAATTGAAACACTTACGACGGAGGAATGAAGAAATTGAAACACTTACGACAGTTGAGAATCCTGGCACGACGACGTCACATATTCCAACTAAGAACGCATGCGTAATAGACGAGCCTATTCATTTCCCCACGGCGTGCAGTTAGCTCCCCCCCCCCCCACAATATTTTAGGCTGTGATATAGATCTATATATATGCCTTGTATTTTACCGTGGGGTCGCTTCGTTTAGTCATGAAGTCGGTCTATTTTCGTCTTGAGATCGGCCTTGATGATGTCGGTCCGTTCATGACGTCCCCCTGAGGGGGAGGGCCTACGAAGAGGGGGAGATTATACTCTACTAAGACTAGATAGGTTGTCGCGATATACGGTGAAGGAGGCTGTAGTACAGCTGTCAGTAACCATTTATTACGCAACCAGCTCGGCAACCACAACATAGATCTACTCTGCTTTCATCGCCGAAAAAACGGCTCCCACTCTAGGACTCGAACCTACGTTAAACCGTTGACCGGACGGGACTTATGAAATAGACCGACCTCATGACAATTTTGACACAAATAACGCGCCATATGGCTCCTCGACGCTAGGGAGTTACACCACAGACAACGGGGCGCGCAAATTGACGTAAACATCCGTATTTGTGGGCGTTAAGATCGTAGGTCGTTAGTAATAATAAAATAATTTTAATGACCAAATGGTGCCAGAATGGCAAGAACAGAAATAGTTAACACAACTATATTTCTACATGACATAATGTTCATATAGTCTCAGTTAGACTGAAGAGTTCCTGGTCTTGAATGCTTGTACGCATATTTGGCAAGGATTCAAGGATCACCTTCAGCTTATCCTCTCTTGATAGGTAGCATAGCAGAAACAGTTATCAATGGCCATACAACCCTTCACCAGTGGTTCACGTAAATCAGTACTGTAACAATTCAGTTGTGGGTGCATGGTGATGCAGTAGAATAGTGTAAAAATAGTAACATATTATTGGGGGTGGTGGGGTGGTGGGCTAACTACTAGCCATGGATTAGTGCATGCTCCCACAGGGGCAGCATCAAAAATAGCTTACCTGCAGCCTCTGGATATTAATATGTTGGGGGAGGGGGGGGGCTCTATGTACCACCCCCTTACAAATTATTGGGGGACCCTCTATACCTTCTTCCTACGCCTATGAAAACGGCCAACCTCGTGACGCGCCATATGGCTCCGGACAGCGAGGCGCCGGCTAGGGAATTACACTCAGACAACGGGGGCGTATCTTAACGTACAATGTTGTATCTCGTTAGTTGTGGCTGATCATGCAGTAAAATACGTAGTATAAAATGTTAATTAGTAACAGTCCGCGATATTTATCTGTTAAAGCCAACAACCAAGTTCAACTATGACAGGGAGTGCTGTTCACAAGACCTTGGTGGTGCTCTTGACGCTATTTAGTCTGTCCTATCAGCAGGTATGTATGTAGAAAGAGACAGTATGCATAGCAACGACAGTAAGTCACTGGTGTTAGCTTTGTTGTTGTTATTATTACTATTATCATTATTATTATTATTATTATTATTATTATTATTATTATTATTATTATTATTATTATTATTACTATTTTTATTATTATTATTATTAGTCGGACTATATAGCCATGCATCCCTAGCGATCGCGGATAACCATTAAAACTGTTTTCTAAATCCAATTAATTAAACAAAGTTGGATTGCCCTTAGTGATTAAATAGGTTTATTAAAGAAGGCCTGTATCAAAGAGTCGGATGGGATGGCAATACATGACTACTTGTCATAACACATAGAACTTTCAATGCTGCAATTATTTTGACCTCCAGCACTGACGTGACAGACGCGCGCGACAGCGTTTCATGCTGCAGCTGGTGATGTAACCGTAGCTCTACAATGGCTCTTGCTACATCAAAATTAATGAGTATTAACTATTAAAGTCTTCCGAAGGGATTGTTTGAAGTAAGAGAACTTGCCGTTCCGCTTGTTTCTTGACCAAGAAAAGCTCTTTTTTGCGATAGTATAAGGCGTTACCCCGCAACGTTCATGGACCAAATAACAAAGTAAACATGTTGATGGCTAAAGAGAACCAGTCGTAAAACGGAATATTTGTGCTAAAAGTGGTAATTCACTTTCTGTTGTGTTTTAGAAGATTGAAGACCTGTATTTCTGTTTAAAATAGCAGTGAGTATTTGTATATATGCATGCAGATAATTACGTATGTGAACATGAGCAGCTTTCCTACATTAAATACTTTGACTGCATTCAATGAAAGCCTTCTGGTTCCTTTGTGCCCACACAACATACAGATACGTATAACAGTAGCAAAAACTCTTGGTTGGCTAGGACATATCGTAGATATTCCACATATACTAGCAACAGGAACACAGATTAAGTGGTCGAAACATTTGGCAGTTATATTTTCGGTTAGTGTATATGTGGAATATCTACGATATGTATAACAGTAACACTACATATAGCTGTATAGTGTTCAATGACTCAATGGTTCTCTAGTAGCTAACACCTTTTCAGTTAATTCGTTGGTACAATAATATATTTTGATTCTTTTTAAGGCAATTAATCACAAGGTTTGTCTGGTACCAACCATGAAAGATATGTGCTATATTATATGCCATTAATCATGATGTAGAACAAGCAACTACAATTTAGGGACAGTTGAGTCTGCAAATTACTACAACATATGTTGTGTTCAACAATCCTGGAACTACAAAAGATGCAATACAGACAGTACATACCACTATAATTACACTAGTGTATATATCACTTTGATCGTCAAAGATCCTAGAAGCAGAAAGGATGCAGCAATTAGCTTGTACAAACCTACCACTTACTACAGAACCTAGCTGATATGGTTATCTCAGTTTCATTGTTTACTTTACTGGTGCTGTATCAACAATCCTAGAAGCAAAAAGGATGTAGCTACAGACTTCCTACTTCCTTAATATATAGTGGTTGACAATCCCAAGAGTACTACCAGTAACTTACAGTAAACAATGCAACTGAGATAACCATACCAGGGGTGGTAGTCTGTACCACATCCTTTCTGTTAATTCTACATTTGTTGACCACTAAGTGATACAAACCAGGAAGGAATCACAGAGAAGATGAAACTGAAGTATATAACCATACCTATCAGGGTTAAATCACTTACCGTGAAGAATTGGACAAAATTGGGTTTTAGTAATTTCATGCTTGTAACAGTCTATTTACCTACTTTGAGAGTCTTATATACCGTGTATAGAAACACTTGTAGACTATGTTATGTGTCAACAAATGGCTTATAAGTTTAGTGTTCGGAAGTTCTGAGCTGTTGGTTTGTCTAATTGGCGCCATCCCTATATAGAAACATGCCTGACCCCTCCCTCAATCATGTTCATGGTATTATTGTTGCAATGCATGCCATCCCTATTTGTACTTCTGACTTTTGGCACTGTCATACATACACCTTAATGAATTTGTCCCAGATTCCTCCTTCATGTGATCAACCATCAATTGATGTGGTCTACTCTGTGGAATTTCCCGATCCTATTTGTAGTAATAGCAGTGATTTACCAGATGTAACCATGTCTGTTCGTCGCACTGACAAAGTAATCACTGTTTTGGAAGAAGCAAGTGCTACTGACGCAATTTACCAACTACAAGTTATCTATTTTGGTAGCCTGGGCTTTTCCGTAAATGGCATTGGTGGAGTTGAGGCCACATTCGAAGTGAATGGATGTTTCTGGGGGTTCTATATTGAGCGGCCAGATGGTCAGATCATTCCACCAGACGTTGGTGTGTCTACTTTCTCAATTCCTTCGGATAATTATCGCGTCATTCTTCGCTACACCTCATTAAATCCAACACTTGAGCCACGGAATCAAGAGGAATTGAAAGTAAGAATCATTTGTTTTGTTAGACTAAGACATTAAACATCTATTCTTCATTATCCCTTATCTATAGGCTTCAACGACGTTTGAAATGTGCCAGGCTACTATTGATGCACAGATAAATGGCACAGTAAGTTAACATATAAAGTGTAAAAACATTTCATTAAAATGTTAAAGGATGTAGGGATGGTAGTGCCAAAAATTAAAGAAACAAGATTGTAATAACCTGAGTGGTGCACAGTGAATAACTGATTATGATACGTATATACTTTGGAGTTCAGAGTTCACGCTACCACAAAGATGAATTACAATTCATGTATGCAGACAAGGGATAATTGCATGCAACAATAACAACATGCGTAACCCCCACGAAATTAAATGTAGGGAGGGGTTACGCATGTTGTTATTGTTGCATGCAATTATCCCTTGTCTGCATACATGAATTGTAATTCATCTTTGTGGTAGCGTGAACTCTGAACTCCAAAGTATATACGTATCATAATCAGTTATTCACTGTGCACCACTCAGGTTATTACAATCTTGTTTCTTTAATTTTTGGCACTACCATCCCTACATCCTTTAACATTTTAATGAAATGTTTTTACACTTGTTTCACTAGTTTTTCTTGGGTAGCTACAGTGTCCATTTCTGTACGTGGAGTGATCCCTACTTGCTTGTGTTCGCACGAGCCCCACCCGCTTCTACTCCCGCGGACCTGCGCGCGCTTGAGCCGAGCCCCACCTTTCTATTAAACGTGATGCACGTGACCACACAGAAAATGGCTTCCGACAAATAAGGAAAATTTGCGATTATACAGTTGTGAGTAAAGTTACCAAGATTCTCTTGGTCAAGGATCACGCACGCAAGGGAAAGGAGTCGTTTCATGTAAAAACCAAGGACAGTACTTGTGCCACTTTTGCGGTAGGCCAGTTCAACTGAATTAGAAGAAGAAGAAGAAGAAGATGATGAACAAAACTATCCAAAAAGGGGGGTGTGGCAAATTCCGTAAGTCATTGTAGCTGTGTATTTTACGTACTTTGAGGGTCTTAGCGGGTACAGAATCACTCGTAGAGTACGTGTATGTATCTAAAAGGGCTTGTAACTGCCGCGTTTGGGAGTTATGAGCCATTCTATTTTGGAAAATGGGCGTGTCCTGTCGGCGCCATCCCTACATAGAGAGTCTACCGACTCTCTAATAAAGCTGATTCTGAGGTCTTCAAATTATGACTATTAACCCTCGGTGCGCATGCGCAGTGAGGGTTACACAGTACTTGGTGTGTGTGTGTGTGTGTGTGTGTGTGTGTGTGTGTGTGTGTGTGTGTGTGTGTGTGTGTGTGTGTGTGTGTGTGTGTGTGTGTGTGTGTGTGTGTGTGTGTGTGTGTGTGTGTGTGTGTGTGCCAAGGGTTAGCTTTTCATTGGCTGAATTAGTCTGTTAGCAACCCTGAAATGTATGTATAACCAACACTAAGTATTGCCTCTATGCATGATAATCATGTGTATAGGGTACTACAAAGAAAACAAAAGAAGGAAGAAAGAAAATGAACCTCAAACACATAAAATTATGTATACATTTGTATATATATACATTTATTTCAGATTCCTCAGCCGTGTATACAGCCTGATGTATCAGTCAACTATGCCATTGAGTTTCCTGACCCTATTTGCAGCAATAACCCTGATATCAATCCAGTGTCTCTGACTCTGAGGCAAAACGATAAAGTTTTCTCCTTGATGCAAATTGCCGCCAATGATATTCCAGGACCAACTTATCAATTTCAAGCTTCATTTTTTGGCGGCGGTCTTGGATATTCTATTGAGGCCATAGATGGAGTGGAACCAAACTTTGAAGAGAATGGCTGTTTCTGGGCTTTCTTTGTTGAACGTCCTGATGGCCAAGTAGTAGCACCAGATGTTGGAGTCTCCACATTTTCCATTCCTTCCAACAACTATCAAGTCATTTGGCGATTAACCTCAGAAAATATACCATTGTCACCATTAACCGATGCTGAAATGATGGTAAGAGAGCAGTTAGTATGTTGCATGGTTTTGGTGTTCTTAACAGAAGTAACTGGCATACAGTAAAACTATCATCACTGCCTGTGGATTAAGTTCCATTGATCATGCATGCAGAACATCAATACACTCTCTCTATGCAGAGATGGTACTATATAGCATGCTCATCTGCATTAACATATAAACTGTTCGACACTTTTGAACAGGGACTGATCATGAGGTTTTATCCCTTTATATTGGACTAAATATATATTCAACAAGAGTAGTGGAAAGGAAGCATACCCAACTTGTATTGGACATGAAGTGTCATATAAGTTTTCATATTGTTTCATAAAAACAAAGTTAGGTTTCTCCTGTGGGGATACAGTACCTGGCAAACATGCATTACCTATGTATACATATACAGTTGCCCTAACACTATCTGGGGGATATTTTAATATACTGTGTTATTCTCTCTATGACACCATGCTGTTCTGCCACGAGCATTGCTCTGTACATAGCACAATATGCTTTCCATAAGAGCTAACCGTAATTACAGCAATAGCTTTGCTTACTTGTTTTTTATGATATGCCTATCACCGTGTGTATAGGCTAATTACAATCTACAACAATTTTTCAACAAAGGTGTTTATAATGACTATTGTATTACTTCATGACACCATACAGGCTATAACAACCTACAATGAATGTCAAGAAGAGCTGTTTGGATCTGAAAATATAACCACAAATGGATCTGCAACTTTAACCACAGCTGGAGTGATGGTCTCTCTTCTGATTGCTGTGCTTGGATACATCCTTGTTTGAAGAAGTGCAGAGTACAAGTCTTACTCTATAAACAACTATTGGCTAGCTACATATATACCCCTTGAAATTTTATGAGACTTGTGTACACTTTTTTGTGATGCATGTATATTAAACTGCTGCTGTAGGATATTGATGACTCTTTTTTGCGATTGTGCCTTTTATAGTTTCAACATAATTATTTTGGTTTACAACTTTACATAATTGAGTGTGTTTGTTTTGATACCATAATTGATCTGAAACATCCTCTACAACTGTATTATCACCAAAGGTTGGAACTAGATCTTCTGTCATTGATGCCTTTCATGAGGCAAATAAAAAAATAAGGATCAGTTCACTTAATCTTCTACAGTATAATGAAAGTTACATTAATTAGGCTTAAATTATAGTGTATTGATCAGCTCAAGTTATGCAATTGTATCCAGATTTAAAGGCTTATAGTCTGATACCAGTTCTATAGTAGTCACATTTGCATGCTGTAACTCTATCTTGTCAACCAGCAGGGTATAGCAAATTACATATTTCAAAATTGGAAAGGGAGACTGATTTGGGAGTGTAATCTTTACTGCATGGAAAAATTAATGTATATATAACACATGATAACACATTTATTTAATGTACCACTATTGGAAAAATGGAAAATTTATATGTACGGAACATTGTGTATGTATCAAACCTCACAAAAAATGTCACTTAAACATATGTTAATGCACAAAGTAATACCAACTTAGTGCGTGTCATTCATGTCACTTATATAACTATTTCAGTCATGTATGTTGTCTTCAAGTGATTCTGCAGCTTTTACAGTGGCTGTGCAGGCCTCTGACTCCTCTTTACTCTGTTTGTTAGTTAACACAGTAACTGAGTCCTCCATCTCCCTCTGACCATCAACCTGCGTTCCCTCTGTAAGGGATTCTGAGACCTCATCTTTATGTGGTGCCTTATTATCTGAACAACATATTTAACAGTGAATAGTACATCATTACATATTTATTATGGCTCAACAGTACCAGTGCTCCTATATTCGGAGAGAGTACTTCCATTCTGGAGAGCAAAAGCAGAATATATATATACACAAGTATATATGCTGCAGTTGATGAAAGTCATTCAATATAATTACCCTTGTAGGTCTCTTTAGTGTAGAGTAAATACTGGATCCAAGCTGAGATGCCCTGAATTGAGTTGACATGGAGTTTCGGAGCCTTTTTACATGAGTATTCTTCAAAAACTGCATGTAATCAAATTGAATTTAATAGCTAGTAAGAGATTGTTATACATGTGGCTTACCTTATCACTCAATACAACATGAACAATGAAAATAAAGCAGCCCTAGGTGGAGAGAACATAGATCAAAGAGGACTCCTCAATGTTGATAGATTTATGGATATATATACCTGCAATGTATTGAAGATGGTGAAGAGCCAGGCCAGCCATGAGCTGTTCTGATTGATAGAAAAGAGTCCAAACACCCACGTCAGCCCCAGAATAGGAAGAAGAACAACAGTTGCACGAAACAATGTCCTATTACACAGAAAATCATCTTTCTTCAAGCCATGGGTATATATTAATGCACTCTTATGCAAATAGGCCTCTTATATCTCCAAAATATTTGGGAATACCTCCAAGCACCATTCCTTATAGTTATGTGTAGCTAATATGCACAGTTCTCTGTCCTTTACTTGAAGAGTTTGATGTTTCTAGTCACTGTAGATGTTGTGCTATAAGCCTGACGTCTCCTTGTCTGAAATACTTTCACCAGTGCAATAACTAGAAAGATTGTGTTAATCTGTACAAAAAGAAATATGTATACACTTCTCATACACATAAAAATCCAACCATATGTAATGTATAAACCATGGCCAAGAGGTGTACATGTCAGATATACACCTGCTGTGAGGAATTTATTTGTGATATTTCCCGAGGGCCAACAGCCCGAGGGATATATCACAAATAAACTTCCGAACATAGCAGGTGTATATCTGAAAATATACACTGATTGGACACGGTTTATACGATATATACTATGTTGAATATTGATGAGGTGTATATGCAATATATAAACCTGCTGTTACCATAGCAACATAGTATATATATATATATATATATATATATATATATATATATATATATATACTTACAATTATTATGATCAGCATTGGTGCTACAAAGGCCCAGATGACTCCTCTATCAGTAGATAACCAGCAGCTATAATGTAAGACAACGTCAGAATTGGCTTTACTATACTTTATGTGACTCACTATTCCAGTTCCCCATTCTCATTCTCAACACCATAGTCCATGTGACGAGCTGCCAGTCCAACAACAACTGGTACTAGTGCTGGGACTAGATTATAACAGCAATAAGAAATTGACTGCATGCATAATCCAAAACTTGCTGTGAATATCAATGGCATTTGGTATACATAGCACTGACCCCATCCGAGTATCAGGAAGAACCACCATTTCTTGGAGAGTTTACTAAACACCACAATCAACATGAGGTAGAGCATGATCCCCTCACACATCATCCAGCAGAAGGCAGACAGGAACAGATACTGCAGAAGTGCTGCTATGAATATACATGCTCCCTGCAAATGGCAAAAATATGGCGTAAGAGGTGATGTTCATATCCCATGTCCTCTTCTCTTCACCTCATTGTTTCTGGCCAACTGTATTCCAAGTACAAAGACTAGATAGGCAAGGAACAGGGCTAGGGCCAGGTTCAAGTGGATGAAGTAGTGTACTCGAGAGAATAACTCTCTCCTACAAATACCATGCATAAAGTCATAATTATATACATTTCATAATTGAATGTCGAGTGAGCTATGATATAATGAGAAATGGTACACAAGGTGTAAAACATCTTTATTTGTTTTAAAAGCTCACCAGAGTGTGAGATAGAAGAGTATAGCAAGAAGAAGGCAGGCTAGTGAGATACCACATCCAATGTAGGACACTACCATCAGTGCTTTTAATTCAGTATCAGATATCTACATATAGATATGTAAAATCATAGTATATAGCTGTTATATATATATAGCTGTGTATATATACTGTACATACGTCAGTGGTTCCACCGGCTACATCCACCAACACAGCAAAGCTTGTGAGATGCAAAGACTGGCACGTAACAACTGTAGTTCCATCAGAGTTGGTCACACTAACCATCTCCACTCCATCAAATGCCCACTCTCCATTGCCAGCTCTATAGAACAATTGTAGAAATCGTGTTGGTAATCAATGTACTGTATTTAGGTTACTTACTGATCTATGAATTTCCAGTACCCACAACGAAACTCTGATGCATTCACAAACTGTAGTAAAAGAGTGCAGTATAATGACAGCAAAAACAATGTGCACTATTCATGCACTGACAGTATCAAAGGTGAATGTCACAATGATTGGTATTGTTGATGTCATATTCCTCTCTGCTACTTGTGCAGATATCACCTGAGATGCCACCGTCCATGTTGCTCCTAGACTAATGAATTAATATCGGTCAAATATATGCAAGTTCCATTCCACTACAGTTTATATATACCTCTCTGGAAGTAGCACAGTCTCCATCCCACGAGCTATAGTGCCTGCTACAGGAGAAGTGTTTGCTGCCATGGAAACAAAGAGAAACAGTTCTTTTCGTACAATAATTGTATATACTAACAATGGAACCCCTATAATCAGGACCCTCTAAAATAAGGACATGTCAGCAAACAGGACACCTATTGCCCTCCGAAATGCCATAATTTGGCTGAAATTATGAAACTTCACTAATCAGGATACTTTCAATGGTGTCCAGATTAGAGAGGTTCCACTGAGTGGGATTTCTCCAATTGCATGGCATGGGACACTGCAGTGGCATAGGAGTGATTTAGGTGTTGGCCAGGCGAACTTCATGAAAGCATTCATATCACACCTACAGCTATGCATCAGAAGCTCAAAACAGCACTGCCATTATATCAGGTAATTATAAGCTTACGCGTTCAATGCACGAAAGTGTGGGGGTGTGCGTAAATATGGGTCCGGCAACTACCAAACCTGCCGGACCATCTGCTATGCCTATGCAATGTGCAATGGTATTAACCTATCACAATAATTATTGTATTCTGTAACATAAAGGTCTGGATTAGAGGTATTCTACAAAATTTTCATACCTCCTTCTGCCTTTCTCTCAATGAGTAGGTCTGAAGGTATAGTGATCTGTGCATTGATGGCACCAGAATATGAGGTGTTCTGGAGTTCATCGAGGGACTCGGGAAATTTCACAGACGATGAGTTCGATGAAGCTGAGTACCGAATTACTCCAAGCACTGTTAACAATTGAACACATCAACATGGCTTATTGACTACACTGCTTGGCATCTGTACATCACTACCAATTCATAATTCATACCAATATTTTCATCCTGTGTGATCACTCTGGACTCATTGTCGTCAGCCACCAGTGAGCGATACAGACCATAGCGCTCCATGCTATCCAGTAGCTTGGAAGCACCACCCTTGGTCTGTATGTTCAACAGAAATATCCAATGTACAAATCCAACACCATGAAACTATGTCAATGCATTATGCATCAGTGACTAACATCTTGCAGTGTCATCCAGCCCTCAGCATTGTTAGGATGCAGTGCTGTATTAAACACTTCAAACACATTCTGTTAAGGAATTATCAGTGATTCACAGTGAGTAGAGAGAGGTGTGGTGTAATATAACCTCTGCAACACACATTATCACATTCACACAAAGGTCAGAGAGTCCCAATAATATATTCATTAGTAATTATTCCTAATGATTTTCATTATATTAATGATATTTATTTAACTACTTATCTTATTGTGCTGTATCAATGTACCTGATGTGGAATGTTTGTTACGTTGCTGCCTTGGGTCAAGGTGTCCTCGAGCAGTGCCAGCACACCTGATACGATTGTGTTGGTGGACTTGAGGTCACCAGGAAGGTGTGATGCATTTTCCCTTGGTTGTATGAGTAGTAATACTTCTTGCATGATAGTAGCCGTTTCATCCAGCTTCTCAGATAGATTCTTTTTACCATTATCAAACACCGTCTCTGCCTGTTACATTGTACACATGTCCATGTAAGAAGGTAGTAGCCTTCAAATCATGCACAGTTTATTTCTGACCTCAGATAAAGCATTAACAAAGCCACTACTGTCACACTGCAGTACTTCAGGCATTTCCCACTCACCATCAACACAAGATCGTGTAGCATTTCCTACAGAAACGAGACAATCCTATATATAAAGTCTGTTGTGATGGAACCTCAACAGATATCAATGCATGTGTACCTTCCCCATCGGGGCATGCTACTACCACATCTTCATCGCTTTGGGCATTGGGCCAGATAAAACCCCATACATCTTTTCCACCAATACACCCTGTAAAATCTGATTAATATATGCACTATTAGTAATACATATGTAAGCAATAGGAAACAGGCATATATGATGTAGCTATACTCACTGGAGTTAAAGTCTTTAGACTTGCACGGAAAGGCAGTGTTTTCCAAATAGTATGTTAAAGGACACATATCCTGTATATATGTATTCATGTATAGCAAATTGATTTCCTTCTTATAAATACTCTCACCTCAAAGCAATATGTTTTATTGTTAGATTTAGTACACGATGGTAGTACTGTATTGGGATAACCATCTCCATCTGTATCCACTGCACAATCTTCACCATTCCCCACATAGAATGGTCCTTGACACTGAGAGTGGAAAGGAGACGGAATCTCTCTAGTGCACACACAACTCTTTGGGGCAGAAGAAAGTGTCCATATTAGTGAGGTGTTCTGATTTTTAGGGATTAAATTGTACACAAACGTGCCATTTGGGAGAGCAAGAAGTTTTGCTGTATATTGAAGTGTCCTTTCTGATTAGAAGATAAGTAGTGCATGTAATATAGGATGCAGTATGTTGAATGTTAACTTATACACACACCTGGCATTCTACTTCACTAATTCTTGCAGTGCAATTACATGCACTGATGTGATCATTATCATTCACAGTCATACACAGTGTTTTCAGAGGATTCACTGTTTCTGTGCACCTGCATACCTCTGAATGATAAACACAGAAAGAGAAATCCTGTTAAAATAAAAGCATGCATCCAGAAAATAATAACATCCATGGAAACACGTGCATAGCACACCAGCAAAGAAAGGATGCAGAAAGAGCTAGGAGAAAGGAAGCCTCCTACACCCCACCCCAAACAAACACCCAAATACACATATCAAAGTAGCAAACACAACACACATGAAAGAGCAGGACACCGGATGCCCAGCCTTGAGAATTGGGGTTAAAGATCTTTCATGGCACCAAACCTACATCCAACTCTCCGTCCAGCTACTCAAGGGAGGACTATATGTGGTTGTTCAAAACTCTCCCAAACATTGAGTATAAAACTCTATATTACATAGGCGCAGGAAGAGGCATATAGGAGGCTAAAGCCCCCTAAGGGGGGGGAGGGGAGGGGGGGAGAGCTGTCCCAATATTCCAGTCATATGAGGCTCTAGGTAAGCCATTTTTGACACTGTGCCTGCCCATGGGAGAATATCCCTGAACTCCATGGTATTCAGTGAGCCCCCTAACATTTTAAGCATGCAATGATACACCTATATAATGGAGTATGTATATATACCTGAGGGAATAAAACCCTTGAATCCTTGGCTTTCTAGTGCAACAGAGGTTTTATTTATGACCAGGCTGTCACCAGTTGTAAGTGTAACATTCAGGGATGATGATACTTCATCAATATTAGCATCTCTGTCGAGTTCAATTTTGTAAGTTATAAAAACCTCATAATATGACTCTGATTCATAGAGTGGAAGCATCTGTGTCAGTGTCATTGTGGTTGCTGTTAGGTTCAGTAGACGCTATAGTTGGAATATTGAGAACACAAATTATTATTTTTTCAACACTGTTTCCCTATCTTACCATGATCTCTAGATCAGTTATACTTGTCTCAATCTGATCTCTACTACTTCCCTCGACAATCACCCACAGTAGGATGAACGGAGGTGAACTACGCTCTATAGTACATCCTGTGTAGTCAAGTTCCTGCCATTCACCAGCTAATGAGCAGCTTCTGGTGACATTAGCTCCACGAAAGGAGGGGTCCACTAAGTGACAGGGGGTGGAGAGACTGCTACCTGCTCTTGTATCATCCCAGACTATACCATCACTCACATTCCAAGGGCAAAAGGCTACATATAACAGTAGATCTACCATAAACATAGCTTTTACAACAAATTTGCTGATTTGAATTATTACAAACATCAGCAGGAAAAACCAACAAGCGGAGTAGCTATTACTAGGGTTTTCGTGAAGGAATAATGGCAAAGACAGAGTAGACAGAGTGGATAAAGGCATATGAGCTATTAGAAATTTGTACTTACGTTCAGGTGTCGTACAATTTGGCCCACTGAATCCTATGGTACATTGGCAGGTAAAGCAGTTCCCTTGTATTTCACACTCAGCCTGAGATTCGCCCATAGCCATGTCCATATCCTCTTCGTTAACGAGTGGAGTGCAGGTACCGCCGTTCTGACAAGGGGTCTCGTCGCACGGATTAGTCTCGGTAGATCTGCGTGCGAAATCTCTCATTGGCTTATCACAGTTTTCGCCTTCATAGCCATCTAAACAGATGCATTTGTATCTGTCCTCTTTCTCGATACAGTATCCCATTGCACAGTCAATTCCATGGCAAGCGAGGCCATGGAGCGGTAACAGGAGTAAAATAAATACCGCCACCTGGGGATAGGAAGGAGCCATTGAGAATGGGTAAGTTGATCAGCCCCGCCCCACCTCCAAGAGTAGATGTCACGTGATGTAACCAATTGTTGCGCGCGCGCGTCAGCGTTACGCGGCTCTGATGTCACCATATATAGTACGTAAGTATCATAATCCTGGTCTTCTATATACGTATTGGGCAGTTAGTACATTAGTCCATGTGAACTTCCTACTCAAAATTTAGCACTACACGTAACCTGGCCTAGCTACCTGTTTAGCAGTCTGGCTGTGCACATTTTGTTCTGCATTTATAACACCTACTATAGTCTTGTTGCTATTGGACATGTATACATTCTGTAGTAACAAATGTCAATTCAATACACACAGTAAGAAATTAAATGTGTGATAACAAACTCATCTCTGTATGCAGTGCGTATGATATGTAATGTTCACTCAAAACACTATTTTTTAAGATTTAAGTCCTGGTTTCATGAGTTCTGAGCAATTTATGGGGATGTTTTATCATCTGAGACAGACTTCACTCAGTTGTAAATGCAATTCTGTGAGCTGCACTCCCTTATGCATATTAACTGTGGAAAATGTAATGAGGAAATGGTGTCAAACAATGCGCAAGTGTTGGTAGTCTCTAACTTTGCTGGGTTCTACAAAGATTAGTCAAAGACACTGTGCATAGGAAAAACAAACCACTTTGTGCAAAAATGAAGGTGATTGCTTCTGCCAATTTTGTGAATTAGAAGAAGGTGGAGATAAAAAAATTGACAATTCATTTGCAGTTTGCACACATCTTTTATCAGTTCTGCATCTTTTATTGGTTATGCATGTATTATTGTTACATGCCATTGAATAGTTCTAGTACACCTACTGTTAATGTGATAAGTTTTCATCCAGCTTGTTGCTTTTGATGATGTACGAGACCACTACCGTGGTGTGTCAGTAGTGGTTCAGTACATATGCACTAACAATCAGAGTTTTCCATCAGGTACTGCAGTGGAACAGATTGAGTCTGAATGTAACAATGGAGAATGGTTTAACATAGTGGAGGGCTCCATAGACTTTACTTGCTCTCAAACTACTGAAGCCAGTTTCTACTACAATAACTCCATGTGTGTAGATGAATGCCTCAGTCCTTTCCAGCTAAATACTGCCAATGTCTTTTATTATGAGTGTGTATGTCCAACTGGGACTACTGGATATAACTGCTGTGAGTCAATATACATGTAGTATGAGGCTCTATATGCAAGTGTAAAATCATTTAAATGTTGAAGGATGAAGGGATGGAAGTGCCAAAAAGTGTAGAAACAAGGAAGCATCCATGCAGCAAAACAGGGGATGACGGCATGCAACAATATTAACATGCGTAGCCCCATAAAATAAATGAACAGCACTGAAGTGCTAAACTCTCGGTGTGTATGTGCATGTGCAAAGCCTTGAAAGCGAACATGCTATTGAAATGCACTCTAATTACGTTTAATGGAAAGTATACGGAAGACCTTAGAGGAAAGACGGAGAAAAAACCTCACAATCTTTTTGACCCCTGTTGCCTGCTGAGTATGTGACAGAATTTTTAGGATGAACAGATGCTCCAGAGGTGAGATGTGACTTAACAGACACACAGACACGGACAACTACAGTAACCCTCGCTGCGCATGCGCCGAGGGTTAAAGATGTAGGGACTAGGGAGGGCATTACACATGTTATTATTGTTGCATACCATCATCCCCTGTTTCCCCCCCTCACACACACACACACCACATGGTAATGTGCATGGGCACTTTCTGCAGGAAAATGGATGACTGCACGTATGGCCTTTCAACGGAGGGAGTACTGGATCTCCGCAACAGAGTGGTTTCAGCAAATTGACCTGTCTTCTCATTGTGTGGAGAGCTGAGACGGTCTTGCAGGCATGAGTTTGGTTCTCAGAGTCACTTCAATCTGGGCCTGAGTGACTCTAGAGAGAGTGGCAGTGAAGGGAGGAGTGGAGGAGAGGGTGGGAGGGTCTGGAGTCTGGGGAGGGGGGAGGAAGGGAGGGAGGAAGCGAGGGAGAAAGAGAGAAAGGAAGGTGGGAGAGAGGGAAGGAAGAGAGGGAGGGAGGAGAGGTACATGAAGTGCATGTGTAAATGAAATACTTCTATTTCTCCCTTTCATGTGCAGACAATTTGGTTCCAAAAATGCAATTTTCCATCATTTGTAGCCTCGGTCCTAGCCTACATGCATATAATTGTATATATGTCCTTTGACTTGCCAGAGAGAAATGGCGAGTCAAAGGTCATATGTAAGGAGAGCCTGGGGATGAGGCTAGACTTCATGTTTGGTGGAGGGAGGGTGGAAGAGAAGGATGAAGGTGTGTGAGGGAGGGAGAGAGAGAGATTTGGGTAGTATTTGGGAGTAAATGAGGGATAGAGGGAGGGACGGAGGGTGAAAGTGTGTAATGATGGTTCCACTCTGATACTACCATTACTGACTGGTTGATAGCCTGGCGCCCATTATGCCGGCATAACTTTTGGAATAATAGGTGCTTCGTAGAAACTAAGAATAATAGGTGTGTAGGTGGGGAATAATTAGAACTCCACGTGTGTAGTGTGATGGCGTCAGGGTCGCGTTCAGGGTCTTTCGAGTCCGAGTCATTGTCTACTACTAGTTACGAAGCGGATGCTGTCAGTAGCTGTGATGAGAGCCAGCAGTATGACTAGGTGGACTCGCCCAATCAATACTTACCTTAAGGTGACAGGTACATTTTTTGCGGATTTTACTGGCTAGCCACCCTCGGCGCGGCGCGCATGCACAGAGAGGGTTCCAAATTTTTGCGAGTATTAAATTTTGCGTTCTGATGCAAATCCGCAGAAATATCAAACTTTAGTACCCGCAAAAAATAGTCACCCTAAGGTACACCAGGGTATGCTTACATTTCTGCCTTGTGTTAGATGTAGGGTCACACTCACTTGTTCATGCGGAAGCACCAAATTTGGAGCCTCAGACTAGCACACCATCTTCCCGGGTCTCTGAAATGACAGCATCTTCAGTGCAAGCTTCTGCCACTGTGAGTCACGAGGTTGGTGGTAGTGGTTCAGACGCGGCTAGAGTACAAGCAATAGCAGAAGAAGCAGGTCGGTTACAGGATAGGTTTGCTACTATTGTCACACATATGACAATCAGCTTTGTGAAAAAGGAGAAAGTGTCAAGTGAATTTTTTGATACATTTTCAATCACACTCACAAATCTACCCCTCTCTAACAAGCACAAGCACCTGAAATTCTTGGAAAAGGAGGAAGATCGCATTAATACGGCAAAGAATGTTAGAGAGATTTTGAACATTCTTCGACCTTACTGGAACTATAGGGATTATGCTTTTCTTGAGAGGATCTTAAATGAGTTCGGTACAAGTGAATTGCAGGAGGAGATGAAGACGTATATTGCAGATCTGGAGGATTTTGAGAAGAGGAGTGTCAAAGATTACAATTCTGCTGCCCTGGATGAAATACCAATTCCTGGTCACTTTGAAGAGCTGCCTTTAGAATATTTGAAGGATCCTGCACAATGTTCATTGTATGGAGTTCGCCAGTTGGTCAACAGAATAGTAAATCGATCCACCCTCACTGGATATAGTGTTCTTGTGAAGAGTCTGAGCTGCAACTCAATCAAGATTGTACTTGCATTTCCACCAGAGGCTTATGCAGAACTATCCGAAGTTTTGGATGAGCAGTTTATGAAGACACTGGTGAGGCCATTCGCCCCTCTTGGTGACCATACCCAACTTTACATTCTAACTTCTTTCTACATGTAGTGTCCTAAGACAGAACTAGAGACTTTACCAGTTGCATCCAAGTCAAGTATGCCAGCTGGGCAAATACAGCCTTCAGGTGAGGTGAATGTAATGGTCCCTTTAATAATCTTATAATTTAATAATAATTCTGTGCTTCATTAGTTGCCTTTCTACGTAATACATATATGGATTCTCACTGGCATTATCATCCTTGGCCTACTTTGTATTTGGGGTGGGCCTGACTGAGCCTCACATTGGGGTGGCATAGATCTGCAATGTTATAGTGTGCATTATGGTATATGTATGTTTAATGTGCTTAATAAGCTCACTCAGACATGCCCTGTGATGGATTGCTTAGTGATATTTACAACCATAAAGTGGTGGGTTTCCTAGTGTGTGGGTTGTACCCTGTGAATCAGGTTCCCTTGCTGTTACACCCATTTTTTGTGCTTCCTCTGGGACATTATGTAATCATGCTCCTACTGATATATTTATCGTACATTACACATAACACAGAGAAACCAACTATGATACATACAGACAGACCAGCTGATGTGGAAGAGGCAGGAACTCTCTCTGAACTGTGTCCTGAAGGTCATGTCTCAAGTAGTCCTGGGTTTGTACCTGAGACTGAGCTAGATCCCAGACAGAGGGGGGACAGGGAGTCACTGTGAGTTGAGAAGCTATATTTACATGTATATATGCATCATTGTAGTGGTTTGTCAGACTTATAAGTGATATATAAATCATTGTATACTGTGGGTCAATTTCTTTATCGTACAGCCCTCGTAGCTCTTCTGTGCTAGAACCTGAGATAGTGGAGAGAGATCCCTCAGAGACAAGGTGAATTTATTTAGTTATCCAGTGTAAGGAAATCTTGTAACTGACAAATATTATCAGTGTAGCATGTTTTGCTGAATTAGCAACTCATTTCAATTGTTTATGCAGCACTTGCATCTCAAGCAGTTCTCCTGAAGATGACCTGACTTCTGAGGTACATGGTTTGATAGTGTTGGTGAATTTCATACATATGTAAGTCAAAGGAATGGCATGATTTAGAAAGCCAAGGGCCGGATTTCTGGTGTGATATAGTTAACATCAAGGTCACCTATAGATCCAGTTGCTAGGCCAACTATACAGATCCTGCTAATGTGGTGTCTATGAAAAATAGACCCAATGTTTTTCTCAATCTGAAATCTCAATCTGGTCAATTTAAAGGCATAGTCTAAGTATATAACATATACATACATGGAAATATATTTGAATGAAGTCCATATCTCTGATCTATTCCCCTTGCAGGTACCACGGCGATCATTTCTTAGTAGATGGTGGCATAAGCTGTTCTCAAGGACACCATCATCTGAAACTGATGTACCTTCTACTAAGACTGTTGTCAAAAGCAAATCGAGGTTATATTGAAATTTGGGAGATTTAAACTTTCTCTTTTGCTATAATGCTATGGTAAATTTCGCTGCTTTATCATTCAGGCGTCGTCTGCCATTGAGTGGTCCTGTCCGGCTGAAGGAGATAGAACCTTTTGTTGAGATGGAGCAGGATCCCAGAGAGAAGTACTGGGAGTCACTGTAAGTTGAGAAGTTATACTTAATACCAATACCAATACATGTATTATGGGCATGCTATTACACAGGACATCTACTATTGGTTGTGTCAAGAGAAAAAACAAAGGTGATTTCAGGTGAAGGCAATATGAGATACATTTTCTGCATTCCCAGCCTTCCTAAGCTCTGGGTAATCGTGGCTTGAAATCATGTTCATCTCAGGCCTTTTCCCAGTCTTCCTTTTTGTGCATACATGAGCTGTGGCCTTAGGGCTTAGGTTGTAACTCTCAAGGAGAGAACCCAAGAACAATGGCCATTTCAATGTAACTTATATAGTTGAATTTTTTATAGTGTTACACTAAACAAGGCAGATGTGGAGTCATGTATACTACTGCTATCTTTACTCTACCAAAAAGAATCCATATCTGTCAGGTATTATAGTATTGGTAGTTACCAATTGAAGGGTTGAGAACCAGAGTGGCCTAACCCACTAAACAGCAGTTTACCCCCCCAAAACTCAATATACTTTTAAAATGTGTTTCAGAACAAGGGGAAAATTCACTAAATCAAAAATATCTCATGAATGCTTATAGATATACCCAACTTTTTAATTCATATTTGTGCTATTTGGACAATTTCCCATTCTTAATTGTGGGATAGGCCACTCTGGTTCTCAGCCCTTCAATTATCATTTGTATCACTCCTTGCCTAAAGTCCATTCACATTTACCTGCCCATTGAGGTAGTTGTGGTAGACTAACTTACATATTTCCTCATCTCACTCCTCACCCTAGTTCCCCAGTCTCCCCATCTCACTCCTCCCCCTAGTTCCCCAGTCTCCCCATCTCACTCCTCCCCCTAGTTCCCAGTCTCCCTCATCTCACTCCTCCCCCTACTTCCCCAGTCTCCCTCATCTCACTCCTCCCCCTACTTCCCCAGTCTCCCTCATCTCACTCCTCCCCCTAGTTCCCCAGTCTCCCTCATCTCACTCCTCCCCCTAGTTCCCCAGTCTCCCCCATCTCACTCCTCCCCCTAGTTCCCCAGTCTCCCCCATCTCACTCCTCCCCCTAGTTCCCCAGTCTCCCTCATCTCACTCCTCCCCCTAGTTCCCCAGTCTCCCTCATCTCACTCCTCCCCCTAGTTCCCCAGTCTCCCTCATCTCACTCCTCACCCTAGTTCCCCAGTCTCCCTCATCTCACTCCTCACCCTAGTTCCCCAGTCTCCCTCATCTCACTCCTCACCCTAGTTCCCCAGTCTCCCTTGTCTCCTCTATTTGCCCTGTCTTCCTCACCACAGTCTCCAGTGAAATAGAAGACAGGAATAATCACTATTTCTTTTTTTCTTTCGGTGTACAGAGGAGTCAGGAGTCTGAGAAAACTGGAGACTGGATAATTCCACGTATCATGTAAATCCATAACTACATACTCTTTGACTGCATGACATCATCACTACAGACTTATATACATGTTCATGACATTTTGGGACACAGACATGCAATACTGTATCACCAAAAGTATTCCAGACACCAAACACATGTATGTACCATGGTATGCTGTATGGTATACAGTGTACCTTAGACCCACATATACATGTATGTATATTTACAGCATATTGTCCATCTGGTAAACAGGTTGGATCACTTCAGAGATACATTTTTCCGGGACATCTTTATGAAGGAGGCTGTTCATGGGGAATCAATAGGAAAGGCCGTCAGAGACATAATGAGATTATCATCTGGATTAAAATACCTCGAGTATGTACTTGTACATGTAATTATGTTGTGTTTGAACGGAGGTGCTTTACAATACTTACATTTACTAGTTCAGTTTGTTTAGTTATTTGTGTGATACATGTACATCACCATCAAGTGAGTTAAAGTACAGTGGTCAATGAACTGCACTGAAGTGCTAAACCCTCAGCGTGCGAGCATGCCTGAATCCTTGAAAGCGCATTTACTATTAAAACACATAGTGTGGCTATACTTATGTGTGTGTACATGTACATATTAATGTACCTGAATGTATGTGTATTTGTTACAGTCTTTGCAGTAACAATATGCGTGATGAAGGAGCAAGAGCTATTGCTGATGGTATGAAGTATTGTACCAGTCTGCAGACATTAGAGTGAGTTATACAGTACAATTGTCAGTAAAGTAATGTGGACACATACTTATTGTACAATCATGTTGTATATTAGTACATCTAGTAATTTGTGTAGATGCATATTGCTTTTATTACCTAGCCATATTGCCCAGCAATGTAAATATCTGATTCCACGCTGGGCAATATTTCCCCAGTGTTATCCCCAATTAAATTTTAGAGTGCATTGCGCATTGTACACATGTATTGTTAGCAACGAGTGAACGGTAAAATGGCAGAGTTTTAACACCAACATATGTTAATGACAGGTTGAAGACACGCCAGGTAATAAACAGCTTATTACGTGGTTTATTGGGCAATATTGCGAGTTATTGCCCGATATCCCACGAAATAAGATAATACACCTGAATATTTGTTACAGTCTTGGCAGTAACAATATTAGTGATGAAGGAGCAAGAGCTATTGCTGATGGTATGAAGTATTGTACCAGTCTGCAGTCATTAGAGTGAGTTGCAGTACAGTTGTCAATAATGTAGTGTGGCTGTCATACGATAATTTGTCCCCCCCAAAATTGGTCCCCCCAGAACGTCTGCAGCAGAAAACTTGGTCCCCCCGGACCAACCATAACACTATGTATGGTGCCACAGATGGTTCCCCTTACTATCCTGGTCTTGCCTTAGCTGCGCCAGATATCAGTGAGTCTTGAACAAGTTATACTGCTGATCTTAGCCTGCACTACCTAGTGTAGCTGATATTCGACCTTAGCTGTAGTGTCGCAGATATATATATAATATATATATATATAATATCAGCTCGGAAAGCAACTTCTGTATGTATACGTAGCTCATATTACTAGTATAATACGTTATATTGAAAAATCGCATAGCTTCATGAAAGGATTCACAGATTCATTTACAAGTAATGCAGAGCCACACAGGATCTAACATTTTTCCATACACATGTATTTGACATACATCGTAAAACCATTGATTTGGGGGGACCATGCGTGGCAGGGGGGATCAAACACGGCAGCCATAGATGTTCCGGGGGGACCAATTTTGACGGGGGACCATTGAAAGCGTGACATGGCCACATAATGTTGTTACTATCTAGCAATTTGTGTACATATACAGTGGCGAATCTAAAAATTTAGAAAGGGGGGTCCAAAAGTATGGAGCCGCAAATTTTTGACATGCCATGCCCACTTTTTGGCTAGTGCTTTACGCAGCTACTTCCTCAGCAACCTTTAGACTTTAGTCATTATCAATATGCACCTACCTAGCTAGCTGGACCGCCACGCGCAGTCATCACCATAATGGCTGAGTGATTAAATTTAAGGACCTTTTCCATAGACTCTAACATGTCATTCTTGAGTCATACAAGATTGAACAACAACATAATTGGATTTTTACTATAAGATTACTCGGCCATTAAATTGTCATTTACATGAATGAGTGAAAGAAGTGCAACTGATTTTGTGTTAAAATTATAATGTTTTTGTATTGTATACTTGAATGTGTATGTATGTGTATTTAATGTGGTTCATTTCAATATACTTACATCACTTCACAAGGTGTCATATAATGTTTATTGCTATTTCTACAGTTTCGTACATAATAAAGTCACTGATGAAAGTGTAGAGATTTTCTGTGATCTCATAACAACTCACAAATCTCTCTCTTCCCTCTGGTTAGTCTAATTCCTACATGGTGTGTGTTAAATGGGTAGAGATGTACTCTTACCTATACCTACATGTGGCACTGCTCCCTCCATCTTCACACAAATTACTGCATTTCACAAACAACCTGATAATAGTGTTGATATCTATCTGGATATGATGTACATTCCAAAGGGGAAGTCCCTCCCTCCCTCCCTCCCTCCCTCCCTCGCTCCCTTGCTCCCTCCCCCCTCCCTCCCTCCCTCCCCCCCTCCCTCGTTCCTCCCCACTCCCTCTCCTCTCCCCCCTCCCCCCTCCCCCCTCCCTCCCCTCTCCCCTACCTCCCTCCCTCCCTCCCTCATTCACCTACTCATATACTTATATCAGTGTTCCAATATTTTACAATATCCATTTACATACAGTCATTGCACCCCTGTATTATAATATAATGTATAGGTCATTAGAGTTTTGTTGTGTGTGAATGCAGGGGCGGCGGAACAGGTCAGGCAGACCCAGCAGTTGCCAGACCAATAATTAGCAGCTAAAAGACGTGCGCATGCGTGTACAAGTATTTAATTGGCTCCGCCCTCTTTGTAGAACCTACGTGCAGTTTTACCCGAACAATTGAAACCTGCTTCCACCGCCCACGGTAGCTATGTACACATATACCTGATCATGGAATGGTTGTATGTATTCCATATGTCATGTATAGGTTGTGGGGTAATATGTTCACTGAGTCTGGGAAGACTAGACTATATCAGGCTGAGCAGGAGAGAAAGAAGCTGACTGGGTTTGAAAAATTATATCTGTCTACATAGACCTATATATATAGTCCAGAATTATTGTATGCATGCACACATATTGTGTAGGAATATATATCTACACCCATGTTTACTTCTCATGCATGTTTTGCATGTGCAACTAAATCAATTAACTATTTTCACATCCTTCATAGCCTCATCATCTTCCTCAACTTCCAACATATCCAGTCGTCTTGTTACATACATAGTCTAGTGCATGCACAGGCATATATATCACAGCCTAAATATTGGGTGGGGCTAACTGCACACCACTGTTAGGGCATTCTCCCAGGGGCACTGGCTCAAAAATGGCTTACCTGCAGCTTCATATGACTGGATAGGGGGTATATATATCCTACGTCACTAGATGCCGGTGTATTGTCATGCTGACATCGTGGTGGGATGGGTACCTCCATTGGTGTGCATTGCCCCATGCCCCCTACACCTATATGACAGGAGTCCACATTCCTAAGTGTGACTGTACATCGCCTAGAAACAGATGGTCATGGGTTCAAGATCCACCCAAGGGCAGCTAATGCTCTTTGAAAAATAACTGCTTTGGGCAAGTTGTGTTGTGTTACTTTGACTCTGTGATTAATGAGGTGTCCTGATTTCAGCTGTGAGACAGCAAAATGTGTCCTGTTTATTAAGGTATCCTCATTTCAAGAAGTTCTAATTACACCTAGGACTTCACCTGTATCCCACTCACAAACTGTACATGAACACCTAGAATGAGAGTGTTGTGGGTTAAAATCCCACCTGAGGCAGCCTATTTTCTTTGAAACCTTGTCTTTCATGTAGCGATTAGTCATGACTAGAGACAGAGGTAAAATTCAAGAAAGAGAGTGAAAACCACTAAAGTGACGTTAGTCCCCCACCACCATAGTCCCAGTCTAGAGGTGTACCCATTGAGCTACTGGAGCAGCTCAGCTGGTAGTCTTGTACCCAGCCGCCCACCCACAAGGGGACGAGGGATGTCTAGTAACTAATGTTGGTCCTCAGACCGAAAATGCATCTGTCCAATAAGCGGTCAGATCAGTGATGTAAAACCAAATAAAGCACGTGATGGATGTAATCAGTACTTCTATGGAGTTGTAACTCAACTGACCCAAAGCTGTTGCAGCATCTACTAGCTGACTTTTCAAATTTATGCTAGGCTAAACTGAGCATTATACTCCAAGCGCTAGTTGTACGCTTGAACTCTTGCACACCCATTGTGCAGTATTTATAACCAGTCTTAACTTGTGCTAGAGCCTGTATGAGGCTGAAGTGAGGGTTCAGTTATCTCATGAATTTCGAAAAATCACATTACGTCACAGGACCAAGGAATATTACCAGATGTCCCTTCCCTCACGGGTGGATGGATGGGTACGGGAGTACTCAACTGGTAGACCTCAAGACCAGTGTACTGATATGTCTTCTCAGTGTGTGGAGAGCTGAGAGGGTCTTGCAGGCATGAGTTTGGTTCTCAATAATCCTCTCACTTCAGTCTGGGCCTGAGTGACTCCAGAGAGGGTGACAGACTGAAGGAGTGGAGGAGAGGGTGGAAGGGTCTGGTGTCTGGGGAGGGAGGGAGGGAGGTAGGCCCTGGCGCAAATTGCTTGAAAATTCACGTAAATTTCCTTTCTTTTTTCCCACTTTCCCACTTTCCCCCACTAATCTGCCTAAATTTCCACAAACACCATCATATGTCATCAAGTTCAATGAAATCTTCCATTGCAGATTCCTGTCTAGTGTTGTTTAAAAGCAAGAATACACATTCTGCCACTGGTTACACAAGCAATACTATAGCTTCAATGCCTTCACCCATTTTAGCAAAGAGTTATATTGTCCATATGGTAGTGTCCTCATTTGAGGTCTCACCTAGCGATGGTGTCAGTTGTAACAGGGAGTGGTAGAGGTTGTCAGGAACAACACATTAGCAGTTACATCATCGCACAGACATAGTTTGGCTTTGAATGCACTTTCTTGATTGATGACCTATAGGGAGAGAGAGGGAGGGAGAGAAGGGATGGAGGGAGGGAGGGAGGCAGGGAGAGGATGAGTGAAGGGAGGGAGGGAGGGAGGGAGGGAGGGGGGAGTGAAGGGAGGGAGGGAGTGAGGGAGGGAGGGAAGGAGGGAGGGAGGAAGGGAGTGAGGGAGGGAGAGAGGGAGGTCCAAGTTGTCGTGTATATCATAGAGGGAGGGAGGGAGGGAGAGAGGGAAGGAGGGAGAGGGGGAGGTACAAGAGGGATGATGTCATCACTGTACATGCACAAACAGTGTCAGTCGTCCCACCTGCACCATCTTGTACAACCAGTAGATGTGGTGATATATTCCAACTTGCAGAGAGGCATCTGCTCTAAACGATGCATCAGCAAAATTCTTAATGTGATCTCTATTAAGTGCTATCTCTGTGATTCTGTACCTCAACTGGTTCATGATCTCATTGGTTGTACGATGTTCGGAGCAGCCTCCATTTCAGGGACACTGTGATTGGAATGAACCAGAGGGGTAGGTAAGAGGAAGTAGTATTGCTTGATTGGTTTGGCAATCCCGGCTATAATCTTCTTTATCAGGTCTTCTAAACAGTACAAGACCAGAGACAGAGGCAAAATTCAAGACAGAGAGTGAAAACCACTAAACTGAGGTTAGTCCCCGCCACCAGTCTAGACCAGAGCAGCTCAGCTGGTATACCTCCAGATCACCACATGATGTGTGTACTGACCTGTCTTCTCAGTGTGTGGAGAGCTGATAGGGTCTTGCAGGTATGAGTTTGGTTCTTAATAAATCCTCAGGGTATCCCTCACTTCAGTCTGGGCCTGAGTGACTCCAGAGAGACTGGCAGTGGAGGGAGGAGTAGATGGGAGGGTAGGAGTGTCTGGGTCTGGGGTCTGGGGGGGGAGGGAGGGATAGAGAGAGGGAGAGGGAGAGGGAGAGGGATAGAGAGAGGGAGAGGGAGAGGGAGAGGGAGGGGGAGGGGAGGAGAAGGGGGAGGGGGAGGGGGAGGGGGAGGGAGAGGGAGAGGGAGAGGGAGAGGGAGAGGGAGGTCACTTCATTGTAAGGGATATGGGGCCAAGGGTGTGGCCCCACTGTGAGTCAATTAATGGCAGTACTCCTGCTGCAGCATCTGAGGATCAAAGACACAAGGACCATACATGTACATGTACACACAGGGGCGCTGAAAGAGGTCGACACATGGGGAGGCATATTAATATTTATTAAGTTAGGTGTATTTGTATAATGATGATATATAATGTTTATAATGGAGATAACTAGGTGCAGGCAAGCGGAGTGAGCCCACCTTGTCGCCAATTCGTCAGTGGACGTAAAATTAGAATCACATATATATAACATTATGGTATGTACAGTATAAAATCGGCAACTATGTCCGCTCGCCAATGCCGGTTTAGTAGTGAATATTGTCCCCCCCAGGTACCGGTGTATTTTATGTGGGTGCAACAGTGGGTGGGGCATTCCAGTAGTCCATTCCACCATTCCATTCCACCGTTCCATTCCACCAAATCCAGACACCCAGTTAAGGCCACCCGCCAAAGTGTCATTCCCCTGATGGTGTCCACTATAGAGGGGGTTTACTGAATATATAGGTACTATATTAAGCACTGCAAAAGAGGTAGTTGTTTTGACCAGTGTGTGTATGTGTGTGTGTGTGTGTGTGTGTGTGTGTGTGTGTGTGTGTGTGTGTGTGTGTGTGTGTGTGTGTGTGTGTGTGTGTGTGTGTGTGTGTGTGTGTGTGTGTGTGTGTGTGTGTGTGTGTGTGTGTGTGTGTGTGTGTGTGTGTGTGTGTGTGTGTGTGTGTGTGTGTGTGTGTGTGTGTGTGTGTGTGTGTGTGTGTGTGTGTGTGTGTGTGTGTGTGTGTGTGTGTGTGTGTGTGTGTGTGTGTGTGTGTGTGTGTGTGTGTGTGTGTGTGTGGTTACCTTAATTGCATTACATGCCTACAACATGCTTGGAATTCAAAGATATGTAGAACATAATTATTGTGAAATTTATCTGATTGCATACATGAGTACAATGAGTATACTTCTCTATACTTTAATATAGAAGTATAGTACAGTGAGGTTGTGTATGCAATTTCCTCTGTGAGATCACAAGGAGTATCATTGTCACATGAGATACACAGATATCATTCCTTGTGGATATCCTACACACAACTGAGGTAATCACACCTAATGGTGCATTAAAGTGCAGAATCCTTGGTGCCATGATTTCATGCCATTGTGATCCACTGGACAGACCTTGCTTGGAGGCATGACCAATGGCAACTCATGGAACTTAACTGACGACCAACTATCTTTTCTGCACTACCGCACAGAATGCTTCAGTCCACTACCATGTAGTAAATACTATATTCCACATGTGCGCTTTCAACCTCCTGCGTGTGCGCCGAGGGTTACAACCAACCATTTTTGCAGTGTATATATACTGTCTTTGTGTCTTTTGGCTCAATCTGCTGCTCCCACTTCATTGATGTATCTGTAGTGACATTTGCAGCATCACTATACAGTAGGGGGCACTATATACATGGATGATGGAGTGCATCCATCACCATTACAATGAAGACATAACAGGCTATTCAATGCGATATTATATTATTGGGGTACACACATGTGGGTACACACATGTGATATGATATAATGGAATACACAGATGTGATATTATGAAGACAGGACTGTTGATATGGCTACTAGAGACCCCAGATCCAGTGGAAGAATTTATATTCTCTCTGGACTATCGGCACCTATAATAGTATAGTAACAGTTGAAGTGGCACCAGTGAACAGTGTACTCCTACTGCAGCATGAACTGCTAAGTGATTTTACATATCTGTAGTCAAATAACTCTGATGACTATAGATCTAGTACAAAGAAAAGTCCTGTCATTCATGAGACACTTACATAAGACTCCAAAAAAAAGTTAATACGCCTAGCTCATGCGGCAGAGGGAAGGCGGGCGTGAGGGAAGGCGTGGCTACGCCGGCTATGTAGCTTCAGCGCCAGCTATGTAGCTTCAGCCCCACCCACACCCACGCAAAGAGTGCAGTAGAGGCTGTGTAGCCATGACTTCTACTGTTCTCTGGCTAGTTGGGGCAGCGATGTGTTCGCTGTCTAGAGCAGTATCCACAGAATGCGACGGTAAGTATTGACAATTTGATTTAGGCCTGAGGAGTAAAATAGTACCTATCTCTCTTTATTTAGTATTCACTTCATTCCCTGAGAGTATGGAAGTAAGAATTGGAGATGACGTCTGCTTCTTGTGTGACCATCCTGAAGTAGGCGACGAGGTGTGGTCCACCTCATGTGCTGAGGACCAGGACGGGATGTGTACGTGCGCCATTACAGATATGTCACCTGGCATCCAGCTGTGTTTCAGTAACTTTCACCCTGACTGCTCTGGAACCTACTCCTGCAGCGCCTTCATTGCTGAACCTGGCTGCAGTGCTGAACAATTCAAATGCAGTGCTGATATTGTTGTGGCAACTGGTTAGTATAAATGTTATAGATAGTGGAAGCAACAAAATAAAATACATTCCTTATATACATGAAAACCTAGACTGCATCCATGGGCGATTCTAGAGATATGTTTGAGTAGTTTCTGGTCATGCATGTGCTATGCATATGGGGATCTGGGGGCTAGCTCTCCCAGGATTTTTAGACGCTCTGAGACCACTTCTAGTGCATTTTCAGGCATGATGAATAGCATATGGGAAAAACTATATTATGCATATTCACAGAACAATATACAACACATTCTGACTTGTAAAAGCATTATGAATCCATACTGGTGCTGGTATTCTGTAAGCCGGGTCTATGCAATCGAAAAGCGACACAGCTACTTGCTCATCTCCATCAGAATAAAAAGCTAATATATGTGTCCGCGTTCATGTATGCTCCGCCCACTTAGTTGCGCGATTGATCGTGTAGTGTCTTGCATGCTATCAATACGACTCGAGGAAGGTAACCATTTTGCAAGTCTATAGATTTATCTACTACGCGAGTTGAGGGAACGCTTGAGACGCCTAGCTAGAAGCCCTAGCCCTAGCCCCAGCCCAATTCTGACTAGTTTCTGGAAACCTTAGAAACCCCCCTAGAATCGCCACTGGCATCTCAAACTTACAATATCACAGAGTCGGTAGACTCTATGTAGGGACGACGACAAGCCCATTAACAGGTCATACCAGTGGCGGATCTAGGGGGGGATCCAGGGGTGCAATGGAACCCCCCTTTGGCAGGGTATTACGAGGTTTTGTCGTAGTCTTGCGCGTAATTGGCGCTCTTGCAATTGTGTATGTGACGTCAAGTCTATCAGCGCTAGCGTTCATGTATAAGAGCGCGAATTACGCGCGCATAGTAATAGTTTACACAAGAGCGCGCGTCATAAGCCAATTAAATCTACGCGCACGCATAGTTTACACAAGTACAAGAGCGTATCACAAGCCAACGAGGGGTATGCACTAACGAAAAGTGGGTGTGGTTCACGGCGACGCGAGGCTACTGGAACCCCCTTTCTAAAATCCTGCATCCGCCACTGCATACGCCGGCATTGCACTCTGCTGGGCCGCATTAAAAGGCCCATTATTGTGACGTCATGTCACTATTACGGAAGCCACACCTCCAAAATTGCAGCGGCGAGGGGTGTGGCTTATATATGCTTGAGCAAAGAGACTGGCGAAGACTAACGGCTGCACCATGTACACGTCCGCGACGAGATGGTTTGGATATAACGTCACAGTAATGGATAATGATAATGTTATTAACCGCCCGCCCGCACTAGTACTAGGAAGAATCCTTGACATAGTTGCCAACCGTCCCAATTTTTGCGGGACAGTCCCAATTATTTTTTAATTCTCCCGTCCCGCCTCCGTCCCGCCTCCGTCCCGCCTCCGTCCCGCTTCGACTCCCGTCCCGCTTTTGTCCCAGCATGACATTTTTAGTGGCGATTACCGTTCTTACGTCGTGCCAGTGCGCATGCGTGGATATTATGCGCTTCTTTTTATACGAAATAATGTTCGAATAACGATGAAGTAATTTGCGAGGTATGTAGCGATTGTTGTTCAAAAGCCTAACGGGGTACTAAACGCTACCTGAAATATGGGCTAATGTAGGCGCGCCTCTCAAGCCTTCTCTGTGGCTGGGCAAGTTCTTCGCTATTTTCCATAGCTACACTCCTAGACGGGAGGTGGGGTTCCAATGTATAGCCAGCTCACTAACGCGCCGAGGGTTTTGCACTTGAAAAGTTGGCAACTATGCCTTGACCAGAAACACGTTTTCCATTAAAAGTAACCTAATAGAACAGCTCAGAACTCCTAAACGCGGCAGTTATAAGCCCTTTAGACACACACATATATATGCAGCAAGACAGGAGATGAGGGCATGCAACAATAATAACATGCGTAACCCCTCCCTACATCTCTTTTATTATGGGGTTACGCATGTTATTATATTATGAATGATTTCTATCCTGCCGCTTATAAGTTATCGACTTGTTTCGATCACCACAGCATACTCTATAGGATTTGAACCGTAAATCACTCAGGCCTCCCACTTGGCAGAGTGGTAATGCGTTCCGTCCGGTCAACGGTTGAACGTAGGTTCGAGTCCTACAGTGGGAGCTGTTTTTTCGGCCATGAAAGCAGAGTATGTTGTGGTTGCGGAGCAGGCTCATCTCTTAGGCCCAGCCTATTCGATCCCTCCCTACATCTCTTTTATTATGGGGTTACGCATGTTATTATTGTTGCATGCCCTCATCCCCTGCATATATATTGCCCTCATCCCCTGTCTTGCTGCATATATACTCCAACTGTTCCTCTACTTTTTGGCACTGTCATCCCTACACCCTTCACCATTTTAATGGAAATGTTTTTACTCCCTTTACATATATTACATAACCGCCCAATTGTAGTGCAGATATTTGCGTTGGGTATTAGAAGACAGTCTACAAAACACCAGAGAATCAAACATTAAAAATGCTTTAGAGGGTCACTTATGCATATAATGAAAGCCCTTAATTTTTTGGTGTACAACTAATTACAGTAATCTGAGAACATGCACTAGTTACAATTGATGATTGTCTAGAAGCAGAGTGCCATAAGTGCTTAGAGGAATTTGTGAATACATTCCATGCTCTGATTAAACATAAGTTATAATTGTGTTTAGCTAACATATTGTTTTTATATCTAGCTGACATCTTTGTTGGATATGAGTCTTCATTATACACCACAAGTGAGGCCACTGGACAAGTAGAGATTTGTGCTGTCCTCATGGACCCGGGCCCAGCCACAGCTCCACGAGACTTTGTCCTCTCATTGACTACTGGGAGTGAAACTGCAAGTATGTTCTTGCACAGCTAGAGTGGAATGTACAATTGTCATTTGGAATTTGAAGTATATAGCTACAGCTACTTGTATGGTTTATTGCATATATAGCTATACTGACATTAATTGTCAGGCATGACTGCAACACTACTATGTATCTCTTATATATCAGTTGAAGGAACAGACTATGTTGGACAGAATGCCAACTTGGAATTTGCTCAAGGAGACCAACAAAGCTGTCATATTGTGGTTATCGTCCAAGATGACTTGTGCGAATTTCCTGAGCCAGAGGACGTCTTTGCCAACCTGGCCTATGTCAGTGGCATACAAGATATCATCATTATACGAAACAGGACTCAAATCCTCATTGATGATTCCAATGAACCTGAGTGTAGTGAGTTAAAGTCTGAGATATGGAGTGACATCTCCATCCTATGCATATTACGTAACTGCCCAATTGTTGTGCAGATATTCGCGTTGGGTATGAGAAGACAGTCTACACAACACCAGAGAATCAGACATTAAAAATGCTTTAGAGGGTCACCTATACATATAATGAAAGCCCTTAATTTTATGGTGTACAACTAATTACAGTAATCTGAGAACATGCACTAGTTACGATTGATGATTGTCTAGAACCAGAGTGCCATAAGTGCTTAGTGGAATTTGTGAATACATTCCATGCTCTGACATAAGTTATAATTGTGTTTAGCTCACATATTGTTTTTATATCTAGCTGACATCTTTGTTGGATATGAGTCTTCATTATACACCACAAGTGAGGCCACTGGACAAGTAGAGATTTGTGCTGTTCTCATGGACCCAGGCCCAGCCACAGCTCCACGAGACTTTGTCCTCTCATTGACTACTGGGAGTGAAACTGCAAGTATGTTCTTGCACAGCTAGAGTGGAATGTACAATTGTCATTTGGAATTTGAAGTATATAGCTACAGCTACTTGTATGGTTTATTGCATATATAGCTATACTGACATTAATTGTCAGGCATGACTGCAGCACTACTATGTATCTCTTATATATCAGTTGAAGGAACAGACTATGTTGGACAGAATGCCAACTTGGAATTTGCTCAAGGAGACCGACAAAGCTGTCATATTGTGGTTATTGTCCAAGATGACTTGTGCGAATTTCCTGAGCCAGAGGACTTCTCTGCCAACCTGGCCTATGTCAGTGGCATACAAGATGTCATCATTATACGAGACAGGACTAAAATCCTCATTAATGATTCCAATGAACCTGAGTGTAGTGAGTTAAAAGTCTGAGATATGGAGTGACATCTCCATCCTATACATATTACGTAACTGCCCAATTGTTGTGCAGATATTCGCGTTGGGTATGAGAAGACAGTCTACACAACACCAGAGAATCAGAGATATGTGACACTTTGTGCCATCATCTATTCACCTGATAGTGGAGTTGCACCCCAATCATTCACCATTTCGTATGACACAGCTGATGATACAGCTGGTATGCAC
This sequence comes from Theonella swinhoei, assembly GCA_963970385.1. Lineage (NCBI taxonomy): Eukaryota > Metazoa > Porifera > Demospongiae > Tetractinellida > Theonellidae > Theonella > Theonella swinhoei. The sequence goes on along the minus strand of OZ019951.1, from coordinate 2,125,121 downwards.
ATATTCTGTATATATACCAGTACAGCATATTTATCAACCATTCTTGCATGTGTTTTTTCTCCTAGATTCTCCCCAAGACTACTTTTCTAGCACTGGTAGTCTGACAATCAACACTGGAAATAATAGGATATGCCACGATGTGGAAATTGTAAATGATGATATATGTGAAGAACCATCGGAACAGTTTTTTTCTGATCTGACACTTGTATCTGGGGCATCAGTGACAATAGATCCTGCAAGTGTACGAGTTGTCATTTTTGATGACCCGGGTGACTGTGTTCGTAAGTGACTTTGCAATAGAGTAGAACACTATATATAATCCAGCAAGTGTCCTGATTAGTAATCATGAGGTGTCCTGATTGGTATGGTGTCCTAATTAGTGAGGTCTCCTGATTAGTGAGGTGTCCTGATTGGTACAGTGTCCTAATTAGTGAGGTCTACTGATTAGTTAGGTATCCTGATTAGTGAGATTACCAGATTAGTGTGGTGTCCTGATTGGTACAGTGCCCTGATTAGTTGGGTATTCTGATTATTGTTTATTTGCGTTCACCTGAGCCCCGGAAGTTGCTGAGGCAGCACGTGCGTCATTTTGACAGCTTTCTGCATGTTTGCGGGTAGTGGTATGCAGCGGTATATTTTGAGAGTCTTGTCCTGTATAGAAACAGGCATAGACCATGTTATGTGTCTAATAGAGCTTATAACCTGTGCATTCATTAGTGTTACATGCAAGTATATGAATTTGTGATGCAGATGTCTAGTGCTGGCATAAAGGTTTTCAAAGGCAATTAAGAACAATGAAACAAGTGTAACAGTTGAAGTATGTAGGGATGGACAGACTTGATGCATAGATGCTTCCTTACTTCCATACTTTTTGCACTCCCAATTATTTTACACTAGTACAAGTGTAAAAACATTTTCACTAAAATGTTGAAGGATGTAGGGATTGAAGTGCCAAAAAGTATAGGAACAAGGTGAAAGTGCAGCATGCATGCAGACAAAGGCAGAGGATGTTAGCATGCAACAATCATAACATGCGTAACCCCTTTTAATATTTACAGATGTAGGGATATGGGGTTACGCATATATTCCTATATTCCACAGTGTATACCAGCTGTCCGTATGGCCCCGATGATGTCTGGAATATCATATGGCCTAACACTCCTGGAGGTTCCATCAGCTCTCAACCCTGTCCTGGTGGAGTGGATACAATTGGTTTGTCATCACAGTCATACAGTTATACAGACATGCTATGTAGCTTATCAGAATGCAGTATATGTACATGGTAGTACTAGGTACTGTGAAGAGTTCATGTTTATGCATCCAGGGACTGCTACTCGTATGTGCTATGAGAATGGAACGTGGGGAGCCCCAGATGTCCTCTCATGCCAATCAGTGGAAATAGTCCGTGTTTCACAGGAGGTATACTAATACACACACTGGTAGTAGAGAACAGGGGCAGAGAAATGGGGGGAGGGGACAGGGGGTGCTCAAGTCCCCCAAATTTCAAGGTGGGGCGCCCTCACTTTTCCACTCACAGAGTTCATGTAGCCTGGGGGGCACCACACTGCATACAGTGGAATCCTTCTATTGCGGCCACCCTTGGGGAATGACATTTTGGCTGTTATACAGAAGTGGCTGTTGTAGAGGGTAAAGGGGCTAAGTTAAATCGGGACCAGGGCTATATATTGGCCGTTATATATAGCAGATGGCTGTTGTTGAGGGGTGGCCGTTAAGAGAGGTTCCATTGTAGTCAATTACACACGGCTCAGGTAAATCCAAATGACAGTATCAATGAATAAGTTGTGTCAGTCTTTTTAGCCTTGTGTCAATTTGAAATCAGTACATGCATATCTGTTAGTACTCATTGATTCACATGTGTGATGGTTAACACCTACTGTGCCCCCCCCCCCCCCACTTTTCCATAGCTCTCTTTGCCCCTTGTGCAGTATAACACATGAACTGTCAGCTGTATGTACACTTCTTTTGTGTATTCCTAGGCAAATGCACGTCTACCAGATGCTGATGCTGAGATAGTGGATGTCACTCCTGAGCTAATAGAGGCTGCAACAGTCATCTCAGAGCAGCTGGTGATGGCCACTGACAGGGAGGAGGCACCAGTGCCACTCCTGCCATTGGATCTCGACACCACCAACAATGTAGTAGCACGGGTGAGAGAAGATTTGCTATAACCACAGATTAAACCCACATAATGTTATACATGCATTGGAGAGAGCCTATTGATCATTAGGTGCTGAATGTTCTTGAGAGCAGTGTTGATAAAGGAGTTGATGACACAACTGCTAATGAGGTGAGCTCTATATACCCAGTCTTGAATGCCTGTTGAGAAATACAGAACCATATAGCTATACCTCAGCTCCACATGCATCAGTCATTGAAGAACAAAAAATTGCTCAGTTAATACAACTTATTATGTGAACATATACCCAACTTCCTATGTCTATAGGAGCTTGTGGAGGTATTTAATAACATTCTGAATGAGACCAACCAAGCTGGCTGGCTGGAGCTACAGAATATTGCTTCAGGCAGTCAAACCTTGCTGCAAAATGCGGAGCGTTACGGAACCTATCTGGCTGGTACTGTAAACGACACAGGCAATCCTGTGACACTGGTTAGAGAGAATATCAGTGAGTTTTTATACTTATTCATGTTCATGTAACATACCTGAGATTTGTATCACATTTTGTCCACCTAACGCAAGCAGTAAGTTACAGTGATAAACTTGGTTTCTATTTCCATCTAGTTGTGAATGCTGAAGTGGTAGACACATCCAATGTCTCAGACATTGTGTTTCCAGCTGTTGCCAGTGACCTGGACAACTTTACAGCAGTGGAGATGAACAACCCAGCGCAGATTACCATCCCTGCAGAGGCCATCACCACATTGAGTGCTGCTAACAGCAGTGAAGGTTAGTCTTCACCAGGTAGAGTAATTGACATTGTTATTGTGGTTCATATTATTAACCCTCGGCGCGCATGTGCAGCGAGGGTTAGGCCACCATCTGTTGCATATTAGTTTCTCATCCGGCACTCTCCCTCAAGTGCATGCGGGCGGACATTACCATTATGCTCGGCAACCCGTGGATACGGTCCTTCTATAGAACCGCGAAAAGTGACATTTGGAGGGTGAACTATTCCAATATTCCACGGAAGGAGACATCTCCGTCCTGACTTACAGTTCACAGAGTAGTTAACGATCTACATCTCTGACAGCGTCAGTACTCACTACTCAGTCAGTGGCACACGTTGGTCATGAAATAATGGTGAAGAATGCGGCCTCGAAAAAAGCTGGACACTTCCTTCTTGCAGCTGAAGGCATAGAGCAGTTTCTAACAGTTGCACAGATTGATCAGCACTAGCAGGAAAAAGCATGCAGACAGGGAAGAGAAACTAGTATGCAATGAATAATGGCCTTACTGTAGTGTGTCCACAACATCTCAGTGTGTGTGCACCATGTGCATTGTGTTCACTCCATACAGACCTTGCTGTAGTTCACATCATCTTCAGAAATATTGAGGAGTTTCTACCAACCAATATATCATTTCTCAAGTAAATACACTCCAGTTTGGGATGCAATAAATACACACATGCATACTTAATGCATGTACAGAAAAGTGTGCATACATATTTACTGAGTTTTTTAATGGATTTAATTCTTTAACTACCTTCAGTAACAGTAGGTCAGCTTCGCTGGTGATTTCATCTCAATTTAGAGGATTCTATCAGCCAGACATCCCTGATAATATCTTCATGGAGAATCCCATCATCCTCAACTTCACTTTTATAGAGGTTAGTATCACATAGAACTAAATGCAATATATGTATATGTATGTAAAGTAATCTTGTATACTGTGATCACAGAGTACTGATGGAGTTATTAACTATGCTGGAGTCTTTTGGAACTTTTCTGACCCGTACGTTGCATGAAGAAGTGTATATACTTTATTACATGTACACTGAGTGAATGTAATGTAGTACTTTATTACATGTACACTGAGTGAATGTAATGTAGTACTTTATTACATGTACACTGAGTGAATGTAATGTAGCTAAGCAATGTATATATATATATATATATATATATATACACACACACAGTGTAGGCAGTGGTGGATGGAGTTCAGAGGGTATACAAGTCATCAGTAACGTAACAAGAGGCAATGTCACCACTGTGCTGTGTAACTCAACTCATCTCACCAGTTTTGCAGTTCTGGTTGATACAGCAGGAGGCTTAGAAGTACGTACATAACAATACTTTGTGCCTCCCTATCCATGATCAGTTTAACACCTACTGTAGAGAGCTTCAGTGGGAGAAAAACTGGCATTACAAATCATCTCCTACATTGGTTGCATCATCTCAACCATATGTCTCTCCATCACTGTAGTCTTCTATCTTGCCATGGGGTGAGAGCAATGTCTATACCTCTTTTGTTACTGCATACCAATCCAATGATAATTGGTTAGGTGTGTGTGTGTTTGTGGAGTCAACCCAGTCACTGACTGGAATGCTGGGAGCTGTTCGATGGCTTTGTTTGCTTTTGTTCTATTGTTTGTCCAGTGTTGTGTGTTTTTAAGCTCCATGCATGCATAGTGTTCTTTACATCTTATCATTTACTGATTGGGGGGGTTTGTGTTGTGTAGGAAGAAGCTGTTTTCATCTGTTCACAATTTTGTCCACCTCAATCTGGCCATATCTCTACTACTTGGATATGTAGTATTTATGTTTGGAATAGAGCTGGGCACTGGCAGCAAGGTATATAATCCATTGACTATAACACATTAATATGAAATCATTGTACATATTATACACAGGGTGGCTGTGCATTTGTAGCAGCACTTCTGCAGTATCTGTTTCTGTCTGCCTTCTGTTGGATGATGTGTGAGGGAGTTATGCTCTACCTCATGTTGGTAGTGGTGTTCAGTAAACTCTCTAATAAGTGGTGGTTCTTCATGCTACTGGGATACTGTGAGTTAATTGTCTGTACACAGGAATATAGCATAGTGCATGTTGCATACATTCACTGCAGCCAGGCATAGAATTTGAACTTAGTAGTGTTTTATATACTCTGCTCTCCTGCTATATTCAGGCACTCCTCTGCTTTTTGTGATTGTGGGGCTGGCAGCACGTTCTGACTACTACGGAGTGCGTGGCAAAGATGGAGAGCTTTCCTTGTGAGTTCTCATGAGATATATGCATGGTGGTAAATAATGCAATCACTATGTCCATCCTCAGCTGCTGGTTATCTACTGAGAAAGGAACCATCTTCGCTTTTGTGGCACCAATGATAATCATTATTATTGTAAGCATATATCCATCATTACCTGTAAATGACTCCATCTACTTTGAAAATCTTTCAGATCAACTCAGTGTTTCTGGTGTTGGCACTAGTGGCACTAGGACGCAGCAAAAAGCGGAAGGCCAAAACTACAAACAAAGATAAATCCACCAAACAAGCTCGGTAAGATCACCCCCACTAGCTACACGTGTATTCGCATGTGCTGTATTGTGTGTCAAATACTATATTCACAGAACTATACTGCGTGCGACTATAATCCTACTGCCTCTTCTGGGATTAACATGGCTGTTTGGTCTCCTCACCCTCAACGAAAATGCCACAGTCTTTGCTTGGCTCTTTACAATCTTCAACTCCCTACAGGTGACAACCCTCACACTAACACAGCAGAGCTGCAAATGTGTCACTACATAGGCACACTCATGAGGTTCTCTATCTACTTGGTTGTCAGGAGGAAGGTTCCCCCAAAACATTTCTGCTTTCACACCAAATAGTTCAGCTTCCCCCAAAGTGGATGTTTCACAGCCTATAGCTACACAGTCGACCTTTTACCTGTTGTGCAGCTTCCACACCAAATTGACATAAAACCCTGCATAGAGACCAGATGTACATGCATGGAAGCTGAAGCTTGGCATGAGTGTAATCTCTGCTTACACATGTACTGTACTGTATGTATTTCTCTGATGGTTTTTCAGTGCCCTCAGCCGCACATACATGAATTATTAATGAATTCCATAAATCACTTCAGCATGTAAACACAATTTCTCTCTTAGGGTGCTGGCATATTTTTTCTGCACGTTGTTCGCAGCGACAAGGTGAGCACACTTTGATTTTATCATACATGTTAGCACAGTGATTGCTGCTAATACATACACAGGTGTGGAGTAGGATCTCTCCAAGACTGTCTTCCCTAAAGCAACGGACACTCAAATCGTCTCTCAAATACAATATAGTATGATTGTAATTACAGACACTCAGGGACATACGTAGTAATATTATAGTTTGATTCAAGGGCTGGCAGAGGGGCAAAAGGTGGATCCCACTAATATCCATGTTGAGTGAGCCATTTGAGCTTGCATTTCCATACTACACCACTGCATAGTCTACATAGACAAATGTGCTTATGTGTGTCTTATATACAATATTGCATGCTTTTTGGTAAGAGTATATATACAGCAATATTGATGTTTTTTTGTGCAGTCTACATCATCGTACTCTGGAGGTCAGAGTTCTACTAGTACAATGAGGACACTTCTCCACAAGAAGCCAATTGACCCAAAAGATGGTTAGCAATATTGTGATACACCAACTACAGTACTAGTGTGGTTACAGTGTTCCTGTACTATATGCTACATATTCCAGAGGCATATCTCCTCCAACTTGCGTGTATGTTATACTTGTTTTGCCATACACACACAACAGAATACAGTGGACAGTCATTGAACTCTATGACAATAAAATCCCACCTCAGCTGGTCTGTCAGTAGTGAGAGTGAAATGGAGACAGGGATTGATAGTGAAATGAAGCAACTGGAACCAATACCTGAGGGAGATGTTAAAGGTGGTGGAGATCTCACCTCAGCCAGTGGTGTGAAGGGAGCAGAAACTGGTGTTGTCATTTGCAACCCTGACACTGTGGACAGGGACACGAGTGAAGATGAAGACTATAACAAACAAGAAGTCACTAAATTTTAACTATTTTAGTACCTGGATCTGACCATTAGGTTCTCATCACTCCATTAAAAAGTAATAGTTTGTTATTTGTATTTGTAGTATATTATCATAGATGGTGGGTGATTTGTAACTCTCAGGGCACATGTTGTTTGATGATCGTGCCTGTCGACATAACATGTGCAAGGAGGAGGGAGACTAGCCAGCTAAGAATGCATGCGCATGTGAGAGGGTTTGGGAGGAAGAAGAAGTAAGAGAGAAGATGATGATGATGAAGAATAAGAAGAAAGAAGAAGAAAGAAAGAAGATGATGGTGACAAAGAAGAAAAGAGAAGAAAAAGATGACTGCTGTATTATACTCATACATTAGTACCTGGATATGATCACACCAAAATAAATAGAGGATTAGTAGATAATGGTGTATATACAACGAAATAATGTTCATTGGTATGTCATTGCAGACACATGTACAGTATTATATGTAGTTGTAATAAAACAAGTGTAAAAAACATTTCATTAAAATGTTGAAGGATGTAGGGATGGTAGTGCCAAAAATTAAAGAAACAAGATTGTATGTATATTCTTATGTATAACAACATGCGTAACCCCTCCCTACATTTTGTTTTGTGGGGTTACGCATGTTGTTATTGTTGCATGCAATTATCCCTTGTCTGCATACGTGCATGAATTGTAATTCATCTTTGTGGTAGTGTGAACTCTGAACTCCAAACTATATGTTACGTTGTTAGTCTGTCATTGTTGTACACGCATAATTTCCACGTGGTTTTTAATCATTTCCCCCCATACATAAGTTGTGTATATGGTCACATCATAATCAGTTGTTCACTGTGCACCACTCAGGTCAATACAATCTTGTTTCTTTAATTTTTGGCACTACCATCCCTACATCCTTCAACATTTTAATGAAATGTTTTTTTACACTTGTTTCACTAATTTTTCTTGGGTATAATATCTAGCAGGGTCCACTTTGAATTCTGCTTCTTCGTGGATTGCTTTACCATCCCTACTTGCTTATTTTACATTCTACTTGTTACTATAATGTCGCAACAAGAATATTGTTATTGAAGTCATACTCAGAGAACTGAGAACAAGATACAACATACTGCTATTGATTGTGAGGAAATATTATTGTATATGAGAAAATATTGCTGGGAATAGATGTAATCAGTAGTAGGACTTGACAAAGGAAGTGTGGAAAGTACAAAGGCCATAATATAATAATAATAATATTTTTTATTGACATGAAAGGCCAGGAGGCCCATTAGTCAAACAATGATGGATCATTATTACAAAAATACAACATGGTCAGATTAGGTAAGGAATTAATAGGAAATGAGGATATGACATAAGGAATTATTGATGGGATGACAGCTGGAAATACATGTGGCTTTCATGAGTAATGATGCATGTAGTTCTTACATATAGTGAAGCGCAGCAAACTTGAGCGCAGAGAAGTGTCAAAATGAAGATGAACAGCAAGTAGATGAACAACAGCGCGGCGAAACAGCAGCCCATAGACTAGCAGCCCGCTTTATGCTATGCACGTGATTAAATGCAGAGGGCATATTATGTTGACTCAGGCGCGATCGTCTAATAGCGCATGAGTGATCACATCACAAATATGCAATCAACGAGGAAATGGCGTCCGACTATACGGAAGTGCCCATAAATCCTTGTCGTTCTCGTGCGAGAGGGATCCTACGCTGATTCTGTTGGCCTAGGATCATGCACCGGAGAGAAAGGAATCGTTTTATGCTAAAAGAAAGGTGAGCGCGTTTGTCAATTTTGAGGTAGACCGTTTGAAGAAGAAGAAGATGATGAAAAAAATTTCAAAAACGGAGGTGTGGCAGTTTCCGTATGTCATTGTATACGTGTATTTTACATACTTTGAGGGTCTTATATGATAGAGAAACACTCGTAGAGCCTTGTTATATGTCTGAAAAGGCTTATAACTGTAGCGTTCAGGAGCTATGAGCCGTTCCATCTGGTAAATGGGCGTGTCCGTGTCGGCGCCATCCCTACATAGAGAGTCTACCGACTCTCTGATAAACTCAAGTGGTGTATTTTACAATTCTGTGACTCACACAAGAAATACAAACTGTGCCAAAGTGTAGAAACAAGGAAGTATCCATGCAGCAGATGATGGTATGAAACAATAATAACATGCGTAACCCCCTTCCTACATCTTTTATTTTATGGGGTTACGCCTGTTTTGTTGCATGGATGCTTCCTTGTCATATATCATGTGACTTGTGAATGAGCGCACTTACTGCGGACGCGGTGGATCATATAGCGCGCGGTCAACCATTCAGCTAAAGCTCTTTTGCAGTTACGGGGTGTATATCCTTCGCAGGTAGCTCATATAGCTATGATGGACATTGGTTACATCGTGTATAAACGTCACGCGCGCGCGCAAGCGGCAAGTCACGCGTAAAGTTAAATACTGCAATTTGATTGGCTAACCTAAATCTAAGACTGACCCTTTCCTCTCTTGAGGGCGGAGTCTGGGGACGAGACGACGGTCCAATCACGTGATGGAGTCCCGAACAGTGCAGCTATTCTAGGAAAAGTTTGCTTTGCAGAATACGTATAATACAGAGACATCTACCTCTGCCGGTCAACTCAATTCCAGGCCACTTAATTAAGTGAGAAAGAAGTACCTCGATCTAAACGCGTTCGGATTGCGTATATATTGTAGTTATCTATTGGGGGGGCATAGAAACTACTGAGCCCGCCATTGGTTCTGATATTTTTTTGCTCTGCACTTAAAATATAGTGCTGCTAGACTGGATGCATCATGAACTACGCTGGGCTAGTAGTACTGGTGGTGGCTACAGTGGTAGGAATTTGTTCCTGTCACAATTGTACTCTCCCAACAAATACAGACCTGGAAGTTGTGATTAGAGACATTATTGAAGTTAATGATAGCTCTAGTACACCTACTGTTAATGTGATGGGCTTTCATCCAGTTTGTCTCGCTTTTGATGATGTACAAGACCACTACCGTGGTGTGTCGGTGTTGGTGGAATACACATGTTCTGGCAATACCGGTTGTCCACCAGGCACTGCAGTGGAACAAATTGAGTCTGAATGTGACAACGGAGAATGGTCTAATGTAGTGCAGGGCAACACAGACTTTACTCGCTCTCAAACTACTGAAGCCAGTTTCTCAACCTCCACCAGACAAGACTGTGCATTGTGCGTATCTCCTGAACTAGGAGACATCCTCTCTCTTACAACTGATAGTGTCACTCACTGTGTTGGTGAGTGTCACTATGTCACCTGTATTGTGAAAAATATATGGCGTGAGCTTATTGCTGGGCTCCTCATGCTTAAAGCCACATAATGAATGATTGAACCATAGGGCACCCTCATTATGAGACTCATAATACTACATATATTTGGCATGAGCCTGGATACATGATCCTATATTATAGCATGAAAGTAATTTTGCAGTAATTGGGTGTGTGTGTGGTAAGGGAGCTATCATTCACCTCCCACTGCTGAGTGTACATTCCATGTCTAATGAATGACATGTCTTTACATGTATATACACTAACTTAATAACCCGTATATTCTTATAATGCAATGTCAGCACTATCAAGGTGGTATGGTGTACTTTGACTAGCTGGCATATGTACATAACATTTACAGCCTCTCAAAAACACATGTCAAATTTGAATGAATTTTTAAAAAACTTTCACTTTTACTCTAGCTTGTGATTCAAGCTGCAATGAAGGACATACGAGATGTTATGGTCTTGGTGCCGGTGACTGTTGTCAATACTATCACGACACAATGTGTGTGGATGAATGTTCTGGTCTTCTTTCACCTGATGAGAACTATAATTGTGTTTGCTCTGGGTTCTTTGATTTTCCTGAGTGTACAGGTACACATAGCTATGTATATGCATTTATGCATGAAATCTTCAGACCTCTGAGACCTTATAGGTAATGTGACAATACTCTGGGAATTATAGATGCTCTACCAACTGAGCTACTGAGGCAGCTCAGCTGGCTGGCCCAAAGACATGCAAAGCAACACACAAATCTAATATAAAAGGGAGCTAATTATGTGAAATATGGGACATGCTTTCCTTGTTACTTTCAGTGTGTGGGTTACAGTGTGAGAATGGCGGTACTCCGCTAGAGGCAAACTGTACTGACTGCAGCTGTCCTGCTGGTTTCACTAGTTACAACTGCAGCCTTGACATTAATGAATGTGACAGCTCGCAATGTGAAAATGGAGCTACTTGCATGAATACATTTGGTAGTTTCATGTGTAACTGTGCAGAGGGATTTACTGGACCTCTCTGTGATGTGGACATTAATGACTGTACCGTCAACTCTCCATGTGAAAATGGGGCTACTTGCATCAACAATGATGGCTCATTCACTTGCACGTGTCCAGCCAGTTACACTGGAAGCTTGTGCACTATCGATATTGACGAATGTGACAATTCTCCATGTGAAAATGGGGCTACTTGCATCAACAATGATGGCTCATTCACTTGCATGTGTCCAGCCAGTTACACTGGAAGCTTGTGCACTATCGATATTGACGAATGTGACAATTCTCCATGTGAAAATGGGGCTACTTGCATCAACAATGATGGCTCATTCACTTGCACGTGTCCAGCCAGTTACACTGGAAGCTTGTGTACTCTCGATATTGACGAATGTGACAATTCTCCATGTGAAAATGGGGCTACTTGCATCAACAATGATGGCTCATTCACTTGCACGTGTCCAGCCAGTTACACTGGAAGCTTGTGCACTATCGATATTGACGAATGTGACAATTCTCCATGTGAAAATGGGGCTACTTGCATCAACAATGATGGCTCATTCACTTGCACGTGTCCAGCCAGTTACACTGGAAGCTTGTGCACTATCAATATTGACGAATGTGACAATTCTCCATGTGAAAATGGGGCTACTTGCATCAACAATGATGGCTCATTCACTTGCATGTGTCCAGCCAGTTACACTGGAAGCTTGTGCACTATCGATATTGACGAATGTGACAATTCTCCATGTGAAAATGGGGCTACTTGCATCAACAATGATGGCTCATTCACTTGCACGTGTCCAGCCAGTTACACTGGAAGCTTGTGTACTCTCGATATTGACGAATGTGACAATTCTCCATGTGAAAATGGGGCTACTTGCATCAACAATGATGGCTCATTCACTTGCACGTGTCCAGCCAGTTACACTGGAAGCTTGTGTACTATCGATATTGACGAATGTGACAATTCTCCATGTGAAAATGGTGCTACTTGCATCAACAATGATGGCTCATTCACTTGCACGTGTCCTGCCAGTTACACTGGAAGCTTGTGTACTATCGACATTAATGAATGCTACAATTCTCCATGTGAAAATGGGGCTACTTGCATCAACAATGATGGCTCATTCACTTGCATGTGTCCAGCCAGTTACACTGGAAGCTTGTGCACTATCGATATTGACGAATGTGACAATTCTTCATGTGAAAATGGTGCTACTTGCATCAACAATGATGGCTCATTCACTTGCATGTGTCCTGCCAGTTACACTGGAAGCTTGTGCACTATCGATATTGACGAATGTGACAATTCTCCATGTGAAAATGGTGCTACTTGCATCAACAATGATGGCTCATTCACTTGCACGTGTCCTGCCAGTTACACTGGAAGCTTGTGTACTATCGACATTAATGAATGCTACAATTCTCCATGTGAAAATGGGGCTACTTGCATCAACAATGATGGCTCATTCACTTGCATGTGTCCAGCCAGTTACACTGGAAGCTTGTGCACTATCGATATTGACGAATGTGACAATTCTTCATGTGAAAATGGTGCTACTTGCATCAACAATGATGGCTCATTCACTTGCATGTGTCCTGCCAGTTACACTGGAAGCTTGTGCACTATTGATATTGATGAATGTGACAATTCTCCATGTGAAAATGGTGCTACTTGCATCAACAATGATGGCTCATTCACTTGCACGTGTCCTGCCAGTTACACTGGAAGCTTGTGCACTATCGATATTGACGAATGTGACAATTCTCCATGTGAAAATGGTGCTACTTGCATCAACAATGATGGCTCATTCACTTGCACGTGTCCTGCCAGTTACACTGGAAGCTTGTGTACTATCGATATTGACGAATGTGACAATTCTCCATGTGAAAATGGGGCTACTTGCATCAACAATGATGGCTCATTCACTTGCACGTGTCCAGCCAGTTACACTGGAAGCTTGTGTACTATCGATATTGACGAATGTGACAATTCTCCATGTGAAAATGGTGCTACTTGCATCAACAATGATGGCTCATTCACTTGCACGTGTCCAGCCAGTTACACTGGAAGCTTGTGTACTATCGATATTGACGAATGTGACAATTCTCCATGTGAAAATGGGGCTACTTGCATCAATAATGATGGCTCATTCACTTGCATGTGTCCAGCCAGTTACACTGGAAGCTTGTGTACTCTCGATATTGACGAATGTGACAATTTTCCCTGTCAAAATGGTGCTACTTGCATCAACAATGATGGCTCATTCACTTGCATGTGTCCAGCCAGTTACACTGGAAGCTTGTGCACTATCGATATTAATGAATGTTACAATTCTCCATGTGAAAATGGGGCTACTTGCATCAACAATGATGGCTCATTCACTTGCATGTGTCCTGCCAGTTACACTGGAAGCTTGTGTACTATCGACATTAATGAATGTTACAATTCTCCATGTGAAAATGGGGCTACTTGCATCAACAATGATGGCTCATTCACTTGCACGTGTCCAGCCAGTTACACTGGAAGCTTGTGTACTATCGATATTGACGAATGTGACAATTCTCCATGTGAAAATGGTGCTACTTGCATCAATAATGATGGCTCATTCATTTGCCTGTGTCCTGCCAGTTACACTGGAAGCGTGTGCACTATCGATATTGACGAATGTGACAATTTTCCCTGTCAAAATGGTGCTACTTGCATCAACAATGATGGCTCATTCACTTGCATGTGTCCAGCCAGTTACACTGGAAGCTTGTGCACTATCGATATTAATGAATGTTACAATTCTCCATGTGAAAATGGTGCTACTTGCATCAACAATGATGGCTCATTCACTTGCCTGTGTCCTGCCAGTTACACTGGAAGCTTGTGCACTATCGATATTGACGAATGTGACAATTTTCCCTGTCAAAATGGTGCTACTTGCATCAACAATGATGGCTCATTCACTTGCATGTGTCCAGCCAGTTACACTGGAAGCTTGTGCACTATCGATATTAATGAATGTTACAATTCTCCATGTGAAAATGGTGCTACTTGCATCAACAATGATGGCTCATTCACTTGCACGTGTCCAGCCAGTTACACTGGAAGCTTGTGCACTATCGATATTGACGAATGTGACAATTCTCCATGTGAAAATGGGGCTACTTGTATCAACAATGATGGCTCATTCACTTGCACGTGTCCAGCCAGTTACACTGGAAGCTTGTGTACTATCGATATTGACGAATGTGACAATTCTCCATGTGAAAATGGTGCTACTTGCATCAACAATGATGGCTCATTCACTTGCATGTGTCCAGCCAGTTACACTGGAAGCTTGTGTACTATCGACATTAATGAATGCTACAATTCTCCATGTGAAAATGGTGCTACTTGCATCAACAATGATGGCTCATTCACTTGCATGTGTCCTGGCAGTTACACTGGAAGCTTGTGTACTATCGATATTGACGAATGTGACAATTCTCCATGTGAAAATGGTGCTACTTGCATCAACAATGATGGCTCATTCACTTGCATGTGTCCAGCCAGTTACACTGGAAGCTTGTGTACTATCGACATTAATGAATGTTACAATTCTCCATGTGAAAATGGGGCTACTTGCATCAATAATGATGGCTCATTCACTTGCATGTGTCCAGCCAGTTACACTGGAAGCTTGTGTACTATCGACATTAATGAATGTGACAATTCTCCATGTGAAAATGGGGCTACTTGCATCAATAATGATGGCTCATTCACTTGCACGTGTCCTGCCAGTTACACTGGAAGCTTGTGTACTATCGATATTGACGAATGTGACAATTCTCCATGTGAAAATGGTGCTACTTGCATCAACAATGATGGCTCATTCACTTGCATGTGTCCAGTCAGTTACACTGGAAGCTTGTGTACTATCGATATTGACGAATGTGACAATTCTCCATGTGAAAATGGGGCTACTTGCATTAACAATGATGGCTCATTCACTTGCATGTGTCCAGCCAGTTACACTGGAAGCTTGTGCACTATCGATATAAATGAATGTTACAATTCTCCATGTGAAAATGGTGCTACTTGCATCAACAATGATGGCTCATTCACTTGCCTGTGTCCTGCCAGTTACACTGGAAGCTTGTGCACTATCAATATTGACGAATGTGACAATTTTCCCTGTCAAAATGGTGCTACTTGCATCAACAATGATGGCTCATTCACTTGCCTGTGTCCAGCCAGTTACACTGGAAGCTTGTGCACTATCGATATTGACGAATGTGACAATTCTCCATGTGAAAATGGGGCTACTTGTATCAATAATGATGGCTCATTCACTTGCATGTGTCCAGCCAGCCTCACTGGAAGCTTGTGCCATATAAGTATTGATGAATGTAAAAATTCTCCATGTGAAAATGGACGTAAGTGATGTTTAGCATCGAAGATGTATGTATGTGTAGCTACTTCTCAATATTTATTAGCTGTATAAAAATTTCCTATTCTTCCTGCAGAGGATCCGGAAGTGTTTTTGCCATTTCTATTGCCACCAGCAATTTTTCAAGGGCACAAAGATTGTGATCCATCTTATACCATGAGTGTAAATAATGAGTTGACTATAGAGGAGCAGAGACTTTTTATGGATTGGCAAGAACAGAGCTAGCTACAAGATATGCTGAACAAATAAATGATATGCTAAACAAGTTAAAAAATGTAAGATATGCTTATAATTTGATATGCAAGTTTTTAACACGGCGAGTTGACGTCATCACTAGTATGCGGTATATTTTACGGAAAATAATTCGCGCATGCGTACCACAACCTAGCGTAGGAGGGAGGGTAGCCCTATCAGCCTCTCGTACGCTTTTGCCTCTAACCGGATGTTGCCAGTCACGTATTAGAGTTTTTGCGTCGAGGGGACAAGTTAGAGTTTGCTCGCCGTCACTCTGCAGGGTAGGAATAATTGGCGAACGGGAGCGAGCCTACCTAGTCGCCGATTTTTCTATATTTGTGATGGGCACTGTAGTACGTACATACCGCAATGAGTTCTAATTTTGCGGGCACACTGGCATAAACTTGAGCTCTATCGTCACCTCAAACGAGAATACAACGCCATTGCTTACTGACCGCGAGAGCGCAACAACGAGGACAGAGCGCGCGCAAGAAGCAGCGTCTCGCTTCAGAGGCATCCTAAGAGCGAGAAACATTGGAGCACGGTGGGTAGCCTGACACGCCTCCAGCAACAGAGGACTACTATACGACAAGCAAAAGTAATGGAGACGCCAGAGGAGACAGTGGCTCGTCTGCTCCAACTTAGAGTTAGCCCATTCCCTTCTTTACATGTGTAATATGTATTCCACCAACACTGACACAGCACGGTAGCGGTCTTGTACATCATTAAATGCACTGGATGAATACTCATCACATTAACAGTTGGTGTACTAGAATCATCATCATTTTGAAGAATAACTACTTCAAGGTCTTCATTTGTTGGAAGAGTGTACTTTTGACAGGAACAAATTCCTGCCACTGTAGCCACCACTAGTACTACTAGCCCATGATGTATCCAGTCAATCAACAAGTGATAGCAGCTCTCTAGAAAATTATATTGTGCTGAGCAAAAACGTAAAAGCACAACTCAGAACTAATGGCTCAGTAGTTGCAATAGCTGTATACAACTTGCAATCTCGGGCAAAAACACTAGGTATTTCGATAACTGGCAGAGGTTGGTTCTATACCAGTTAAATGTTTGAGCAATCCAACTGTCAAGAAATAACTGAAAATGTTTAACAGTGATGGCGAGCGGGAGCCATCCAACTGTCAAGAGATAACTGCAAATGATGCATAGAATAAAACTAATGCTATGTTCTGGCAATACTGGTTGTCCATCAGGTACTGCAATGGAACAAATTGAGTCTGAATGTGATAATGGAGCATGGTCTAGTGTAGTGCAGGGTACCCCAGAACATACTCACTCTCAAACTACATGAGGCCAGTTTCTCAACCTCCACCAGACAAGACTGTGCATTCTGTGTATCTCCTGAACTACAGACGTCCTCTCTCTTACAGCTGATAGTGTCACTCACTGTGTTTGTGAGTATGTCTCTATAGACACAAGTGCACTATATCACACTCCACAGGCCTAGGCAGTTGCTATGTGTATATTTCCAAAACCTGTGACTAATCTTGCATTGAAGGTCTCATGGGATGCACTGGATTAGGTCCTGACATGCTCTAACTACTACAATAACTCCATGTGTGTGGGTGAATGCCTCAGTCCTTTCTATAGACAAACCCTGCCAATGAGTGTCTATGTCCAACTGGGACTACAGGATACAACTGGTGTGAGTCATAAATATACATGTGGTATGAGGCAAATTTATAAACATTTTATGTTGAAGGATGTAGGGATGGAAGTGCCAAAGAGTGTAGAAACAAGGAAGCATCCTTGCAGCAAAACAGGGGATGATGGCATGCAACAATAATAACGTGTGTAGCCCCATAAAATAAAAGATGTAGGGAGGGGGTTACACATGTTATTATTGTTGCATGCCATCATCCCCTGTTTTGCTGCATGGATACTCCCTTGTTTCTACACTTTTTGGCACTTTGATTTACACCTGCTTCACTGTTTCTTTATTATGCAAACCTTTCACATGAGCCCCACCCCATCTACTCCTGTGAGCTTGAGCCCCACTTTTCTATGAAATGTGGAATGCACCAATGCTATAGAAGAAGTATGCACTTGTGCATTTGGTGTATTCACAGGTAAAGCAGTGGTAACAAAGGTAAGCACAATACTGCTAGCAAGGGATGAAAAGGAGCAGTGTGTGCAGTGACTGCTGCAATATCAACTCTGCCCAAAGTACAGTCATATATGATAAGCCCCTCCTTGTCAATACACAGAGGCTAGCTGGGCATTAAACATGTTATTTTAGTTGCCATTGTGTTCCTATCAATCTACCATAGTTATAAAGAAGTCATCTGACAGTTGGTTTGAAGCAGAGTCTAATGTAAATACAGTTCTATCAACTCTATTGCAGTATCATCATGTGGACTGTAATTGCTACATAGTCTAGCCTCTACGTAATCAGTGGTAGGGGTGGGAAGTTCCTTATGAAACATGGAGGATTGTTGAATGAGCAACATCTACTGTCAGTAGTACAGCCCTTGCCATCCCAGAGAGGATCGTCCGGATAGATAGTGAAGATGACCCCGAGTTCCATCCAGACACAAATGGTGGGATGTTGATATTTCTTGTAGCATCACAAGGACAGATAACATTAGTATTTGTATCAGTAGTCTCAGAATAACCAGCTGCAAATGTCCAGATGGTTTTCGTGGACTGCCATTTGTAAGACTACTGCAAAAAATGGGTGGTTGTTTTAAACATTAAGGTGTGGTTACCTCAGTTGCAACATAGATATTTTTGTACTCCCAAGAGATATAGGATATCCATAAGGAATGATGTCTGTGTATCTCATGTGACAATGATACTCCTTGTCCCTTATCTCACAAGGAAAATCACCTATACACAGCCCTTGTAACTATACTTCTGTAATGGAAGAGTAGCTCCTCTTCATGTATGCAATCAGATAAATTGATGTTTACATATCTTTTGAATACCAAGACAGTTTATAGTCATATAATGCAACTGAGGCAACCGCATACACTGGTCAAAACAACCACCTATTTTTTGCAGTGTACTGGAGACTACAGTGGAGGAATGCATATTATCTCTGAACTAACTGCAGCTACTGTATATACAGTTGAAGTGGAACCAGAATTGGCACCTACTATTACTGCAGCAACAGCTGCTTTTTATGTATCTGTAGTCAAGTAACACTCTGATGACCATAGATCTAATACAGAGAAAAGTCCTGTCATTTATGAGACACATAAAACATTTAGACCATAAAACACAGCCATGTATATACTATAAACGCCTAACCGCATGCGGCAGAGGCATGAGAGAAGGCGTGGCTACGCCAGCAATGTAACTCCAGCCCCACCCCTACCCACACGAAGAGCGCGGTAGAGGCTGTAGCCATGACTGGCCTTGTTCTCTGGCTAGTTGGGGCAGCGATGTGTTCGCTGTCTAGCGCAGTATCCGAAGATTGCGACGGTAAGTATTGACACTTCAATTTAGGGCTAAATAGTAAAATAGTACTATCTCTCTTTATTTAGTATTCACTTCATTCCCTGAGAGTATGGCAGTAAGCATTGGAGATGACGTCTGCTTCCTGTGTGACTATCCTGAAGCAGAGAATGAGATGTGGTCGACCTCATGTGCTGGGGATCAGGACGGGATGTGTATGTGCGCCATTACAGATATGTCACCTGGCATCCAGTTGTGTTTCAGTAACTTTCACACTGACTGCTCTGGAACCTACTTCTGCAATGCCACCATTAATGTCATTGGTGAATGCAGTGCTAGAGCTGATATTGTAGCAACTGGTTAGTGATTTTGTCACCTATATTGAGAGCAACAAACGTATTTTTTTCTATTTGTCTTGTTGCACTAGAGGAGAGATTCACAGAACACCCAACCAATGTTGCTGCTGTGCAGGGAAATACTGTCAGTTTTCATTGTACCCTCATGAGTGGTAGTAATGTCATGTGGCAGAGGACCACTAATACTACCACCTTCTTGGCTGGCACAACACCCCCAGGGTATCCCTCTCTCTCTCTCTCTCTCTCTCTCTCTCTCTCTCTCTCTCTCTCTCTCTCTCTCTCTCTCTCTCTCTCTCTCTCTCTCTCTCTCTCTCTCTCTCTCTCTCTCTCTCTCTCTCTCTCTCTCTCTCTCTCTCTCTCTCTCTCTCTCTCTCTCTCTCTCTCTCTCTCTCTCTCTCTCTCTCTCTCTCTCTCTCTCTCTCGTTCTCAAACCAACCCGTGATGGATGGGAGGCATGCCACCTGTGCCTACTGGGTTGACTACACCCAGGCGCACGTAGCTAGTGCAATGGTGGCCATGTACCTCTTACGTGGTAGCAATGATATCATCATCTCTCTCTCTCTCTCTCTCTCTCTCTCACACACACACACACACACACACACACACACACACACATTACACACAGCAACTACATCCTGGGAGCAAATAATGCACTTGTGATAGATGGAGTTGTGGCAGACAATGCCGGAGAGTATAGATGTGCATATGAAATACAGGAAGATATCTACCTCTACAGTGACTATGGAGAATTGGATTACTTGGGGGAGGGTGAGATGAGAATTGTGTAAACTACTCTAATTAAATAGGACTGCATACATTGCATTCCCTCAATGTTTACTAAGCTCAAGCTCATGTCCATATTGTGATTATAGTGACACATGAATAAATGCTTTACATGACCGGACTTATATAATATGTCACATGTAAAGTCACATAACATGAATGTGATTAAAAACCGACCTTTGGTTCCACCTATGCAAGCTTACACCAATGACTACCATTGGTAAAAGACAGTACATCAATCAAAATCTAGTGCTCTCTTTACAGTGATATTTTGTTTGAATTTGTTAGGAGTGACACTATCAGTTGCATCAGGAGCTCATATACTACGTGAGGGCATCTCGACAATTTCATGCATCTCAGCCTCCGGCAGTATTCCAGACTCCTACAGCATTGATTTTTCGGTTTTGTCATATGACAGTACTACACAATCTACAGGTAAGATAGCTGCAGTGGATGGTGAGTGTCACATGTATGTCTGGAGTAGGGTTGAAAGTAGTCATTGAGGGCCAATATAAAAGTAATAGGAAATTAATAGGAAGTTACAAGTTATTCTTGTAGAAGAGGACTTATATATACATATATGTTTTTCCAGAGGTGAACATGTCCATACATACTCACTTTTTAATTATGTCTAGTTGCAGAGAGAGGAATTTAGCTATGAGCCTAACTACTATATATAACTGCATACATGGATCTTTCCACAGATTACACTTTGGTGAACTTTTCACGTACACTTACGAGTATTGAGAACCCAGAGTGTGTGGAGAATATTTCCATTAACGCCATAGATGACAGTCTTGTGGAGGCAAATGAATTCTTCTTTGTCAGTCTGACCAGCAGCAGTTTTATTGTGGATATTTCTAACTCTATTCTATCATTCACCATTCGAAATAATGACCGTATGTCTCTGTACATTTACTTTCAGTGGCTATTCAACACACATCATACTGTGATTGTGATTCATGTACATTGATAAGTGCTTTACAAAGTGCACATGATTTAACATCTTATGTCAGTTATACAAGTATGACTATTGTAATCCTCTCTCCTCAGGTGCGACTCTGAGTATTGCACAAACATCATACTCAGTAGTAGAAGGCACTGAGCTGTCTGTGTGCCTCTCATACTCTGGAGGTGAACTGGGTGGAGTGACAGCAACATATGGGGTCTTCACAGAGGATGGAAGTGCCACTGTGAATGGAGGCGGTAAGTCATACACATGTATACTCATCTATATATTCATGCAGACACCAAATATCACAAGCATATTAATTTACTAAATTTCAAGGAATTTCTACGTATTTCATTTACTCAGACTACAATGCCGTGAGTATGCAGGGTAATATATCAACTGTCGCTGACATGGACTTGAGTTGTATAAGGATGATAAGTGTGAAGATTAATGATGACACTATACCAGAGACTCAACAGACCTTCAAAATATCAATAAACAGTTCTGATGCATTTGTAAACATTGGTGATCAGTCTGCCATCATTTATATCAGTGATAATGATAGTGAGTCATGTGTATATGCTTTCTCCTCCCTCCCTCCCTCCCTCCCTCCCTCCCTCCCTCCCTCCCTCCCTCCCCCCTCCCACCTCCTCCGTCACCCATTTCCCTCCCCCTATCCCTCTTCCTCCCCTCCTCCCCTCTCTGTCCCTCTCACTCTGTTTGTCTCACCCTCCCCCCCCCTTTATATCTCTCATATCTTTGTATTTTCAGGAATTCAGGTAGGATTTGCACAGTCATCCTATTCCATTCGTGAGGATGACACTTCTGTCTCATTGAGTCTTTCCATTGACGTGGCACCTGAAGGACTCTCCCTTGGAGTGAATGCCACATCTATCAGTGTAACAGCTACAGGTACCTTATCTATCTATGTATGCATAATGTATTGTAATTTATATACATTCATCATGTGTTTGTAATTAATCTCTGTAATATATATCATGATCAGCATTGGCCACTTCATGCATACCAACACAGGATGTTGACTAATATTTCTTGTTTGCAGACTCTGTGGACTATTCAACAGTTAATGAAGAATTAACAATAGGGAGCAATTTGTCCCCATCCTTCCCTGTCATACATATCATCGATGACCAATTTGTTGAGCCAAATGAGACTTTTTTACTAACATTGACATCAAATAGCACTCTTGTCAATGTTACCACACCAAATATCACCATCTACATTTTTGATAATGAGAGACGTAAGTATCTTATCTTCTCCTCCCCTCCCCCTCTTCCTCCTCTTCCCCTCCCCCTCCCCCTCTTCCTCCCCTTCCCCTCCTTCTCCTCTCTCTGTCCCTCTTTCTCTGCCACTCTATAAACTTGTAATAAACTTGTATCCCATTACCTTAATGATGATGTCCCTATATATACTCTTACTGTAACTTTAGCAGTGACATGCATTATGGCCTTAGACCTGAATCACTGGAATGTGGAATATGCCTTAATGCAATTACTACTGTCACCCATACGTACATAGTTTATGTAGGATAAATGACATCACTTCTTTAGGTGTGGACATACAATTTACACAGTCTACATACACATTCAATGAATATGATGGCATGGAGGAAATATGTGCAGCTACTGTCAATGACACAACATATGATTTCGATGTGAATATGGTTACTGGAGTTGAAGATACTGAGTCATTCTCTGCAACAGGTATATAACTCCAGTACATAATTACCTTAGTTTGCACTTTGTTTAAACAGTTTTTCATATTATAATGTGTGAGAGAGGAAAGATTGACAGACTTTTTCATTCCTGCACAATTGTCATATGTGTCAGAAAAGGGCAAAAACTAGGTAGAGCATTCAGTTTATTCAATAGACCCATATCATTCACAATGCATATGTCAACAGTCCTACATGTACCCCGATGACATTAGTCTTGCTTTTCATTTCTGAATATCTTTTGCAACAGTTGGAGAGGATTACACTTCCACTGTATTCAGTGTAACACTATTATCTGGGGAGACAAGTGTATGTACCATTGGGATAGTGTTTAACGACACTGAGTTCGAAGGAACTGAGAGCTTCTACCTCCTTTTTACAAGTGATGATCCGACCATCGTATTCAACACTGACTCTGTTAGTAATGACTCTGCAAGCAGCATCCAGACACAAGTGTTTATCCTAGACAATTCTGGTACGTAAAGTCTACTAATTCATGAATAATATATACCTATATGTACATTCTGTGGTTCTAGATCTATGTATATGTATACTCAAGCACTGTAAAGGCAATCAAATGTATTTTCTCAACAGGCTTTATGGAGACTCCTGAGTCAATTTTAGCCCCATTGGGTTCTGGAACTGTGGAATTTAATTGCTCTGCATTAGCTGATGTATCACTTGAATTCTTGGTCAATGGTCAAAGTGTTAGTTCTCTCCCAGACTCAAGGGGTATAACCCGTCAACTGAGCACATCCATGGGGCCTGAGGGTACTCTTGTGTCAGGAGTTTTAACTGTACCAGTCATTGCAGAGAACAATGATACAGAGGTCATGTGCCGTTTGATTAGTGGAGAACTGCTACAGTACTCCACCTCACCTCCTGCTGTGCTAGTAATCACAGACTGTAAGTTGGGTTGGAGTTGCATAACGTATCAGTATGCTGAGCACAGAATGGTATAGTTTAGGTAAAAGGTTTGCTTTCAGTATTAGCAGTTGAAGTATGAATACAACCTTCAAAAACTTGGAAAGCTGTGTGTATCATATCATCTATTGATATGACATAGGCGGCGGAACCACCGGGGCACAGGGGGCACGTGCCCCCCTAAAATTATCGGCGAGCGGAGCGGGCCTACTATATATAAAGTGTAAAAACATTTTCACTAAAATGTTGAAGGATGTAGGGATGGAAGTGCCAAAAAGTATAGAAACAAGGTCAAAGTACACCATGCATGCAGACAAAGGCAGGGGACGATAGCATGCAACAATCATAACATGCGTAACCCCTTTTACAATTTACAGATGTAGGGATATGGGGTTACGCATGTTATGATTGTTGCATCCTATCGTCGCCTGCCTTTGTCTGCATGCATGGTGTACTTTGACCTTGTTTCTATACTTTTTGGCACTTCCATCCCTACATCCTTCAACATTTTAGTGAAAATGTTTTTACACTTGTTTCACTGGTTTTTTTAGTTGTGTAGCAATACATATAAACCTACTGACTTTCGTGCAGAGTTCTACCTCCCTTCCATACCTATAAGCAGGAAATCTAGCAATTGTCAGTGACTCCTACAACATGTCTTGTACGAATATTGCCTACTGAGTACAACAGCGGGTCCAGTTGCCTGCAACAGTAAAGAAACGGAGCAACATAGCCAAAAAAGACAACACAGCGCTCGAAACAGCGGCAGCTCGACGGACACAAAGCCTGCATCAGTAGTGCACAAAACTAACTTCACGTGTTCGGCACGTGAGCAAACAAGAAAATGGCGTCTAAAACTAACACTTGTAAGGTTGCAGACCTGGAGTTTGAGGGCTTTGGGAGAAGGTATGTAGATTTTGTGCATAAAGGATCATGTACGCTCCAGTATAAATGATTTTCGTGAAAGAATTAGAGCGATTACTAACCCCAGTTTCGCGGTAGGCTGAATTAGAAAGAAGAAGAAGAAGATGATGAACAATCCGGGTTTTTACAAATTTCCGAGATTCAGTGTAGTTGTATATTTTACGTACTTTGAGAGTATTATAGTGTATAGAAGCACTCACAGAGCATGTAGTTTGTCCGAAAAGGCTTAAAACATCCGCGTTCGGGAGTTCTGAGCCGTTACTTTTGTTAAGGCTAATGGGCGTGTCGGCGCCATCCCTACATATAGAGTCTACCGACTCTATGATACCAGTGGTGGGACTTTCTATCGCTAATGCGCATGCGTCGATATTACGCTTATCTTGTATGGCTACTTCGTACCTCTCCCCGCACGGAATATGACCTGCATTGGAGGTCAATGGTCACATTAGGGTGTTGTGGTACATGTACCTAGAGAAGCTATATGGTCTTGTGCCCCCCTAAAACCTACAAAGTTCTGCCGCCTTTGATATATATAGCAGAATGGAACTAAATAACTGGGTTTTTGCAAGAATTGTGTATAGAAAGATATTAATACATTGTTTACTCAAAAATGTTAAAATTAAATGCCATTTTTGTTTGCTACTTTTGATTAAATTTCTATCCCCTCTTCATGGATATTGAAAATTGTTTAGAGGGTTCTAATTCCTCACATATGCATAATGAAAGCCATTAATTTTGGCCAATCTGAGAACATGCTCTATAGTTATTATTGATGATTGTCTGGAAGCAGAGTGCCATAAGTGCTTAGAGGAATTTGTGAATACATTCCATGCTTTTAAACTGGACAGGTATATGAGAGATAGGCTTGTTTAGTGAAGAAGATGTTGGGGTTTTGGCAATGGGTCATGGCCTACGAGTGTTTCTAGACACGATGACCGGTTAAAGTAGGCATCGTGTCTAGAAACACTCGTAGGCCATGTTATGTTTCTCAAAGGGCTTATAGCTGCCGCGTTCGAGAGTTCTGAGCCGTTATATTTATTTAATACAAGGGCGGAGACAGCCACTCAAAAGTGGGGGGGGGGGGGGGGCTCGGGGGGCTCATAATGTGGAGAAGCGAAAGCCAGTTGTAAAAATCCTTCACAATGCGCATGCGCAGAAATACGTAAACCTAGACCTTGATCGTTTGAAGATCGCCAATTTTATGACTGAGTGTGTGCAATAAATATACGCGGAGCGGGAGAGGGCCTGGGAACGAAGCTAATGCTCTTGCACAATAATATATGTATTCGTGTTGCAAAAGTGGGGGGCTCAGCCCCCTCAGTATGAAAAGTGAGGGTACCCGAACCCCCCCTGCCCCCCCTACATCTCCGCCCCTGTAATAGGCTTAATTAATGGCGTGTTGGCGCCATCCCTACATAGAAAGTAAAGTCAGTCTCATCCTCAGGCGTACAAAATAAAAATGATTAACTTTTACCTATCAGGGAGGTGTCCAGTGGAAGTGAATGGTGGTATACAATGGCAATCAGCTCTAGAAGGCACTACAGTATACAGGCTGTGTAGTGATGCAGGATCTATGTTCCGAGCTGGACCCCAGGCTTCAAGGAGATGCAATGATCAAGGAAATTGGGAAGAGGCAGATCTGACTTCCTGTACCCTGACAGAGATTGAGGAACCATTCCTGCTGGTTTGGTTTGTCATTGAAGCAGATGAATACAGAGATTCCATGGAGCAAGACTTTGTTGATAGTGTGAGTGGATACATACATACCTGTATATATATCGAGTGAAGTTTAATTTTCTTTGAACTTTCACAGATGAAGCGTCTTCTTGACATGAATGGAGTGGTCTACAAGCAAGTGTCTCTTCAGTCTGCTTATTTAGCTAGTGTGTCCATCACATTCCAAGTAGACTTGGAGGAAGGTGATCAGAGTGAGAATATCACTCAACTCAGCATGTTTCTGAGGGATCCAGAACGATTCTCAAGTTTCAGTGATTACAATGTCATGGAAGATGGAAGAGGTGTGGTCGACATCAGTGTGGCAGGTATTGTGATATCCATTAACAATTACATGAGTAATGGGTGTATGCTGACAATTTCAGTGTATTACAACCCTCTTTATGGGATAATGGGAGACCAACAACAGATTTATGGGCCATTAATGTTATCATATATGGCCAACATGTATATGGAGAGCATACCAAGGATACAAGATACATTGTTTAACTCATTTTCTTCTCTCTCTCTGCAGAAACATGTATGTGTTCTTCAGCTGACCTTGGCAGGTCACTGCAGCTCTGCAGTGGAGCTGCAATCAGCCCATGTAACTGTATGGACTCCAACTGCTTGGTATAATCATCATTATTGTATGTATCTTGTTTCAGTTCCCTTCCTTACCTTGGCATGATCTAACCTCTATTAGGTTTTTATGGGAAAGTGAAAAGTGGTATATATACTAGCCACTGTTATGTATCCCATGTGCTGTTCATACAACACTGTCTATGCAATGTGCTTGCAGTGCCAGTCACCATTTGTTGGAGATGGAGTCAGCTGTACTTTGGACTCTGATTCAGATGGATATCCAGACCAAGCATTGGACTCTCCCACATGTACAGAGAACCCATCTCTAACCTACTGCACAGCTGTAAGATATTCTGATTGTGTGTATGTGTGCTGAATAATATATGTGTATGCCCTACATGTGCATACCAATACAGGATGTTTGTCCAGAGGTGACCAATCCGGAGCAGAATCCAGTAGCATGTCAACCTGATGCAACTGCCATGCAAGGTCCATATCACGACATTGTGTTTGAACTGTCCTGAATGTTCCTACATCCCACAGTGTATACTGGCTGTCCATATGGCCCCGATGATGTCTGGAATATCATATGGCCTAACACTCCTGGAGGGTCCATCAGCTCTCAACCCTGTCCTGGTGGAGTGGATGCAATTGGTTTGTCATCACAGTCATACAGTTATACAGACATGCTATGTAGCTTATCAGAATGCATTATATGTACATGGTAGCTAAATGGTAGTACTAGGTACTGTGAAGAGTTCATGTTTATGCATCCAGGGACTGCTACTCGTATGTGCTATGAGAATGGAACATGGGGAGCCCCTGATGTCCTCTCGTGCCAATCACTGGAAATAGTCCGTGTTTCACAGGAGGTATACTAATACACACACTGGTAGTACAAAACATGCAGGATAACACATTAACTGTCACCTGTATGTACACTTCTCTTGTGTATTTCTAGGCAAATGCCCTTCTACCAGATGCTGATGCTGAGGTAGTGGATGTCACCCCTGAACTGATAGAGGCTGCAACAGTCATCTCAGAGCAGCTGGTGATGGCCACTGACAGGGAGGAAGAACCAACGCCACTCCTGCCATTGGATCTCAACACCACCAACAATGTAGTAGCACAGGTGAGAGACGATTTGCTAACCATGATGAATATTGATTTAACCCTTTTACAACTGATGATGAATATTGTATATGATGATGGATATAATATTATTTGATATTTCTTTAGAATTTTATGGGGTTTTAATACTGGGAATTACGTTACTTAGTATACAGTTTCTTATTGTAGAAGGATATCGTTGGTAAAGGATTTATATAGCTACATGCATTGGTATCATCATTAGGTGCTGAATGTTCTTGAGAGTGGCGTGGAAGAAGGAGTTGGTGACACCACTGCTAATGAGGTGAGCTCTATAGAAATACTGAACCAGTTGAATAAATACTTCCTGCACATGCATCAGTCATTGAAGAACAAAAACGTCCTCATCTAATATCTCTTATTATGTGAACATATACAGCCATGACCATGTCCCAACTTCCTATGTCTATAGGAGCTTGTGGAGGTATTTAATAACATTCTGAATGAGACCAACCAAGCTGGCTGGCTGGAGCTACAGAATGTTGCTTCAGGCAGTCAAACCTTGCTTCAAAATGCGGAGCGTTACGGAACCTATCTGGCTGGTACTGTAAATGACACTGGCGATCCTGTGATACTAGTTAGAGAGAATATCAGTGAGTTTTTAATATTCATGTTCGTACCATATACTTCCCACCCAACACATGCGTGATTAACTTGATTCCTATATCCATCTAGTTGTAAATGCTGAAGTCGTAGACACATCCAATGTCTCAGACATTGTGTTTCCAGCTGTTGCCAATGACCTGGACAACTTTACAGCAGTGGAGATGAACAATACAGCACAGATTACCATCCCTGCAGAGGCCATCACCACATTGAGTGCTGCTAACAGTAGTGAAGGTTAGTCTTCACCAAGTAGACTAAATTTTAAAAAAATGCCTACTATTGTGGTTCATATTATTCTATGTGTATTCAGTGTGTGTGTACCATGTACATTGTCTTCACTCCATACAGACATCGCTGTAGTTCACATCATCTTCAGAAATATTGAGGAGTTCCTACCAACCAATACATCATTTCTCAAGTAACACACTCTAGATCTCCATGTACATCCAGTTTGGGATGCAATAAATACACACATGCATACTTAAATAATGCAAGGACAGAAAACTGTACATACACATCTAGATATATCTGTACTATTATGCAAAGAGTTTTTCAATGGATTTTCTTTATCTACCTTCAGTAACAGTAGGTCAGCTTCACTGGTGATCTCATCTCAATTTAGAGGATTCTATCAGACAGACATCCCTGATAATATCTTCATGGAGAATCCCATCATCCTCAACTTCACTTTTACCGAGGTTAGTATCATATAGAACCAAATATGGTGTACAGATGTATGTATACATGTATGTAAAGTAATAGTCTTAACTTGTATACTGTGATCACAGAGTACTGATGGAGTTATTAACTATGCTGGAGTCTTTTGGAACTTTTCTGACCCGTATGTTGCATGAACATGTGCCTTAATACATGTATATGTAATGTAGCTAGACATTGTACACACAGTGTAGGCAGTGGTGGATGGAGTTCAGAGGGTATACAAGTCATTAGTAATGTAACAAGAGGCAACGTCACCACTGTGCTGTGTAACTCAACTCATCTCACCAGTTTTGCTGTTCTGGTTGATGCGGCAGGAGGCTTAGAAGTACATACATATTACAATACTAAGAGTTATTTTGTGCCTCCCTATCCATGATCAGTTTGACACCTGGGTTACATCTACTGTAGGGCGTTTCAGAGGGAGAAAAACTGGCATTACAAATCATCTCCTACATTGGTTGCATCATCTCTACCATATGTCTCTCCATCACTGTAGTCTTCTATCTTGCCATGGGGTGAGAGCAATGTCTATACCTCTCTCATTACTGCATACCAATCCAATGATAATTGGTTAGCTGTGTGTGTTGTGGAGTCAACCAGCCACTGACTTGATATTATAGGAACTGTTTTAGGTTGCTGGGGACTGGACAGTGAAGGATGGGAGCTGGATGGCTTTGTTTACTTACATTAAGATTCTTGGCTCTTGTTCGTCTGGTGTTGTGTGTTCGAAACCATTCTACATCTCATTTACTGATTGGTGGGTTTGTGTTGTGTAGGAAGAAGCTGTTTTCATCTGTCCACTATTTTGTCCACCTCAATCTGGCCATATCTCTACTAATTGGATATGTAGTATTTATGTTTGGAATAGAGCTGGGCACTGGCAGCAAGGTATATAATCCATTGAGTATAACACATTAATACAAAATCATTGTATGTATTACACACAGGGTGGTTGTGCATTTGTAGCAGCACTTCTGCAGTATCTGTTTCTGTCTGCCTTCTGTTGGATGATGTGTGAGGGAATCATGCTCTACCTCATGTTGATTGTGGTGTTCAGTAAACTCTCTAATAAGTGGTGGTTCTTCATGCTACTTGGATACTGTGAGTTGTCTGTACACCAGAATGTAGCAGCATACAGTCAGGTATAGAATTTTATATACTCTGCTCCATTGTTATATTCAGGCACTCCTCTGCTTTTTGTTGTTGTGGGGCTGGCAGCACGTTCTGACTACTACGAAGTGCGTGGTGAAGACGGAGAGCTTTCCTTGTGAGTTTCTCTGTGAGATATTGGGTGATAAATAGCATGGTCTCTGTATTCTCTATCTTCAGCTGCTGGTTATCTACTGAGAAAGGAACCATCTTTGCCTTTATAGCACCAATGATAATCATTATTATTGTGAGTATATATTCATCATTACCTGTCAATGACTGTATATACTATGAAAACCTTTCAGATCAACTCGGTGTTTCTGGTGTTGGCACTAGTGGCACTAGGACGCAGCAAAAAGCGGAAGGCCAAAACTACAAACAAAGATAAATCCACAAAACAAGCAAAGTAAGATCACCCCCACTAGCTATACACATGTATCCACTTGTGCTGTGATGTGTGTCAAATACTATATTCACAGAACTATACTGCGTGCGACTATAATCCTACTGCCTCTGCTGGGATTAACATGGCTGTTTGGTCTACTCACCCTCAACAAAAATGCCACAGTCTTTGCTTGGCTCTTCACAATCTTCAACTCCCTACAGGTGACAACCCTACACACACATCAGATCTGCAAATACATCACTATACACTAATAGCACATTCACGGGGTTCTATCTACTTGGTTGGCAGGAGGAAGGTTCCCTCTAAACACTTCTGCTTTCATGCCAAGTATTTCAGCTTCCCCCAGAGTTGATGTTTCGTTCCCATGCATCCAATTCTCAGCCTATTGCTACACAAACTTTTACCTGTTGTGCAGCTTCCACTCCAATTTGAAAAATCTGCATAAACTACCCTGAATATAGACCAGATTGATAGATAGATATGTACGTGTATGGAAGCTGAAGCCTTAGCATGAGTGTAATCTCTGCTTACACTGTACTGTGTGTACTCTCTGACTGTCATTACTTCAGCCACACACACATGAATTATAATATGAATTCCATAAACCACTTCAGTATGTAAACACAATTTCTCTCTTAGGGTGCTGGCATATTCTTTTTCCACGTTGTTCGCAGTGAGAAGGTGAGCACACTTCCATTTTCTCATACATGTTAGTCAAACTAATACATACACAGGTGTGGAGTAGGATCTCTCCAAGACTATCTTCCCTAAAGCAGCGGACACTCAAATCCTCGCTCAAATACAATATGGTATGATTTTAACTACATACACAACTATTCAGGGACATGGGTTACATACATACATACATACATAATAATAGTGCTCATATTTGACGCAGGACAAATGGTGGCTCCCACCAAAATCCATGTTGAGTGGGCCATTTTGAGCTTGCCACTTCCATAATTGCACATAGTCTACATAGACAAATGTGGTTATGTGGTTCTATATACAAGATTGCATGCTTTTTGGTGACAGTATACATCAGTATTGATCGTTTTTGTGCAGTCTACATCATCGTACTCTGGAGGTCAGAGTTCTACTAGTACGATGAGGACACTTCTCCACAAGAAGCCTATTGACCCAAAAGATGGTTAGCAATATTGTGATACACCAACTACAGTGTGATTGTACCAGTAATACCATGTTCCTGTACACATGGTTCAGAGGCATATCTTCTCCAACTTGCATGTATGTTATACTTGTTTTGCCATACATACAACAGAATACAGACTGAGCTCCACGTCAAAGGAGTCCCACACGAGTTGGTCTGTGAGTGAGAGTGAAATGGAGACAGGGATTGATAGTGAAAAGAAGCCACTGGAACCGATACCCGAGGGAGATGTAAAAGCTGGTGAAGAGTCTACAAATCTCTCCTCAGCCAGTGGTGTGAAGGGAGCAGAGACTAGTGTTGTCATACACAACCCTGACACTGTGGACAGGGACAGGAGTGAAGATGAAGACTATGACAAACAAGAAGTCACTAAACTCTAGTACCTGGATATGACCATAAAGCTTCCATTGTCATGTAGCTATAAAAGGCCCTTTCAATAGTTTGTTGTTTGTAGTGTAAAAACATTTCCATTCAAATGTTGTGGAGGATGTAAGGGTGACAGCGTGCATGCTAGAGGGTTTACCCACAGCCACACAACACTAGGGCAACTGGAAAACGCTGAAAGCGGGAACGAACGGAAACGGAAAGCGGGAACGGGAACGCACACTTTGTGCGCATGGAAAATGCTGAAGGGCTTACCTTGGCCTGCTGCAGATTGACAAGTGTAGCTTGTATGCTAGTGGGCTTGCCTACAGCTACACAACACTACACCAAAAACAATGCAAAGCCACACCTTATCAATACACAAACCAAATATAAAACAGTCAGTCCCAGGGGCGTAACCAATGTTAAACTGCATACTGATTGTGCTGTTTCTTCTATTAACCCTCCGCGCATGCGCAGAAGGGTTACAGTAGTTGGGTCTGTGTGTGTGTGTGTGTGTGTGTGTGTGTGTGTGTGTGTGTGTCTGTCTGTCTGTTAAGTCACATCTCACTTCTGGAGCGTCTGTTCGTCTTGCTGTCACGTACTCAGCTGACAACGGAGGTCAAAAAATTGTGGGGTTTCCTCTGAAACGGCTCCGTTGCAGAGATCCAGCACTCCTCCGTTGAAAGCCATACGTACAGTCGGCCATTTTCTGCGGAAAGCGCGCATGCGCATTACAATAGCCTGAGCGGAAGAGGACGTTTGCACGTAGCGCGCGGTGATAGGTCTGGCATGGCGCATGGCATGAACTCATGGCGCGGAGGGTTCTGCACTTTAGTGCATTCATTTATAGTATGAAGAAGCTCAGAACACCATGCAACAAACTACCGTAGGAGGGAGGGGAGGCCTATAGCCTCTCGTACGCTTTGCCTCTTACGCTGTATAACGGATGTTGCCAGTCACGTGTTAGAGTTTTTTAGAGTTGCTCGCCGTCACTCTGCGGGTAGGAATAATTCTAGTCGCCAATTTTTCTATATACATTTGTGACGGGCACTGACAACTACTGTATATACAACCAGACTCACTGGCAGTGAACAGTGTTGGTACCTGAGTGACAGTATTATTAGTATTACTGCAGCAACTGCTAGCTGTAGTCAAATAACACTCTGATGACTATAAATCTAGTACACCTGTCATTCATGAGACATTTAGCCATTTTGTGTACCATATAGCGAACGCATGCGGTACGGGCATGAGGGAAGGCGTGGCTACGCCAGCTATATATATCTATTAGCTCCAGCCCCACCCTACCCACACGAAGAGTGCGGTAATGGCTGTAGCCATGACTGCTCTTGTTCTGTTGCTAGTTGGGGCAGCGATGTGTTCGCTATCTAGCGCAGTATCGTCTGGCTCCGAAGGGTGCGACGGTAAGCACTGACGCTTTAAGTAAAAATATTACTACCATGCTACACATAACTAACTATCTTTCTCTATTCAGCGTTTACTTCATTCCCTGAGAGTATGGCAGTAAGCATTGGAGATGACATCTGTTTCTTGTGCGACTATCCTGAAGAAGAGAATGAGATGTGGTCCACCTCGTGTGCTGGGGACCAGGACGGGATGTGTACGTGCTCCATTACAGATGTGTCACCTGGCATCCAGCTGTGTTTCAGTAACTTTCACACTGACTGCTCTGGAACCTACTCCTGCAGCAATGCCTTTATTGGTGAATGCAGTGCTGAAGCTGATATTGTGGCAACTGGTTAGTGATTACTTATTTCCTATAGTGGAAGCAACAATATATAATTATATGCCTTACTCTACATACATGAAAACTAGACTGCACCTCAAACCTACAATATATACATTGTTCAATTTCCCAATACTTCTTGTTGCACTAGAGGAGAGGTTCATGGAACAGCCAGGCAATGTTGCTGCTGTGCAGGGAAATACTGTTAGTTTTGATTGTGCCCTCGTTAGTGGTAGGAATGTCACATGGCAGAGGACCACTAACACCACAACCTTCGTGACTGGTACAACACCCCCAGGGTAAGCTCCCTCTACCTCCCTCCCTCCCTTCCTCCCTCCTTTCCTCCCTCCCTTCCTCCCTCCTTTCTTCCCTCCCTGCCTCCCTCCCTCTTCCCTCCCTCCCTCCCTCCCTCCCCTCTCTCTCTCCCTCTCTCTCTCTCTCACACACACACACACACACACACACTTTTCTCTCTGTCTCTCATACACATACACATATTACATACAGCAACTACATCCTGGAAGCAAACAACACACTTGTGATAGATGGAGTTGTGGCAGATAATGCAGGAGAGTACAGATGTGCATATGAAATACAGGAAGACATCTACCTCTACAGTGACTATGGAGAATTGGATTACTTGGGGGAGGGTGAGAACTGATTAAGTGTGTGTCCAGTCTCTGCACTATAATTTTGCAGCTATATCTATGTATTTGCATTCAATCGTAATGTTTACTAAGCTCATGTCTATACTGTACACATGAGTAAATACTTTACATGACCAGCCTTATGTCACATGTTTTAGTAATGTCACATAACATGAATGTGATTAAAGACCTGACCTTTGGTTCCACCTATGTAAACTTACACCAATGACTACCATTGGTACAAGACAGTACATCAATCAAAATCTAGTGCTCTCTTTACAGTGATATTTTGATTGAATTTGCTAGGAGTGACCCTATCACTTGAGACTACATCCTATACACTGAGTGAGGGTGCCACAGCAACTGTATGCATCTCAGCCTCTGGCAGTATTCCAGACTCCTACAGCATCGATTTTTCAGTTATGTCATATGACAATACTGCTCAGTCTACAGCAGGTAAGATGGCTATGCGGTGAATGGTGAGTGGCACATGTATGGAGTAGGGTTGAAATGGCCAAAATGAATAAAGTTTACATAACAGCTAATTATTTCTTCTCTTTGGAATGAATGTATGTTGCTGTTTCAGTCAAGCCCATAATTATGCTGGTTCTCAGTTTCAATAACACCATTTGTTGAATGTTATGTGGTATTCTTGTATGAGAGGACTTAGTTCCAGAGGCCAACATATCCATACCCACCTTTAATTATCCACCACTATGTCTATCTAACAAGTATTTCCAAAAGCCCAGAGAGGCATGTATGAGAGTAACTATCATAATATAACTGCTCTGTCCACAGATTACACTTTGGTGAATTTCTCACGCACACTAACGAGTATTGAGAACCCAGACTGTGTGGAGAGTGTTTTCATTAACATTATAGATGACAGTCTTGTGGAGGCAAATGAAACGTTCTCTCTCAGTCTGACCAGCAGCAGTTTTATTGTGGATATTTCTAACTCCCTTCTCCTAGTCGTCATTCAAAATGATGACCGTATGTCTCTGTACATTTACTTTCACTGGCTCTTCAACACACACCATACCATTATTATTCCTGTACTTAAATTGATAAGAGCTATACAAGCTATACAAAGTGTATATAGTTTAGCATCTCATGACAGTTAAAAGATTGCTGTAATCCTCTCTCCTCAGACGTGACTCTGAGTATTGCACAAACATCATACTCAGTAGTAGAGGGCACTGGGCTGTCTGTGTGCCTCTCATACTCTGGAGGTGAACTGAGTGGAGTGAATGCAACATATGGGGTCTTCACAGAGGATGGAAGTGCCACTGTGGATGGAGGAGGTGAGTCATTCACATGTATACACATCGGTATATTCAGACACCAAATATCACTAGCACATTAGACTTAATTTCAAGGAATTCCTACGTATTTAATTTACTCAGACTACAATGCCGTGAGTATGCAGGGTAATATATCAACTATCGCTGACATGGACTTGAGTTGTATAAGGATGATAAGTGTGAAGATTAATGATGACACTATACCAGAGACTCAACAGACCTTCAAAATATCAATAAACAGTTCTGATGCATTTGTAAACATTGGTGATCAGTCTGCCATCATTTATATCAGTGACAATGGCAATGATAGTGAGTCATGTGTATATGCTGCCTCCTTCCTCCCTCCCTCCCTCCCTCCCTCCCTCCCTCCCTCCCTCCTCCCTCCCACATCCTCTGTCACCCATTCTCCCTCTTCCTCCCCTTCCCCTCCCCCTCCTTTCTCTGTCCCTCTTTCTTTGTCACTCTGTCTCACCCTCCCTCCCTCCCTACGTCTCCCCCTTTTATATCCCTCATATCTTTGTACTTTCAGGAATTCAGGTAGGATTTGCACAGTCATCCTATTCCATTCGTGAGGATGACACTTCTGTCTCATTGAGTCTTTCCATTGACGTGGCACCTGAAGGACTCTCCCTTGGAGTGAATGCCACATCTATCAGTGTAACAGCTACAGGTACCTTATCTATCTATGTATGCGTAATTTATTGTAATTTATATACATTCATCATGTGTTTGTAATTAATCTCAGTAATATATATCATGATCAGCATTGGCCACTTCATGCATACCAACACAGGATGTTGACTAATATTTCTTGTTTGCAGACTCTGTGGACTATTCAACAGTTAATGAAGAATTAACGATAGGGAGCAATTTGTCCCCATCCTTCCCTGTCATACATATCATCGATGACCAATTTGTTGAGCCAAATGAGACTTTTTTACTAACATTGACATCAAATAGCACTCTTGTCAATGTTACCACACCAAATATCACCATCTACATTTTTGATAATGAGAGACGTAAGTATCTTATCTTCTCTTCTCCCTCCCCCTCTTCCTCCCCTTCCCCTCCTTCTCCTCTCTCTGTCCCTCTTTCTCCGCCACTCTATAAACTTGTAATAAACTTGTATCCCATTACCATGATGATGTCCCTATATACACTCTTACTGTAACTTTAGCAGTGACATGCATTATGGCCTTGGACCTGAATCACTGGAATGTGGAATATGCCTTAATGCAATTAATACTGTCACCCATACGTACATAGTTTATGTAGGATAAATGACATCACTTCTTTAGGTGTGGACATACAATTTACACAGTCTACATACACATTCAATGAATATGATGGCATGGAGGAAATATGTGCAGCTACTGTCAATGACACAACATATGATTTTGATGTGAATATGGTTACTGGAGTTGAAGATGCCGAGTCATTCTCTGCAACAGGTATACAACTCCAGTACATAATTATCTTAGTTTGCACTTTGCTTTTTTCATATATAATGCATGAGAGAGAAAAGGTTGACAGAATTTCATTCCTGCACAAGCACCATATGTGTCAGAACGGGGCAAAAAACTAGGTAGAGCATTCAGTTTATTCGATAGACCCATATCATTCACAATGCATATGTCAACAGTCCTACATGTACCCCGATGACATTAGTCTTGCTTTTCATTTCTGAATATCTTTTGCTGCAGTTGGAGAGGATTACACTTCCACTGTATTCAGTGTAACACTATTATCTGGGGAGACAAGTGTATGTACCACTGGGGTAGTGTTTAATGACACTGAGTTCGAAGGAACTGAGAGCTTCTACCTCCTTTTTACAAGTGATGATCCAACCATCGTATTCAACACTGACTCTGTTAGTAATGACTCTGCAAGCAGCATCCAGACACAAGTGTTTATCTTAGACAATTCTGGTACGGAAATCTACTAAATCATGAATAATATATACCTATATGTACATTCTGTGGTTCTAGATCTATGTATATGTATACTCAGGCACTATAAAGGCAATCAAATGAAATATTTTTCAACAGGCTTTATGGAGACTCCTGAGTCAATTTCAGCCCCATTGGGTTCTGGAACTGTGGAATTTAATTGCTCTGCATTAGCTGATGTATCTCTTGAATTCTTGGTCAATGGTCAAAGTGTTAGTTCTCTTCCAGACTCAAGGGGTATAACCCGTCAACTGAGCACATCCATGGGGCCTGAGGGTACTCTGGTGTCTGGAGTTTTAACTGTACCAGTGATTGAGGAGAACAATAATACAGAGGTTGTGTGTCGTTTGATTAGTGGAGAACTGCTACAGTACTCCACCTCACCACCTGCTGTGCTAGCAATCACAGACTGTAAGTTGGACACCTACTTGTAGCATCACGTATCGCCTAAGAGTAAACACACGTACGAGAGCCCATATATGCAGTTGTTGACTATATTGATTGTCTACGTGTATTTTATGTCTTCATATATAGTTTCTGGTTATGTGGTTGAGTTTGTGAGAACAGACTATACCATTGATGAGGGGTCTGAAGTGGTCTCTGTGTGTCTACGTGTGGAGGCTGAAAATATATTTGAGCCAACACAAGCAACTATTGCAGTTGCTACTGTGGAAGGAACTGCTTCAAGTAAGCAAAGTCTATAAACTTCCACGTACTTGGTTTACATGTATCTGCTGTGCAGATACTGCAGACTTTGGTAATTTCTCACGAACAACTGATCTCTACACTGCCAATGATACTACCCTAATACTGTGTGAGAATATAACAGTGATTGATGATGGGTTAGTCGAAGGAGTCGAAGACTTCACTGTGTCAGTGTCAACCATTAGTGGTCCTGTGATGATTGCCACTCAGTACAACACTACTGTCACCATTCTGGATAATGATTGTGAGTTACACTCTTATTTCGATAATCCCTCACTTTCATGTACATGATGTTTTACATGCAGATTATACAATTAGCTGGGAATCAAGTTCATATGCCCTATCTGAAGATGATGGTACAGCCATGATATGTGCTAATGGATCAGGAACGATTCAAGCCAATTTGAATCTTAATGTATCTGTTGTTTCTGTGGATATAACAGCAGAAGGTGTGTGCATATGCCTGGGAAGACTATGTTGTGTTTGAATGACATTTTAATATTTGATCTAAAGGAGGAGTGGATTACTCTTCTATTAGGAATTCTGCTGGAGTTGGATCAGAGTTTGAAGAAACGGATCGTTTTTGTCAAGTAGTGAGCATCTTATCTGACTTCTTAGTAGAGGGAGAGGAGGAGTTCCTATTGAGTCTCCAGAGTGACCAGGAGTTTGTCCAATTCACTCTCCACAACACCACTATCACTATTGAAGACAGTGATGGTCAGTTTATCTCACAGCATTGAGGTTTAAGTGTGTGCTAGTTGCTTGAGCATAATGAGCCCATGATGCATACTCTGGGAAATAATATTGAATGATCTTTGATCAATTACAGTTTTTGTGGTTAATTTCGAGGAGACAGAATACACAGTTAGTGAAACAGTGGGTACTCTTCAGATATGCTTGGAATATATTGGTGAGATTGGTGCTGGCCTAGCTCCAGGTGTTGAGGTGGAAATTAACATCATCGACCTCTCAGATGACTCTTTAGGTAAGCAATTGTAGAGCTAGATACATGTGCAATTAACTATTAATATAATGTATAATTCATGTTTAGTTGGAGTAGCATTTGAGCTGCCTGACCAGCCAGTCATCTTGAATTCTGAACAAAGTTATGACTGTTTTTCACTCACTGTCATAAATGACACTACTGCTCATGGTGACCGTACAGCACTACTGGGTGTAAAATCCCTCAGAACTGACATTACAATTGATGATATTTCCACTACCATCACCTTTTTGGATGAACAGAGTAAGTCAAAAAGTGTGTGAATCTATTAATCTTCTCGGACGTAATAGTTTAACCAAAGAGTTCACTTACAACTGTACCTCTGTGCCTTTTATGGCATGTTATGTGGCTACATGCTTTATCTGCAGTTCAAATATGCGGAGATCTTTTATGTCAAAATGGAGGAGAATGTATTGATGACTTCTTATGTTTGTGTACACCAGAATACACTGGATCTGATTGTTCCATCAGAATCGGTATGCATACTAAGTAGAGGTAGTTATGTCACTCGTAAGTGTTGTAAGTGTTCTTAATCAGTTGCATTTATCCTCTTTAGACTGACTAGATGACCACGAGACTTTCCTAGTTGTAACAATATACCACAAGGGAACCTAATTAGTTTTACTGATGAAGTGATTAGCCATGGGTAGTACTGACAGAAACATTTTAACAGAAGCATGCAACTGAGAGAGCTCCTAGTTAACTAATAAATGTTAGAATATGCTAGCTCATAGCTCACCATAACTATCTTACCTAATCATTCATTCAACTTGGCCTAGTGGTGAACTGTACCAAGTGAGTTGTACACACCTCTATATATAGCCATTATAGCTTAGGCATTTGTGTATGAAGAGTCAATGACATACATTATCTACCTCCAGTTCAGCCTCCCATGCTGGAGATTCAGGCACCAACTCCACAACTAGGCACCAACTATACTGCGACCTGTATTCTGACAGTGGGCAGTCAGGGAGATCCTGGAGTGGAGTGGGTAGGATCAAATGGTGAGAATATCTGACTCTATAATAACTACAGTAGGTATTAGTGGTACTGCTCTTTGTGACTGAGAGAAGGGATTTCGAAGTTGCATTTATTATCTAGATGTGATGTTTAATAAAAGTACGCCTGTAAATACTTTTCACTTCTATCCCATAACCAACACACTAACACTGTATATACAAATCACATTGAATGATTAAAAAACATGATGTAGTCTAAATGCTGTCCTAGTTGGATATTTCATCTATTTAAAGAGGCTGTCACTCTAAATATTGTGTTTTGTTATTGTAATGCAGGTCAGCCAGTGAATAGGACTAATGTGACTGTAGGGATAGTGACATTCTCAAACAGCATGGCAAGCCTCTCTCTTTATATCTCCACTCTCACTACCATCCATGCTGATACCTATACCTGCCGAGCAACTCTAGATGATGAGGAGACTACCACTGTGCTACAACAAGGGATAAACATAACAGTTACACGTCAGTAAAAGTTATTATACATCTGGATACAACAGGAGCATATTATGTTCTCCTAAAAGAAAGGGAGCACTTAATGTGTATATGCACTTCGAAGGTGGCCACTACATATTTGCCATTTCTTCGTTAGCACATGTCCAATATGTTGTGAGCATGCAAATGATTCTCTTTGTGCATATATACACTGAGAATACTTCTTTGTGTAATTATCCTCACACAGTACCAGCTCCTACTAGTGTGGTTATAACACAAGTACCATCTGGAAATGTCACAGCTGGAGAGGCTCTCAATCTAACATGTGCTGCTGTCCTAGCAGACTCTATCACATCTCCCATAGTGGCAATGGTAGAGTGGACTGTGAACGATGGTCAACAAATTCCTCTTTCCAGTCATGTGTCCATAAGCAGTACTTATGCTCTCACGCCAGCTATATTTGCATCCATGCTTAGCTTTAGCCCATTGCTGATGGGAGACGGTAACATATACACATGCCAAGTCTTTTTCAGATCAGTGATAGAGTCATCAGCTTATCTTAGCCCAAGTGATAAAGTATTTGACTCGTACCGACTCTCTGTTGATGGTGAGTTTAGTTACCCATTCCTGTGTTTATAATATCAATGATGCATCTCATGCATGATCACATTTTATTTTTATGGCAGAGTTATCTATTCCAATCACACTGACAACTGAGCATTCTAGTGTGCCATCGGTACCTCCATACAATACATTTCAATTCACATGTGAAGCTGATGTCCCAGGTTACTTGGATTCACTTCCATTTGAGTTTCAGTGGATCAGAGAAACTGGACCTGAGCAAGAGCAACCCGTCACTCCAGATAGTACAACTAGTATTTTCACATCAAACGCTGTACCAGTCAGTGTGTTAACTGCAACTAGAACCACACCTGGGCAATATGTCTACTACTGTGAGATACAATACCTGTATGGAGAAGAAGTTGTGGCATATGCCTCCTCCACCACCAATGGTGTCACAGTTACAGGTACGGTGAAATACAACATTGGCTGCTAAGGGCCTACATACACAAGCATCTATATTGCATTCCTAACTTCCCCTGCAGGAGCTTCAGATCCTGCTCCCCCTACAAATGTGACAGTGTATGGTA
Organism: Theonella swinhoei; assembly: GCA_963970385.1. Lineage (NCBI taxonomy): Eukaryota > Metazoa > Porifera > Demospongiae > Tetractinellida > Theonellidae > Theonella > Theonella swinhoei. The sequence goes on along the minus strand of OZ019951.1, from coordinate 2,082,252 downwards.
CAGGAGTGGATTTTGTCGTCATTCAGTGGACTGTATCACGACTCAGCTTTACTCCCGAGACCTACTCTGTAGAGTACTTTCTTTTCCAAACCCCCTCAGATGTTTTTAGTGCAGAGTATCCAACTGTTAATACAAATTTCTCCACAAAGAACATGGTATATACGTTTGTTGTAAATGGACTAGAGGCTGATAATGAGTATTCATTCAATGTGGTGGCTGTGAACACCTTTGGAGAGACAAGAATTCAAGGATACCGTTTTCAGACAAGAAATGAAGGTACGTAACTACACATGCACACTAGATCTATCTCATGTGAATGCATGTATTCGACATTATAAATAAGCATAGCACTCTGTTAAATTTCTGATACAGAGCCTTTCAATACGCCTGAGGATGAGACCGACTTCTCCTATCCAATTGGTGCCCCCATTGACTTGCGATTCACACATACCAGTGACCCTCTGGATGACTCTGGTGCTATAAGACTTGGGTTCAGCTTTGTTCCTGAATCACATTCACCATTACAACAACCAAGAGTATCTGTTCTACTTAATTCTCAAGAAGGTGTATTTGGTGTGGTTCGGTACAGCTTTGCCAGTCCATCACTTACTGGATCCTATGTGTTGTGTAGTATAATGGACGAACCACTCCTGTGTGGTGGTAGAATATCACTTACTATAACAGGTGATAAATCTTTGAAAGAGTATGGATTGATTTTGAGCTTTTTTTTGTCCTTATAGTACCTTCTCTATCAATCTCAACCGATCTACTTGTGTCCCAATATGTCAATGGAACAGTAGTCGGTGGCACAGCTCCTGAGGTGTCATGTGTACCCTCTGATCTGAGGGCTCCAGTACGATGGACAACCTCGCCAATCCTTGTCAATCTTGAACGAGATTATGGTGCTCAATTTGTGCCATCTGATCTCAACCACACCCTAAGATTTCCAACAACATATGAACAGTTGCCAGAGGGGTCAGTGGCAGTTGTGTGTGATCTCATCAATGTTGATGAACCTGATTCACCAGTGGACCCCATGCAAGCTACTGTCTTCTTTGTACAAAGTGAGTATCACAGAAAAAAAGAGGTGGTTAGTTTGACCTGTGTGTGTGCTCAGTTACATTACATGCTGTCTTGGTATTCAAAAGATATGTAGAACAGAAATTTATCTGATTGCATACATGAACTCATCAATCAGTGGGGTTGTGTGTGTGATTTCCTCTGTGAGATAAGGTATTACCACAAAGAGTATCAACTGTCACTCGAGATACAGATGTCATTCCTTATGGATATCTTAGTTACGAGGTTGTATAGTTAGCTACGTTGCAACTGAGGTAACCATACCTAATGGTTAACGTTTAACAACCACATTGCAACTGAGGTAACCATGCTTAATGGTTAACATTAAACAACCACAAATTTTTTGCAGTACTGAACAATTTATTTCATACATGTACTCTCTAAAATGCTCTGTATGCATACTATAAACAAAACACTTTCTAAGTGGCAAAGAAAAGAATAAATGTTGTTTTTCTTTCTAGATCCTGTTAGTCTATTTAACAATGCTCGTGAGATGGAGCCTTATGCTGTCATCAACATATTCAGCAAGTTTGAAGGTGTGGACTATCTGAGTCTTGTATGTGTTGGTACAGCAGGAAGCAGCCAGTTGGAGTGGGAGGCATCAGGGGTGGAGAGATTCTCTGGCATCATTGATGATGCTATTCTTAATGCAAATGACGACATTACCATTGACTACTACACTTCTGATAGAAGGTTTACTAGACTAGAGTTGCATCCTGTAACCCAAGACACTGTGGGTTATTACACTTGTAAATCTACCACATCAGAGTATGAAGCTACAGTTCTCACCACGTTCCAGAATCCTTACTTTGCTTTCACTAGTCCAACTGAGTACAGTGTACCGTTAGGAGTCAGAGTTGATATATCAGCACGCTATGCCTACTCATCCAATGGGAGTATGAATGTGGGAGCTGGATTCTTCTACAATCTCACTTTCTTGCCATGCCTTGACCCGACTGATGCTAATGAAACTGTAATACCATCATCATCTCAAGTTCAAATTCTTGATGTTGGTTCCACAAATGACTTCACCAACAACTATGTATACACATTGTATGCCAATGACTCCATAGCCGGACAATACAACCTCAGCTGTGAGTTAAATGCAGTGAAAATCATATTTTTCTGGCTATCACTGTATCATTTTAATGTACAGTTCAATACGCTCAATCACAAGAGGTGTACACACAGACAACAGAGATTATTGTGACCAGTAAGCAGATTATGACATGTATATATACTCTTTGGTAATTTTTGCTACTTGTACATATAGTTCCACACATAGTCGTGTATGAGGATGAGGTAGTGGCTACAAGAGACCAGTTTGTGACTGTCAGCTGTATTCCTAATGACCTACGGGCCCCTGTCCTCTGGAATATAGAGTGAGTTGTACGTATACAAAACAAGCTATCTCTAATACTTGAAATCTTATTACTAAAGTCATTGTTTGTATTACTTACAGATTAGATCTGCGTCAGTCCAACAGTGTTCGCTTTCTCCACAAATATCCTCAATATTTCACATTTGACAACCCCACACTGAGACACACAGTCACATTCAATGTCAGTGTAGTCTCACAAGCATTCCCAGTGAGAGACGCTATGCTCTACTTCAACTGTGGGTTCATGAATGGGAAAGATGACAGTACCATCTTCAACTCCACATTGATCAGCATAATTTTACAAGACGGTAAATATGCTACCACAAATTTTAGCCTTTAAGATGATGCTCTTTTCTTACCAGATATAATACAACTGGAACACGCATTTAGCAATTTGAGGATCTTCAACAATACAGTCATCAATCGGCTAGAAGAAGAAAGTTTCACATCACCTACACCAAATCACAAGAGGGGCTCTCCCATAGAAAACTCCCTCTATGTAGACTGTGATGCAAGTCAGGGGAACCACCAGCCCATGTGGTTCACCCTCAATCCTTCTGTGGGGGGAAATACTGGTGTCATACCAACAGGAAATTACAGCTATGGAGTGGAAATACTCTCTGATTACATGGCTAGGCTGTATTTTAATTCTTTTGATCAGGCATTTGAAGGGGTGTACAGGTGCTTATCTGCACAGAGTGGGAACTTTGTTGAGATCTTCATTACAACTGGTAACCATACATTGACACTTATTAAGTTTCTGTCATATATCTTAATGTTACACGTGAGTACATTATAATGCTTGTTATTATAGTTATCAACTGCCGGCTTTTTTCTCTGTTTTGTCTCTATACAGAAAACCCGTACACAGACACTGTATCCCCACTCAATCCTATTGTGGTGGAAGGGAATCCTGTGACACTCGAGTTCAAAGTTGCAGTTGATAGCAATGGCAATATTTGGACTACTGAGGGAATTGATTTTCATTTCACCCCTGCTCTTTTTGACAGAGAGTCTGCAGTATTATTCTCATTCACAGTGCACAGCTTTGCATATCCACAAAACTATATCTACTCTATTGAACATGTGGATACATCACAGGAAGGACTCTATACAGTGACTGCATCAAGTATGCATACATATTTACGTTGAATGTTTCAATAGCAGTATAGTACATATGATGCAATCACTAACTGTGCATTATGTCTACCACAGGTTATGATCAGAGTGATGAAGCAAATACACAAGTTTCTGTCATATATCTTAATGTTACACGTGAGAATATACATTATAAGGCTTGTCATTATAGATAAAGGTTTTCACAGGCAATAAAGAACCAATGGAACAAGTGTAAAAAATTTCATTTACACTGTTGAAGGATGGACAGACTTGATGCATAGATGCTTCCTTGCTTTTGCACTTCCATCCCTACATCATCCTTCAACAGTGTAATTGAAAGGGTTTTTACACTAGTATAGAATAGAGCTTAACAACCTAGTGTTGTGAATGAAATTCCTGAACAGACAAGTATACTCTCTACTCGCATCAAATCTAAATATGAAATGCTTGATTATAGGGTGGTCCCTTAAAATGAGATCCCACTGCAGTTTAGATTTGTCTTGAAGTTTATCAATGATTGTCCTTTACCTATCAGGGAGGTGTCCAGTGGAAGTGAATGGTGGTATACAATGGCAATCAGCTCTAGAAGGCACTACAGTATACAGGCTGTGTAGTGATGCAGGATCTATGTTCCGAGCTGGACCCCAGGCTTCAAGAAGATGCAATGATCAAGGAAATTGGGAAGAGGCAGATCTGACTTCCTGTACCCTGACAGAGATCGAGGAACCATTCCTGCTGGTTTGGTTTGTCATTGAGGCAGATCAATACAGTGATTCCATGGAGCAAGGCTTTGTTGATAGTGTGAGTGGATACATACATGTATTGCATTGAGTGAAGTTTTAATACATACATGTATTGCATTGAGTGAAGTTTTAATTTTCTTTGAACTTTCACAGATGAAGCGTCTTCTTGATATGAATGGAGTGGTCTACAAGCAAGTGTCTCTTCAGTCTGCTTATTTAGCTAGTGTGTCCGTCACATTCCAAGTAGACTTGGAGGAAGGAGATCAGAGTGAGAATATCACTCAACTCGGCATGTTTCTGGGGGATCCAGAACGATTCTCAAGTTTCAGCGATTACAATGTCATGGAAGATGGAAGAGGTGTGGTCGACATCAGTGTGGCAGGTATTGTAATATCCATTTACAATTACATGAGTAATGGGTGTATGCTGACAATTTCAGTGTATTACAACCCTCTTTATGGGATAATGGAGACCAACAACAGATTTATGGGCCATTAATGTTATATAATTATGGCCAACATGTATATGGAGAGCACACCAAGATACATTGTTTAACTCATTTTCTTCTCTCTCTCTGCAGAAACATGTATGTGTTCTTCAGCTGACCTTGGCAGCTCACTGCAGCTCTGCAGCGGAGCTGCAATCAGCCCATGTAACTGCATGGACTCCAACTGCTTGGTATAATCATCATTATTATATGTATCTCATTTCAGTTCCCTTCCTTACCTTGGCATGATCTAACCTCTATTAGGTTTTTATGGGAAAGTGAAAAGTGGTATATATACTAGCTACTGTTATGTATCCCATATGCTGTTCATACAACACTGTCTATGCAATGTGCTTGCAGTGCCAGTCACCATTTGTTGGAGATGGAGTCAGCTGTACTTTGGACTCTGATTCAGATGGATATCCAGACCAAGCATTGGACTCTCCCACATGTACAGAGAACCCATCTCTAGCCTACTGCACAGCTGTAAGATATTCGGATTGTGTGTATGTGTGCTGAATAGTATATGTGTATGCCCTACATGTGTATACCAATACAGGATGTTTGTCCAGAGGTGACCAATCCGGAGCAGAATCCAGTAGCATGTCAACCTGATGCAACTGCCATGCAAGGTCCATATCACGATATTGTGCTTGAACTGTCCTAAATGTTCCTATATCCCACAGTGTATACTGGCTGTCCATATGGCCCCGATGATGTCTGGAATATCATATGGCCTAACACTCCTGGAGGGTCCATCAGCTCTCAACCCTGTCCTGGTGGAGTGGATGCAATTGGTTTGTCATCAGTTATACAGACATGCTATGTAGCTTATCAGAATGCAGTATATGTACATGGTACCTTCATGCTAAGTTCAAGTTCACCAGTTCATCTGGTTTGTGATGCTTGGGTTGAGGTGCTTTGGTTGCTTTGTATTGTATATGTGATTCGAGCCCAGCCAGCTGAGTTGCCTCGGTAGCTCAGTTGGTAAGAGCGTCGCCTAGAAAGCGGACGGTAGTGGGTTCGAGTCCCACCCGAGGCAGCTTTTTTCTTTGAAAAATACTGCCTTGGGCGAGTTGTGTTGTGTTGCTTTGTCTTCCTGTTGTGTTGTGTTGTGTTGTTGCCTTGCCTTTCTTTCTAAGCATCTCATGGATGATTAAAAAGTCATGGTAGTACTAGGTACTGTGAAGAGTTCATGTTTATGCATCCAGGGACTGCTACTCGTATGTGCTATGAGAATGGAACATGGGGAGCCCCTGATGTCCTCTCGTGCCAATCGCTGGAAATAGTCCGTGTTTCACAGGAGGTATACTAATACACACACGGTAGTACAGGACATGCAGGATAACACATTAACTGTCACCTGTATGTACACTTCTCTTGTGTATTTCCAGGCAAATACCCTTCTACCAGATGCTGATTCTGAGGTAGTGGATGTCACCCCTGAACTGATAGAGGCTGCAACAGTCATCTCAGAGCAGCTGGTGATGGCCACTGACAGGGAGGAGGCACCAACGCCACTCCTGCCATTGGATCTCAACACCACCAACAATGTAGTAGCACAGGTGAGAGACGATTTGCTAACCATGATGAATATTGATTTAACCCTTTTACAACTGATGATGAATATTGTATATGATGATGGATATTGATATTTCTTTAGAATTTTATGGGGTTTTAATACTGGGAATTACGTTACTTAGTATACAGTTTCTTCTTGTAGAAGGATATCGTTGGTAAAGGATTAATATAGGCATTGGTATCATCATTAGGTGTTGAATGTTCTTGAGAGTGGCGTGGAAGAAGGAGTTGGTGACACCACTGCTAATGAGGTGAGCTCTATAGAAATACTGAACCAGTTGTATATAGCTTCCTGCACATGCATCAGTCATTGAAGAACAAAAACGTCCTCATCTAATACCTCTTATTATGTGAACATATACAGCCATGACCATGTACTCGACTTCCTATGTCTATAGGAGCTTGTGGAGGTATTTAATAACATTCTGAATGAGACCAACCAAGCTGGCTGGCTGGAGCTACAGAATATTGCTTCAGGCAGTCAAACTTTGCTTCAAAATGCGGAGCGTTATGGAACCTATCTGGCTGGTACTGTAAACGACACTGGCAATCCTGTGATACTGGTTAGAGAGAATATCAGTGAGTTTTTATACAGGACCAACACACTCATTCATGTTCATGTAACATATCTGAGATTCATACCACCTAAAACATGCAGTAAGTTACAGTGATAAACTTGGTTCCTATATCCATCTAGTTGTAAATGCTGAAGTGGTAGACACATCCAATGTCTCAGACATTGTGTTTCCAGCTGTTGCCAGTGACCTGGACAACTTTACAGCAGTGGAGATGAACAACACAGCACAGATTACCATTCCTGCAGAAGCCGTCAACATACTGAGTGCTGCAAACAGTAGTGAAGGTTAGTATTCACCAAGGTAGAGTAAATTTACATGGTTCATATTATTCCATGTGTATTTAGCTGCATGTGTGTATCATGTACATTGTCTTCACTCCATACAGACCTTGCTATAGTCCACATCATCTTCAGAAATATTGAGGAGTTCCTACCGACCAATACATCATTTCTCAAGTAAATACACTCTAGATCTCCATGTATATCCAGTTTGGGATGCACACATGCTGTACATACATAATCTAGATATGCGTGTACCATGGGTTTTCCAATGAACTTTCTTTATCTACTTTCAGTAACAGTAGGTCAGCTTCGCTGGTGATCTCATCTCAATTTAGAGGATTCTATCAGACAGACATCCCTGATAATATCTTCATGGAGAATCCCATCATCCTCAACTTTACTTTTACAGAGGTTAGTATCATATAGAACTAAATGCGGTGTACAGATATATGGATGTATACACATGTATGTAAGTAAGAGTCTTAACTTGTGTACTGTGACCACAGAGTACTGATGGAGTTATTAATTATGCTGGAGCCTTTTGGAACTTTTCTGACCCGTACGTTGCATGAACATATGTACCTTATTACATGTATATGTGAGTGAATGTAATGTAGCTAGACATTGTACACACAGTGTAGGCAGTGGTGGATGGAGTTCAGAGGGTATACAAGTCATCAGTAACATTACAAGAGGCAACGTCACCACTGTGCTGTGTAACTCAACTCATCTCACCAGTTTTGCTGTTCTGGTTGATGCAGCAGGAGGCTTAGAAGTACATACATAACAATACTAAGAGTTATTTTGTGCCTCCCTATCCATGATCAGTTTGACACCTGGGTTACATCTACTGTAGGGTGTTTCAGAGGGAGAAAAACTGGCATTACAAATCATCTCCTACATTGGTTGCATCATCTCTACCATATGCCTCTCTATCACTGTAGTCTTCTATCTTGCCATGGGGTGAGAGCAATGTATACATATCTCTTTCATTACTGCATACCAATCCAATGATAATTGGTTAGCTGTGTGTATTGTGGAGTCAACCCAGTCACTGACTTGATATTATAGGAACTGTTTAGGTTGCTGGGGACTGAACAGTGAAGGATGGGAGCTAGATGGCTTTGTTTACTTACATTAAGATTCTTGGCTCTTGTTCGTCTGGTGTTGTGTGTTCGAAACCATCCTACATCTTATTATTTACTGATTGGTGGTTTTGTGTTGTGTAGGAAGAAGCTGTTTTCATCTGTCCACTATTTTGTCCACCTCAATCTGGCCATATCTCTATTACTTGGATATGTAGTATTTATGTTTGGAATAGAGCTGGGCACTGGCAGTAAGGTATATAATCCATTGAGTATAACAACATTAATTAAGTCATTCTACGTATTACACACAGGGTGGTTGTGCATTTGTAGCAGCACTTCTGCAGTATCTGTTTCTGTCTGCCTTCTGCTGGATGATGTGTGAAGGAATCATGCTCTACCTCATGTTGATTGTGGTATTCAGTAAACTCTCTAATAAGTGGTGGTTCTTCATGCTACTTGGATACTGTGAGTTGTCTGTACACCAGAATGTAGCAGCATATATTCAGGTATAGAATTTTATATACTCTGCTCCATTGTTATATTCAGGCACTCCTCTGCTTTTTGTTGTTGTGGGGCTGGCAGCACGTTCTGACTACTACGGAGTGCGTGGTGAAGACGGAGAGCTTTCCTTGTGAGTTTCTCTGTGAGATATTGGGTGATAAATAGCATGGTCTCTGTATCCTCTATCTTCAGCTGCTGGTTATCTACTGAGAAAGGAACCATCTTTGCCTTTATAGCACCAATGATAATCATTATTATTGTGAGTATATATCCATCATTATCTGTCAATGACTCTACATACTTTGAAAATCTTTCAGATCAACTCAGTTTTTCTGGTGTTGGCACTAGTGGCACTAGGACGCAGCAAAAAGCAGAAGGCCAAAACTACAAACAAAGATAAATCCACCAAACAAGCAACGTAAGATCACCCCACTATAGCTACACGTGTATCCATGTGTGCTGTAATGTGTGTCAAATACTATATGTACAGAACTATACTGCGTGCGACTATAATCCTACTGCCTCTGCTGGGATTAACATGGCTGTTTGGTCTACTCACCCTCAACGAAAATGCCACAGTCTTTGCTTGGCTCTTTACAATCTTCAACTCCCTACAGGTGACAACCCTCACACTAATACATTAGAGCTGCAAATATGTCACTATACAGGCATACTGTGGTTCTATCTACTTGGTTGGCAGGGGGGAAGGTTCCCCCAAAACACTTCTGCTTTCACGCCAAATATTTCAGCCTCCCCCAAGTTGGATATTTCATTCCCAAGCATCCAATCCTCAGCCTATAGCTACACAAACTTACCAGTTGTGCAACTTCCACTCCAAATTGAAAATCCTCAATAAAACCCTGCATATAGACCAGATAGATAGATATGTACATGTGTGGAAACTGAAGCCTAGCACGAGTGTAATCTCTGCTTTCACTGTACTGTATGTATCTCCCTGACTGTCACTACTTCAGCCACACACACATGAATTATAATATGAATTCCGTAAATCACTTCAGTATGTAAACACAATTTCTCTCTTAGGGTGCTGGAATATTCTTTTTCCACGTTGTTCGCAGCGAGAAGGTGAGCACACTTACATTTTCTCATACATGTTAGTCAAACTAATACATATGCAGGTGTGGAGTAAGGTCTCTCCAAGGCTGTCTTCCCTAAAGCAGCGGACACTCAAATCCTCGCTCAAATACAATATGGTATGATTTTAACTACATACACAACTATTAAGGGACATGGGTTACATACATACATACATACATAATAATAGTGCTCATATTTGACGCAGGGTAAATGGTGGCTCCCACCAAAATCCATGTTGAGTGGGCCATTTTGAGCTTGCCACTTCCATAATTGCACATCGTCTACATAGACAAATGTGGTTATGTGTTTGTATATACAAGATTGCATGCTTTTTGGTGACAGTATACATCAGTATTGATCATTTTCGTGCAGTCTACATCATCGTACTCTGGAGGTCAGAGTTCTACTACTACGATGAGGACACTTCTCCACAAGAAGCCTATTGACCCAAAAGATGGTCAGCAATATTGTGATACACCAACTACAGTGTGATTGTACCATTTTGTATTTTGTCATACATACAACAGAGTACAGACTGAGCTCCATGTCAAAGGAGTCCCACATGAGCTGGTCTGTCAGTGAGAGTGAAATGGAGACAGGGATTGATAGTGAAAAGAAGCCACTGGAACCGATACCCGAGGGAGATGTCAAAGCTGGTGAAGAGTCTACAAATCTCTCCTCAGCCAGTGGTGTGAAGGGAGCAGAGACTAGTGTTGTCATACACAACCCTGACACTGCGGACAGGGACAGGAGTGAAGATGAAGACTATGACAAACAAGAAGTCACTAAACTCTAATTATTTTAGTACCTGGATATGACCATAAAGTTCCCATTGTCATGTATAAAAGGCCCTTTCAATAGTTTGTTGTTTGTAGTGTAAAACATTTCCATTCAAATGTTGTGGAGGATGTAAGGGTGACAGCGTGCATGCTAGAGGGTTTACCTACAGCTACACAACACTAGGGCAACTGGAAAACGCTGAAAGCGGGAACGAACGGAAACGGAAAGCGGGAACGGGAACGCACACTTTGTGCGCATGGAAAATGCTGAAGGGCTTACCTTGGCCTGCTGCAGATTGACAAGTGTAGCTTGTATGCTAGAGGGCTTGCCTACAGCTAAACAACACTACACCAACAAAGCCACACCTTATCAATACACAAACCAAATTTAAAACAGTCAGTCCATGTAAGGATGAGAATGAGCACATGCATAGATCAAACATATTAAAACTTCAAATTCAGAGATCAGCAGGTGCATGTGTTGAGAACAAAGAGCAGTTTTGACATTTTCTTAACACTTGACACTCGTCGTAGGGTTAAACCACAGGGAAATTAGGCACCACACACGTCTTCTGAGCAAGTTGCCCGTCTTTGGACTTGGAATTGAATGCGCATGCGCACAAAGTGGGCGTTCCCATTCCCGCCGCTTTCCGCGTTATCCAGTTGCCCATTGTAGCGGTGTATTTTACCACCTATGAGAGTGTTATCGCTCGTAGGCCATGTTATGTATCTAAAAGGGAAAGGGAGGAGGAGGGGGAAGGAGCAGGAGGAGAAGGAGGAGGAGGAGGAGGAGGAGGAGGGGGGGGAGGGAATTACATTTGCAGCTAGGTGATGAAACATGATCAGGTCTATCCATGGTTTTACACACTTGGTGGCCAGAGCATGACTGTTGTACTGATGTTGAAATAGAGGGAAAGGACCATGTAGGCACAATATTGCTAAAACCACAATTTTCTATCTCTTCCTCCTCCCTCCTCCCCCTCCTGCTCCTGAATATTCCTTTCCTCTCTTCTACTAAACTTAAAGCAAAACTCACCTATCTATCTGCATTCAAAGTGCCCAGGGAGGAAATTGCCTCTTTGTCTTCAGCAAAAGCCTTTGTAGATATACCCAAGGCTTCTACGGAAGCCTTCTGCCTAGGAATTAGATCAGTTGAAGTAATAAACAGGACACTCTCCTGGGCAATATGTCATAGAATGTGCTTTTTATTGTAAGGTATACCAAAAAGACACACAAACATATACATACATATAGCTGTAGCCTTTATAAGGGAATTTTGGAGATGGAAAAGGAAAGGTGGGGTGAATTTGTCTAAACTGACAGGCCAAAACAAGTTCAGTCTACTGGAAAAAGATAGCAAAGTGTGGCGCTCAGGATCATGCAATTGACTCCAAGCTATATAGTTAGCTGTCTTTCCTCCTCAAGGCTGCCTGTACGATATAGTTTTTGTGGTCTAAATATAAACTTCATGAGAAATACCTGCTAATATCATTAATCATTGGGTGTTGTTATAATGCTTTGGACTGTTACAATTTGACACCCCTGGGGTGTTTGTTTTATGGCACTACTGGAGGTAGTTATTGTCAAGATTGTTTGCAATCCTTCATTTTCAATACACAAAACTTGTGGAATTTAGTTGTGAAAAGTGAGTTGATTGTTTGTAATTCCTGACCTATTTCATTTTCAATACACAAACCTCAGTTGTCAAAACAAGTGGAATTGCTTTTCAGATTAGCTATTCATAAAATGGACTGACAAGAAAGGGCTATACAAGCACAGTTGGTAGTTTTAGCTGATGCACAGGAAAATCATTGCATACCTATCATCCTTTGCACCTCATCTTCAACATATGAACGATGTGCAGATAAATTGACAGTCCCTCTACTAGTCGGATGGTTCATTACTTCCTTCCCATATGCACCTCATCACGTATCATTAACCCTTGGCGTGCATGTGCAGTGGTACTTGGGACATCAAGTATCCTGTTTGTTGAGGCACTTTATTTTTCACACAGGGAAAAGTTAATTTGCAACTGTGATAACCACAAAGTGGTTAAAATGACATTTATTTTTTGCAATGCATCATCGGCCCTTGGAGGGGCGAATGAGAAAACGAACAAATTGCATTCCAAGTGCATCACACACATGCAATAAAGGATCAGGAATGTTGGATACTCTCTTCTCTCCTCTTATTATATACTCTTGGTATGAACACCTCTTACAATGTAGTATACCTAGATCTATTCAGCAGTTGCAAGCATGCAGAGCTCTCAGACTCAGTCCAGAGCCATGCCACGGAAAACTAGCTTATAGTTTATGATAAGAGGATGTAGGCCACCACATCGACAGTCACGTAACCTAGAATTGTTGCAAGAAGAGCACGTAGGCATAATAAAATACCCATCAATCAACTCGGATCTGGGCCCCTTAAAGACACGTACATGCCCACCAACGTCCGCCTTATTCGGACAGCCCCAAAAATTACAGTCCTGGTTCCTCAACGAGGCTCTGGGTCCTCTTTCATTTTCCACAGACGTTTCCCAGAACTCAGTCTTGTTTCCTCTGTCTATTGTTGAACCGACAGCATTGCACACGTACACAGTAGTGTCATTGGCATCTCTCGTTACGACGGTGCCCCGGTGGTCATCACACCAATTCTTTGCCTTAGCAGTTGTAAATACGATAGACATCTCACACACGATCTAACGATGAACGTTCCACGACTAGACAGGAGCTTCAGCTTTTACGAGATCAAGAATGGGAGCCGTTTGTGCCAAAATTAGTACAAACTGTGGTATTTATATGGGGTGCCGTTTGTCGTTCACTACCATATTTGTATATCACTCGCGCTGTATATATATACCCCGCAACATTTATATACAGACAGGCATGTTTATAAAGGGTATAAACAACAAGGAGCACGTTTGATATAGTTGTGCTAGGCCTGTCACAATTATTCTATTTTTTTGCCTATTATTCTATTCAGAATTTCCCAAAACATTCTCCTATTATTCCTAAGAATTGGCCCCATTATTAGAGTTTAAGAGTCACAAAGCGGCATTATGGTCATATAGACAAAGGCAGAGGATGATGGCATACAACAATCATAACATGCGTAACCCCTTTCATAACATGCGTAACCCCTCTCGGAGACTGCGAGGACGGGAGCGTCGCCACGCCCCCCTTCGGGGGGCTCTCCCCTTGCGGGGACCACACCCCTTTTAGTATTTACAGATGTAGGGACATGGGGTTACGCATGTTATGATTGTTGCATCCTATCATCCTCTGCCTTTGTCTGCATGCATGCTGCACTTTGACCTTGTTTCTATACTTTTTGGCACTTCAATCTCTACATCCTTCATTTACACTTGTTTCACTGGTTTTACTGCGTACAGCAACACGTATAAACCTACTGACTTTCGTGCAGAGTTCTACCTCCTTGCATACCTATAAGCAGGATATCTAGCAATTGTCAGTGACTCCTACTTCCTGTCTTGTACGAATATTGCCAACTGAGAACAACAGCGGGTCCAGTTGCTTAGTTGTTCAAAGAAACGGAGCAACGTAGCCAAAAAAGACAACACAGCGCTCGAAACAGCGGTAACTCGACGAACACTGAAAGTCTGCATCATTAGCGCACAAAACTAACTTCACGTGTTCGGCACGTGAGCAAACAAGAAAATGGCGTCTAAAACTAACACTTGTAAGGTTGCAGACCTGGAGTTGACGGCTTTGGGAGAAGGTATGAAGATTTTGTGCATCAAGAATCATGTACGCTCCAGTATAAATGATTTTCGTGAAAGAATTAGAGCGATTACTAACCCCAGTTTCGCGGTAGGCCGTTTGAACTGAAGAAGAAGAAGAAGATGATGAACAATCCGGGTTTTTACAAATTTCCGAAATTCGCTGTAGCTGTATATTTTACGTACTTTGAGAGTATTAAAGTGTATAGAAGCACTCGCAGAGCATGTAGCTTGTCTAAAAAGATGGAGTTCTGAGCCGTTACTTTTGTTAAGGCGTGTCGGCGCCATCCCTACATATAGAGTCTACCGACTCTATGATATATATATATTGGCTGGCTATGTTAATGAAGCGCTGCAGACAGTGATCGATGATGTGGACATGGAATTACATCAGGGAGTGAATGATGGGAATATGATAGAATCACATTCATCAGTCTATTGAGGATGTACTTGAACAACCTAAGGATACTGAGGATGATAGCAGGCTAGCCTCTCTCCTCCTTGGACGTGTAAATTATGTGCACAGGGACAGAGTAGGACCAATCATCAGACAACACATGCACTGAGGTTTACAAATTGTCAAAATCTATTATACTACAATTAGAGTTTAGTGGCATCTTGTTTGTCATAGTCTTCATCTTCACTCCTGTCCCTGTCCTCTGTGTCAGGATTGCACATGACATCACCAGTTTCTGCTCCCTTCACACCACTGGCTGAGGTGAGGTCTCCACCTTTAACATCTCCCTCAGGTATCGGTTCCAGTTGCTTCATTTCACTATCAATCCCTGTCTCCATTTCACACTCACTCACAGACCAGCTGAGGTGGGATTTTATTGTTGTGGAGCTCAATGACTGTCCACTGTATTCTGTTGTGTGTGTATCGCAAAACAAGTATAACATACATGCAAGTTGGAGAAGATTATGCCCCTGTAGTGTGTAGCATAGTATGGAAACATGGTATTTGCTGTTACAATCACACTGCAGTGGCGTAGGAAGATAATTTTTGCTAGGGGTGCACCGATTTCAAAATTTTCCAAAATAATTCATTCTACGTCTATTTATAGAAACAAACTCATTTGCTATTTTTTTAAGGTCTAGGGCATCAGTTTTATGTACATGTACGTACAACAAAAACAAATTGTTTAATCGACAGTCGGACATAGTGCTGCGTAAAAATGTTTTAATTCTTCGTAATGACGAGAATGACCTTTCTGCGGTTGCACTAGTTATAGGAAAAGAAAAGAAAATCTTTAAGCATTTGTCAAGTTCACTTAGCATTGACTTGTATATACCATTCTGATTCATTGCATCAGCTATGGTCCTTACATTGGTGACTTTCAATACAGGATGGTTTGGAAATGCTGTTTTTATCATGTCTGGAATCATAGACAGTTGCATTTGTAGGCGTGAACAGTCAATGTCTTGTTTTAGGTATTCCTGCACATCTGCCTCTATATCTGTAGATTGACCATTTCCAGCATTCAAAAGCAGGCCTTCAATTTTTTTGATAAGGTGCAAATCTGGTTGATCAAAACGTTTCTCAACTTCGCCAGCTGCCAGCTCTAAAGACTCGAAAAAAGTGTGTCGATATCGATCCTTTGGAGTAAGAAAACGGTGTGGACTTTCTCCACCATCAAGTCTTTTTGTTTTTTTCCGGTAACGGGGAAGTTGTGGTTCATCAGTCACATTGTGGCTTTCTCTTACACATTTTTCATAAAAGCTGTTAAACTCACTTTCACTTCTAAGTGATTTCAGTCTAGATACCAGCAGATCAGCTCCATGTACAGCCTCTTGAACCGTAATTTTGACTGCCTGCATGTTAATTGAAACCTGTTCTGAGGTAGCAAAAATCAAGTATGCAAGTTTAAGGCCAAAATATATTTCAAATGTTTCCATTCGAGATAAAATCCCCCTGGCTTTTGCAGCATAATCATCTGTTCCCTTTTGAACTTCATCCAATGTTTCTTGTAGCACTTTGTAATTCAGAAGCACACTATTAATAGAGGCATGCCTTACAGTCCAACGTGTAGGACATAGAGTTCTCAGACGTGGCGTTGGCAACTCTCCACTATTAATTGATACATCATTTCGCAGTCTATCAAATAGAGAAAGTCGCTTTGGTGAGAATTTAATAAGCTGGATAAGTTCAAAAATCAGGTCCAATGCATTTCGTATGATTTCACATTGCTTGGTAATGGACTGCAAACACAAATTCAAACTGTGACCGAGACAGTGAACATAAAGAGCTCTAGCGCACTCCTTCTTCATCAAAGCCTGCACCCCTTTCTTCACTCCACTCATATTTGCTGCCCCGTCATACGCTTGTCCAACACATTGGGCAATGGGGAGTGAACAATGAAGGAGTATGTCCTTCATGACAGCAAATAGAGTCTGCGCTGTAGTATTGGGGAGTTGAATGAGACCAATAGTCTCTTCATGAATCTCATATTCGGTATCTACATAGCGAATTGAAATACTCATTTGTTCATTATTTGATATGTCTGTTGCCTCATCGGCAATAACTGAATACCATAGGCTCCTCCTAATTTCAGACAGTATTTCTCGTAGAACAGATTGGCCCATAATGGTTATGATTTCATTTATGATTTCTGGTGAAATATACTCCCTTTTGTGTAACCAAGCCTTCATTCCACAGCAGTCATTTGACTGAAGTAACAACAATTGGTAAAGATTTCCTTCAAATGAAGCATTAGTTTCAACATGACCACACATTGCTAAACCTTGACGGGCCAAATATCTAACACTCGACAGCACTTTCAAAAGCATTTGTTGATGAAATTTGATGTCTGAACTGTGCTGTACACTCAGTTGACAAGCAATATCTATGCCACTCTCTCTACATGCAAGTTTCTCAGTAGCTTGTTTATGAATTTCACTCTTTTCATGTTGTGCAAACCTTAGAAGCGCCTTACTCCAATTACAAAACCCTTGATCAATAAATATGCTCGTTTGATTAGATAGCAATTTTTCATGTTTGGCGCGTCTACATAAAACGCAATAGATCCTGAACGTTGAAGAACACACAGTTATCCATGGGAACTTTGCATACCAATGAGGCTGAATTTTCCGGGAGTAAATCTTAGGATCATTGGATTTCTTTTCCTTGCTCTGATGGCTGTGTGTCTTCTTCGATTCAGACACATCCACTGGCTGATTCGGTACAGTAACATCCTTACAACAAGCGCAGTCGCAGTTCACGTCAGTAGAGGGGTCAGTTCCCGAGCAACTCTCGGTACTCTCAGTGTCAGTGACATCTATGCTTGAGCCAGAGGATTCTGTTGTCACGGCAGTAGTACTCAAGATGCTGTTAGGTCCGGTCTTAGGGAAGAAGGCCAGTATATCTCGTTGCATCGCCATAAGCATGCTTTCCACGTGTAGCAGGTAGCAGTGCGCATGCGCAAGAATATCAAAATTTCAAGGGATGCGCCAGCACCCCGCGCACCCCTACTTCCTATGCCGCTGCACTGTAGTTTGTGTATCATAATATTGCTAACCATCTTTTGGGTCAATAGGCTTCTTGTGGAGAAGTGTCTTCATCGTACCAGTAGAACTCTGACCTCCAGAGAACAATGATGTAGACTGCACAAAAATGACCAATGCTGTTATCAAAAAGCACACAATGTTGCATATAAAACACATAAGCACATATGTCTATGTAGAGTATGCAGTGCTGGTGTAACTATGGAAGTGGGCAAGCTTAAAATGGTCCACTCAACATGGATTTTGGTGGGAGCCATCTTTTGCTCTGCCACCCCCTGAATCAAACTATAAAATGTGCACTATTATTATGTATCTAACATGTGTGCCGTTGTATACATGTCTGTAGTTACAATCATACTATATTGTATTTGAGAGAGGATTTGAGTGTCTGCTGCTTTAGGGAAGACAGTCTTGGAGAGATCCTACTCCACACCTGCATATGTATCAGTGTGACTAACATGTATGAGAAAATCAGAGTATGCTCACCTTCTTGCTGCGGATGACATGAAAAAAGAATATGCCTGCACCCTAAGAGAGAAATTGTGTTTACATACTGAAGTGGTTTATGGACTTCAGATATAATTCATGCATGTGTGGATGAATGCACTGAAGTAATAACAGTCAGAGAGATGCACACAGTACAGTGTAAGCAGAGATAACACTCATGCCAAGGCTTCAGCTTCCACACATGTACATATCTATCTATCTATCTGGTCTATATGCAGGGTTTTATGGAGGATTTTCAATTTGGAATGGAAGCTGCACAACAGGTAAGTTTGTGTAGCTATAGGCTGAGTATTGGATGCTTGGGAATGAAACATCCACTTTGGGGGAAGCTGAAATATTTGGTGTGAAAGCAGAAGTGTTTTGGGGGAACCTTCCCCCTGACAACCAGGTAGATAGAGAACCTCATGATCATGAGTGTGCCTATGTAGTGACACATTTGCAGCTCTGATGTGTTAGTGTGAGGGTTGTCACCTGTAGGGAGTTGAAGATTGTAAAGAGCCAAGCAAAGACTGTGGCATTTTCATTGAGGGTGAGTAGACCAAACAGCCATGTTAATCCCAGCAGAGGCAGTAGGATTATAGTCGCACGCAGTATAGTTCTGTAAATATAGTATTTGACACACATTACAGCACACGTGAATATATGTGTAGCTAGTGGGGGTGATATTACATTGCTTGTTTGGTGGATTTATCTTTGTTTGTAGTTTTGGCCTTCTGCTTTTTGCTGCGTCCTAGTGCCACTAGTGCCAACACCAGAAACACTGAGTTGATCTGAAAGATTTTCAGAGTATATAGAGTCATTGACAGATAATGATGGATACATGCTTACAATAATAATGATTATCATTGGTGCTATAAAGGCAAAGATGGTTCCTTTCTCAGTAGATAACCAGCAGCTGAAGATAGAGAATACAGAGACCACGTTATTGACCACCCAATATCTCAAAGAGAAACTCACAAGGAGAGCTCTCCATCCTCACCATGCACGCCATAGTAGTCAGAACGTGCTGCCAGCCCCACAACAACAAAAAGCAGAGGAGTGCCTGAATATAGTAGGAGAGCAGAGTATATAAAATTCTATACCTGGAAAAATGAATGTATGCTTCTGGTGTACAGACAACTCACAGTATCCCAGTAGCATGAAGAACCACCACTTATTAGAGAGTTTACTGAACACCACAATCAACATGAGGTAGAGCATGATCCCCTCACACATCATCCAGCAGAAGGCAGACAGAAACAGATACTGCAGAAGTGCTGCTACAAATGCACAACCACCCTGTGTGTAATATATACAATGACTTCATATTAATGTGTTTTACTCATTGGATTATATACCTTGCTGCCAGTGCCCAGCTCTATTCCAAACATAAATACTACATATCCAAGTAGTAGAGATATGGCCAGATTGAGGTGGACAAAATAGTGGACAGATGAAAACAGCTTCTTCCTACACAACACAAAACCACCAATCAGTAAATGATAAGATGTAAAGAACACTATGCATGCATGGAGCTTACAAACACACAACACTGGACAAACAATAGAAAAAAAAGCAAACAAAGTCATCAAACATCTTCCAGCATTCCAGTCAGTGGCTGGTTGACTCCACAAACACACAGCTAACCAATTATCATTGGATTGGTTTGCAGGTATAGACATTGCTCTCACCCCATGGCAAGATAGAAGACTACAGTGATGGAGAGGCATATGGTTGAGATGATGCAACCAATGTAGGAGATGATTTGTAATGCCAGTTTTTCTCCCTCTGAAACGCTCTACAGTAGATGTAACCCAGGTGTCAATGGATAGGGAGGCACAAAGTATTGTTGTGTACATACTTCTAAGCTTCCTGCCGCATCAACTAGAACAGCAAAACTGGTGAGATGAGTTGAGTTACACAGCACAGTGGTGACGTTGCCTCTTGTTACATTACTGATGACTTGTATACCCTCTGAACTCCATGCACCACTGCCTACACTGTGTGTACAATGTTTAGCTACATTACATATACATGTATTAAGGCACATGTTGATGCAACGTACGGGTCAGAAAAGTTCCAAAAGACTCCAGCATAGTTAATAACTCCATCAGTACTCTGTGATCACAGTATATACAAGTTGAGGCTAATTACTTTACATTGTACACACATAGCATATATCTGTACACCGCATTTAGTTCTATATGATACTAACCTCTGTAAAAGTAAAGTTGAGGATGATGGGATTCTCCATGAAGATATTATCAGGGATGTCTGTCTGATAGAATCCTCTAAATTGAGATGAGATCACCAGCGAAGCTGACCTACTGTTACTGAAGGTAGTTAAAGAAAATCCATTGAAAAACTCTTTGCATAATAGTACAGACCTATCCAGTAGATATCCATTAAGGATGCATGTGTGTATTTATTGTGTCCTAAACTGGATATACAGTACTAAAATCCATTCTTTTCTCAGGATAAGGCCTCTGCGCAGATTATGCTCATTTTTTGCTCCATGAACGCATCAGAATTAAGTTACACGAAGGAGACACAACTCTTCAATCCAGGCTTGGCACTTGACATCTAAGTGTCCAATTTCTTTGGGAGAGTCATAGAGACATGGGCAGTGTATTTACTTGAGAAATGATGTATTGGTTGGTAAGAACTCCTCAATATTTCTGAAGATAACGTGAACTACAGCAAGGTCTGTATGGAGTGAAGACAATGTACATGGTACACACACACTAAATAAATGTAGAATAATATGAACCACAATAAATTTACTCTACCTGGTGAAGACTAACCTTCACTACTGTTAGCAGCACTCAATGTGGTGATGGCCTCTGCAGGGATGGTAATCTGTGCTGTATTGTTCATCTCCACTGCAGTAAAGTTGTCCAGGTCATTGGCAACAGCAGGAAACACAATGTCTGAGACATTGGATTTGTCTACCACTTCAACATTCATAACTGGATGGAAATAGGAACCCTAGTTTATAACTGTAACTTACCGCATGTGTTAGGTGAACAAAATGTGGTATGAATCTCAGATATGTTACATGAATAATTATGTGTCCTGTAGAAAAACTCACTGATATTCTCTCTAACCAGCGTCACAGAATTGCCGGTGTTGTTCACAGTACCAGCCAGATAGGTTCCATAACGCTCAGCATTTTGCAGCAAGGTTTGACTGCCTGAAGCAAGATTTTGTAGCTCCAGCCAGCCAGCTTGGTTGGTCTCATTCAGAATGTTATTGAATACCTCCACAAGCTCCTATAGACATAGGAAGTCGAGTGCATATGGTCACATTCTAAGAGGTATTAGCTTCTGTTTTTTAATGACTGATGCTTGTTACATGTACATACAACTGGTTTTGTATTCTCAATAAGTATATTCAAGACTGCTAGGTACATGGAAAATAAGGGTATATATAGAGCTCACCTCATTAGCAGTGGTGTCATCAACTCCTTCTTCCACACTACTCTCAAGAACATTCAGCACCTAATGATCATACAATGATAGACTGTATGTATAACATTAAAAGTTAGCAAATCATCTCTCACCTGTGCTACTACATTGTTGGTGGTGTTGAGATCCAATGGCAGGAGTGGCACTGGTGCCTCCTCCCTGTCAGTGGCCATCACCAGCTGCTCTGAGATGACTGTTGCAGCCTCTATCAGCTCAGGAGTGACATCCACTACCTCAGCATCAGCATCAGGTAGAAGTGCATTTGCCTGGGAATACACAAAAACATTATAGAAGTGTATGAACATGACAGTATTATGCATGTTCTGTACTACCAGTGTGTGTGTATTAGTATACCTCCTGTGAAACACGGACTATTTCCAGCGATTGGCATGAGAGGACATCAGGGGCTCCCCATGTTCCATTCTCATAGCACATACGAAAAGCAGTCCCTGGATGCATAAACATGAACTCCTTTATATATTCATAGTACCTAGTGCTACCATGTAACTACTATGTAGAGATCATACTACATTCTGATAAGCTACATAGCATGTCTGTATAACTGTATGACTGTGATGACAAACCAATTGCATCCACTCCACCAGGACAGGGTTGAGAACTGATGGACCCTCCAGGAGTGTTAGGCCATATGATATTCCAGACATCATCGGGGCCATACGGACAGCTGGTATACACTGTGGGATGTAGGAAAATTCATGTATACACTGTGGGAGGGGGGGGGGGGGGACTAGGAAACTTCATGTAGTGTGTATAGTTCAAGCACAATGTTGTAATATGACCTTGGATAAAAGTTGCATCAGGTTGACATGCTACTGGATCCTGCTCTGGATTAGTCACCTCTGGACAAACATCCTGCATTGGTATACATATGTAGGGCATAAACATACTATTCAACACACGCACACACACACACACACACACACACACACACACACACACACACACACACACACACACACACACACACACACACACACACACACACACACACACACACACACACACACACACACACACACACACACACACACACACACACACACACACACACACACACACACACACACACACACACAATCCGAATATCTTACAGCTGTGCAGTAGGCTAGAGATGGGTTCTCAGTACATGTGGGAGAGTCCAATGCTTGGTCTGGATATCCATCTGAATCAGAGTCCAAAGTACAGCTGAGTCCATCTCCAACAAAAGGTGACTGGCACTGCAAGCACATTGGACAGTAGCACATGAGATACATAACAATAGCTAGTATACCACTTTTCACTTTCCCATAAAAACATAATAGAGGTTAGATCATGCCAAGGTAAGGAAGGAAACTGAAATGAGATACAGATAATCATGATGATTCATTATACCAAGCAGTTGGAGTCCATACAGTTACATGGGCTGATTGCAGCTCCACTGCAGAGCAGCAGTGAGCTGCCAAGGTCAGCTGAAGAACACATACATGTTTCTACAGAGAGAGAGAGAAGAATATGAGCTAATCATTGTATCTTGTATCCTTGGTGTGCTCTCCATATACAGGTTGGCCATATAGCACTTTATATGTCAACACTAATGGCCCATAAATCTGTTGTTGTCTCCATTATCCCATAAGAAGGGTTGTAATACACAGAAATTGTCAGCATACACCCATTACTGCACTATACCTAATGTAATTGTAAATGAATGTCACAATACCTGCCACACTGATGTCCACCACACCTCTTCCATCTTCCATGACATTGTAATCACTGAAACTTGAGAATCGTTCTGGATCCCCCACAAACATGCCGAGTTGAGTGATATTCTCACTCTGATCTCCTTCCTCCAAATCCACTTGGAATGTGACAGACACACTAGCAAAATAGGCAGACTGAAGAGACACTCTCTTGTAGACCACTCCATTCATGTCAAGAAGACGCTTCATCTGTGAAAGTTCAAAGAAAATTAAAACTTCACTTGATGCATGTACAGGTATGTACATGTATGTATCCACTCACACTATCAACAAAGCCTTGCTCCATGGAATCTCTGTATTCGTCTGCCTCAATGACAAACCAAACCAGCAGGAATGGTTCCTCAATCTCTGTCAGGGTACAGGAAGTCAGATCTGCCTCATTCCAATTTCCTTGATCATTGCATCTCCTTGAAGCCTGAGGTCCAGCTCGGAACATAGATCCTGCATCACTACACGGCCTGTATACTGTAGTGCCTTCTAGAGCTGATTGCCATTGTATACCACCATCCACTTCCACTGGACACCTCCCTGATTGTTAAAAGAAAATTATTAACATTTTATTAATAACAAGCATTATATATCATATGTACTCACGTGTAACATTAAGATATATGAAAGAAACTCGTGTAGTTGCTTCATCACTCTGATCATAACCTGTGGTATATAGATATAGTTACCATATTGCACAGTTAGTGATTGTATTATATGTACTATACTGCTATTAAAATATTCAATGTAAATATATCATAGAGTCGGTAGACTCTATATGTAGGGATGGCGCCGACACGCCCATTAGCCTTAACAAAAGTAACGGCTCAGAACTCCCGAACGCGGATGTTTTAAGGCTTTTCAGACAAACTACATGCTCCGAGAGTGCTTCTATACACTATAATACTCTCAAAGTACGTAAAATATACAGCTACAGTGAATCTCGGAAATTTGTAAAAACCCGGATTGTTCATCTTCTTCTTCTTCTTCTTCTTCTTCTTCTTTCTAATTCAGTTCAAACGGCCTACCGCGAAACTGGGGTTAGTAATCGCTCTAATTCTTTCACGAAAATCATTTATACTGGAGCGTACATGATCCTTGATGCACAAAATCTACATACCTTCTCCCAAAGCCGTCAAACTCCAGGTCTGCAACCATACAAGTGTTAGTTTTAGACGCCATTTTCATGTTTGCTCACGTGCCAAACACGTGAAGTTAGTTTTGTGCACTATACTGATGCAGGCTTTGTGTCCGTCGAGCTGCCGCTGTTTCAAGCGCTGTGTTGTCTTTTTTGGCTACGTTGCTCCGTTTCTTTACTGTTGCAGGCAACTGGACCCGCTGTTGTACTCAGTAGGCAATATTCGTACAAGACATGTTGTAGGAGTCACTGACAATTGCTAGATATCCTGCTTATAGGTATGGAAGAGAGGTAGAACTCTTCACGAAAGTCAGTAGGTTTATATGTATTGCTACGCAACTAAAAAAAACAGTGAAACAAGTGTAAAAACATTTTCACTAAAATGTTGAAGGATGTAGGGATTGAAGTGCCAAAAAGTATGGAAACAAGGTCAAAGTACACCATGCATGCAGACAAAGGCAGGGGACGATAGCATGCAACAATCATAACATGCGTAACCCCATATCCCTACATCTGTAAATTCTAAAAGGGGTTACGCATGTTATGATTGTTGCATGCTATCGTCCCCTGCCTTTGTCTGCATGCATGGTGTACTTTGACCTTGTTTCCATACTTTTTGGCACTTCAATCCCTACATCCTTCAACATTTTAGTGAAAATGTTTTTACACTTTATGTATACTTGATGCAGTCACTGTATAGGTTCCCTCCTGTGATCTATCCACATGTTCAGTAGAGTAGATATAGTTTTGTGGATATGCAGAGCTATGCACTGTGAATAAGAATAATACTGCAGACTCTCTGTCCAAAAAAGCAGAGGTGAAATCAAAATCAATTCCGTCAGTATTCCAACTATTGCCATTGCTATCAACTGCAACTTTGAACTCGAGTGTCACAGGATTTCCTTCCACCACAGTAGGATTGAGTGGGGATACAGTCTCTGTGTACGGGTTTTCTGTATAGAGACAAGACAGAGAAAGCTGCAGTTTATTGTCATATTCAATAATTGTCAATGTATGGTTACCAGTTGTAATGAAGATCTCAACAAAGTTGCCACTCTGTGCAGATAAGCACCTGTACACCCCTTCAAATGCCTGATCAAAAGAATTAAAATACAGCCTAGCCATGTAATCAGAGAGAATTTCCACTCCATAGCTGTCATTTCCTGCTGATATGACACCAGTAGTTCCCCCCACAGAAGGATTGAGGGTGACCCACATGGGCTGGTGGTTCCCCTGACTTGCATCACAGTCTACATAGAGGGAGTTCTCTATGGGAGAGCCCCTCTTGTGCATTGGTGTAGGTGATGTGAAACTCTCTTCTTCTAGCCGATTGATGACTGTATTGTTGAAGATCCTCAAATCACTAAATGCATGTTCCAGTTGTATTATATCTGGTAAGAAAAGAGCATTATCATAGCTAGAATTGCTTAAAGGTCAAAATTTGTGGCAGCATATTTACCGTCTTGTAAAATTATGCGAATCAATGTGGAGTTGAAGATGGTACTGTCATCTTTCCCATTCATGAAACCACAGTTGAAGTAGAGTATAGCGTCTCTCACTGGGAATGCTTGTGAGACTACACTGACATTGAATGTGACTGTGTGTCTCAGTGTGGGGTTGTCAAATGTGAAATATTGAGGATATTTGTGGAGAAAGCGGACACTGTTAGACTGATGGAGACTTAACCTGTAAGTAGTATAAAAATGACTTTAGAAATATGTAATT
The DNA here is from genome assembly GCA_963970385.1 of Theonella swinhoei. Lineage (NCBI taxonomy): Eukaryota > Metazoa > Porifera > Demospongiae > Tetractinellida > Theonellidae > Theonella > Theonella swinhoei. The sequence goes on along the minus strand of OZ019951.1, from coordinate 2,055,732 downwards.
GCTATCTATCAACACTAACATGTACAGTAGTACTTAAATCTTAATTATGACTCACTCTATGTTCCAGAGGACAGGAGCCCGTAGGTCATTAGGAATACAACTGAGAGTCACAAACTGGTCTCTTGTAACCACTACCTCATCCTCATACACGACTATGTGTGGAACTATATGTACAAGTAGCAAAAATTACCAAAGAGTATATCATACATGTAATGTAAAGGCATAATCTGCTTACTGGTCACAACAATCTCCATTGTCTGTGTAAATATGAACAGCAAGGCCCACGATTGTGATAAAGGGTATTGAACTGTACATTAAAATGATTCAATAATAGCCAGAAAAATATGATTTTCAATGCATTTAACTCACAGGTGAGGTTATACTGTCCTGCTATGGAGTCATTGGCATACAATGTGTATACATAGTTGTTGGTGGAGTCATTTGTGGAACCAATATCAAGAATTTGAACTTGTGATGATGAAGGTATTACAGTTTCATTAGCATCAGTTGGTGCAAGATATGGCAGGAAAGTGAGAATGTAGAAGAATCCAGCTCCCACATTCATACTCCCATTGGATGAGTAGGCATAGCGTGCTGATATATCAACTCTGACTCCTAACGGTACACTGTACTCAGTTGGACTAGTGAAAGCAAAGTAAGGGTTCTGGAACGTGGTGAGAACTGTAGCTTCATACTCTGATGTGGTAGATTTACAAGTGTAATAACCCACAGTGTCTTGGGTTACAGGATGCAACTCTAGTCTAGTAAACCTTCTATCAGAAGTGTAGTAGTCAATGGTAATGTCGTCATTTGCATTAAGAATAGTATCATCAATGATGCCAGAGAATCTCTCCACCCCTGATGCCTCCCACTCCAACTGGCTGCTTCCTGCTGTACCAACACATACAAAACTCAGATAGTCCACACCTTCAAACACACTGAATATGTTGATGACAGTATAAGGCTCCATCTCACGAGCATTGTTAAATAGACTAACAGGATCTAGAAAAGAAAAACAACATTAATTTTATTCTTCTTTTCTTTGCCACTTAGAAAGTGTTTTGTTTATAATATGCATACAGAGCATTTCAGGGAGTACATGTATATATATATATATATGAAAGAAATTGTTCTGTCAGTATTATACTCACTTTGTACAAAGAAGACAGTAGCTTGCATGGGGTCCACTGGTGAATCAGGTTCATCTACATTGATGAGATCACACACAACTTCCACTGACCCCTCTGGCAACTGTTCATATGTTGTTGGAAATCTTAGGGTGTGATTGAGATCAGATGGTACAAATTGAGCACCATAATCTCGTTCAAGATTGATAAGGATTGGCGAGGTTGTCCACCGTATTGGAGCCCTCAGATCAGAGGGTACACATGACACCTCAGGAGCTGTGCCACCGACTACTATTCCATTGACATATTGGAACACCAGCAGATCAGTTGAGATTGAGAGAGATGGTACTGAAAGGACAAAAAGCTCAAATCAATGCATAGTCTTTCAAAGATTTCTCACCTGTTATAGTAAGTGATATTCTACCACCACACAGGAGTGGTTCATCCATTATACTACACAACACATAGGATCCAGTAAGTGATGGACTGGCAAAGCTGTACCGAATCATACCAAATACACCTTGAGAATTAAGTAGAACAGATACTTGTGGTTGTTGTAATGGTGAATGTGAATCAGGAACAAAGCTGAACCCAAGTGTTATAGCACCAGAGCCATCCAGAGGGTCACTGGTATGTGTGAATTGCAAGTCAATGGGGGCACCAATTGGATAGGAGAAGTCAGTCTCATCCTCAGGTGTATTGAAAGGTTCTGTATCAGAAATTAAACAGAGTTCTATGCTTATTTATAATCTCAAATGCATACATTCACATGAGATAGATCTAGTGTGCATGTGTAGTTACGTACCTTCATTTCTTGTCTGGAAACGGTATCCTTGAATTCTTGTCTCTCCAAAGGTGTTCACAGCCACCACATTGAATGAATACTCATTATCAGCCTCTAGTCCATTTACAACAAACGTATATACCACGTTCTTTGTGGAGAAATTTGTATTAACAGTTGGATACTCTACACTAAAACATCTGAGGGATTTTGGAAAAGAAAGTACTCTACAGAGTAGGTCTCGGGAGTAAAGCTGAGTCGTGATACAGTCCACTGAATGACGACAAAATCCACTCCTGTACCATACACTGTCACATTTGTAGGGGGAGCAGGATCTGAAGCTCCTGCAGGGGAAGTTAGGAATGCAATATAGGTATCTTAATGCGTGTGTGTATTTTGTGTATGTAGGCCCTTAGCCAATGCTGTATTTCACAGTACCTGTAACTGTCACACCATTGGTGGTGGAGGAGGCATATGCCACAACTTCTTCTCCATACAGGTATTGTATCTTACAGTAGTAGACATATTGCCCAGGTGTGGTTCTAGTTGCAGTTAACATACTGACTGGTACAACGTTTGATGTGAAAATGGTAGTTGTACTATCTGGAGTGACGGGTTGCTCTTGCTCTGGTCCAGTTTCTCTGATCCACTGAAACTCAAATGGAAGTGAATCCAAGTAACCTGGGACATCAGCTTCACATGTGAGTCGAAATGTATTGTATGGAGCTACCGATGGCACACTAGAATGCTCAGTTGTCAGTGTGATTGGAATAGATAACTCTGCCAGACAAATAAAATAGTGAGCATGCATGAAATGCAGTATTATATACATATTACATGTATAGCAACATTAATATTGTAATGCAGGAATGGGTAACTAAACTCACCATCAACAGAGAGTCGGTATGAGTCAGATACTTTGTCACTTGGGGTAAGATATGCTGAGGACTCTACCACTGATCTGAAAAAGACTTGGCATGTGTATGTGTTACCATCTCCCATCAGCAATGGGCTAAAGCTAAGCATGGATGCAAATATAGCTGGCGTGAGAGCATAAGTCCTGCTTATGGACACACGACTGGAAAGAGGAATTTGTTGACCATCGTTCACAGTCCACTCTACCATTGCCACTATGGGAGATGTGATGGAGTCTGCTAGGACAGCAGCACATGTTAGATTGAGAGCCTCTCCAGCTGTGACACTTCCAGATGGTACTTGTGTTATAACCACACTAGTAGGAGCTGGTACTGCATGTGTGAGGATAATTACACAAGAAGTAAACAGAATCATTTGCATGCTCACAACATATTGGACATATGCTATAAAAGAAATGGCAAATATGTAGCTAGTGGCTACCTTCGAAATGCACAAGTGCATATACACATACACCTAAAGTGCTCCCTATTTTTTAGGAGAACATAGATCCATATGCTCCTGTAACTGGATGTGTAATAACTTTACTGACATGTAAATGTTATGTTTATCCCTTGTTGTGACAAAAATCACAGAAACAAGGTGCACCATTCAGGCAAAGGCAGGGGATGATGGCATGCAACCATAATAACATGCGCAACCCCATACTATAAAATACTAAAAGGGAAATAAATAGGCTGGGCCTATTGGTGAGCCTATTGGTGAGCCTACTCCGCAACCACAACATACTCTGCTTTCATCGCCGAAAGAACGGCTCCCACTGTAGGACTCGAACCTATGTTCAACGTTGACCGGACGGAACGCATTACCACTCTGTCAAAGGGCCGACGCCGGGGAGGCCTAAGGTTCAAATCCTTTAGAGCGGCAGGATAAAAATAATAGAGGAAATGAATAGGCTGGGCCTAAAGGTGAGCCTGCTCCGCAAAGGGTGAGTCTGCTCCGCAACTACTGCTTGGCAGAGTGGTAATGCGTTCCGTCCGGTCAACTGTTGAACGTAGGTTCGAGTCCTACAGTGGGAGCCGATGAAAACAGGGTATGTTGTGGTTGCCAGCTCACCCTTTCGGCCTAGCCTATTCATTCCCCATATCCCCACATCTGTAAAGTTCTAAAAGGAGTAACGCAGCGGCGTGCTGTGCTTAGCTAAGGCTAAAGCCGCAACCATAGAGTCTAATACTTCTCGGGTATGGCATATGCTGGTAGGATCTATCTGACACAGCTAGGAGGGGGGCAGAGGGGGGTCGAGCACCCACTCTTTCAGTTGCGCACTAGCAGTGTCAGATAGAGCCTACCAGCATATGCCATATCCGAGAAGTATTAGACTCTATGTAGTTGCGGCTTTAGCCTTAGCTAAGCACAGCAGGCAAGCTACAGCAGCGCGTCAGCTCGCGCGTACAATAAATAAACCTTGCCGCGAACGCATGCATGTGAATGCATATTCATTGATGTAACTAGTAAAAATGCATGGCATTGTGGGGCGAGCGTGAGTGAGTTATATTTAGTTATGCACTACTGAAATGTTTAATCCCATACGGAAACAATACATGAGCAGATAGAGTTTTGTGGTGAGTACATACGAATTTCAGTATTGCTCAATATGCACCTACTGGCACAGAATGTAGAAGTGCTATAAGGGTATGACTTCGTAGGTTCCGTCTTCTCTCTCTCTCTCTCTTCAGGCGTTTCTCTGGCACCGTTCCCGTTGTCTTCGTCATTCCAGCCTCACGACAAAATATACAAGTCACGTGATTTCGCGCATGCGCAAACAGGGAACGTACGTGGTCGGACAGACTGACACGAACCCCATTGACATCATCAATTTTGGGGCTCGCTCACGCTCGCCTCAATTAACCTCGGTGCGCATGCGCAGCAAGGGTTACGGCAGTCGTCGTGTGTGTGTGTGTGTGTGTGTGTGTGTGTGTGTGTGTGTGTGTGTGTGTGTGTGTGTGTGTGTGTGTGTGTGTGTGTGTGTGTGTGTTCTGTCTGTTAAGTCACATCTTATCTGTATGTCACATCTCGTCTTTTCCTCCTGAAAATGCTGTCACGTACTCAGCAGGTCAAAATATTCGTGGGGTTTTCTTTGAAACCGCTCCGTTGCAGAGATCCAGCACTGCTCCGTTGACGTACGGTACGCCATTTTCCTGCGGAAAGCGCGCATTGTATAGGGCGTGCGTTTTCAAGGTTCGCACACGCGTGGCACCAAGGGTTTTGCACTTTAGTACATTATTGTTTATATGATCGCTTGGCCTGACAAGCATTAAAAATATTTTTACTCGTTTCGCCGCAACTACGTACATACAAACGCCAATTTAGCGGGTTCGGACGAACCCCCCTCTAGCTCTAGATGAGCCCTCCAGTAACTAATTTAACTCACAGACTCTACAGTGTCACTCGCTACAGTACTACAGTGCACGTGTAGCTACTGTTGGTAGTACTGTCTCTCAAAATGAGTAAACAAAAATTTCGGCGCGCTTCTCGCGGGCGCCATTGACTTCCCTTTCCGCCACTGAGCCCCCCAATTCTCAAAATCATGGCTTCGCCCCTGTTAGGCATGTTATTATGGTTGCATGCCATCACCCCCCTGCCTTTGCCTGAATGATGTATCTTGTTTTTGTGATTTTTGGCACTACCATCCCTACATCTTCCAATATTTTAATAAAATGTTTTTACACTGAAGCTGAAAGTGATTTGATATGTTTCTGCTTCCTGAGTACAGCAAAACAGACATAAAATTTCTAATGACACATGAATTAGATTGGTAAAGACTTTTGTAATATTTTTATCAATGACATAGGATATGTCAACTCGTAGTGCATAGTAAAGCATAAGTTTTTGTATTAATAATTACCTGATTTTTTTATGAAGTAGTCTTCAGTTGCATATTCTTTTGAAGTATAGTTGTTCACCCAGAACTTTGCCTGCTCGAAAATGCTTCCATTAAAAGGGACTCTTCCACTCGTCAGTTCCAGATAATTTAGATACGAGCGTGTAGCCAAACCAGAGTAAAATGGTTTAGTCAAAAAATTATATTTCATATTAAAGAAGGGGATTCCGCTGCGATTGTATATGATGTCACTTAAGTTGCGCAGAATGTTCTGTTCAAACAACTCGTCATATGACTCTTCCTTTAAACTCCAAATTCCACCTCCATTTCCGTCACAAGCATAGTTCTCACTATTACCATATTCAGTCTCTACGTATGCTATCCTTCGCATGAGAATATGATCGTAGTCACTGAATACTTGCAAGCAATCTAACTTCGCGAAGACAGCATCAATAATATAGCTACCATTTTTGCAATCCATCTTGGTATAGTCGACGCTTGGCTGATGACAAGGCGGAACTCCATCACAAACCTGTGAGAAGAGCACTACGACCAAGAAGAGTCCAAAACATATGTACTGGCGCTGAAACATTTTTATTCCTCTCGCAGACTAATGTCAGATAGGTGACCAGCGACTATATATATAGATTATAAATTAGCGCATGCGCTGATTTCTCTCAATGCAGCTTTAGTGTACGAAACGGACGATCATCGTCGAGGCCAGAGTTTACGGCTGACACTTGCTGAGTCATTAGAATCGATCTGTGAAAGTAGCATCATCAGGTATAGAAAACATGCATGGATCTCTCATGCTACACAAATGTAATCACTATTAAGGTAAAGCACTATTAACCTCACGATAGACACATCCAAGAGTGCCTTTCAAAGCCCCACAACAGAGTTAGCTTAATTATCGTGGTCAAATTACAACATTTCATTGATTGTTGAGGTGTTTTACAAATATAAAAATGAGTGTGAAGTGTTTTATCATGAGTCAGTAGACTCTATATGTAGACTATAGGGATGGCACCGATGCACCCATTAACCTTAACAAATGAAACGGCTCAGAACACTCGAATGGGACAGTTATAAGCCTTTTCAGACACATAACATGGCCTACGAGTGTTTTTATACACAATAAAACTCTCAAGTAGCTAAAATACACTGCTACAATGACATAACTAGTAGCAGATGAGACTATCAGGTGAATTATCATCAGGTACTTTGCTCGGGTTTTACATGATTCAGACTCATTATTTTGTTGTTCTATACCTGTGAAAAACCAGTCATAAGATAAACAATAATCATGACAGAGCTAGAGACGAGGTCAGAGGTTGTTAACTAAGCACTGGGGGAGTAGGATTGGATACCTGAGAGGCAGGAGCTGATGCTGCATATGTAGGATGAATGTCAAGTAAGCAGAGCTCTGATGTGTTCTATTAACAACTCATTAAAAATAGTGCATGGATATACTTAATCTACAACAACAATAAAGTGTTGTTGTTCTCAATGTGGGTCCTAAAGCTATCGAACTATGCTGTAATAATGACTGCACATGATGTTGACTTTATGTAAAAGCTACTGTGCAACAGATAATTACTTAGTAGCTATACAGCTACATATACCTCTGATTTCACATGCTCAGCATGTACATGTTTACAGATAATCAACAGACATGCACAGACATGTGACTAGGCCTTGTAGGAAGCTAAAGTAACAATGAAGCACAAAGAAAACTCACCCTGTTCCTCAATATCTCACTGACAGGTCTCTTGCAACCTATACTGGCTTTTAGGTGTCTTCCTGTTGAAGTTTGTCAAAACAGAGTATCTATAAATTTTATACACCTACAATAACATATGTAGACCATTCCACAATAGACTAAATACTGTTAAAAATTGCATGGGAATCTATTTTTACAAAGGCAATTGCAAGACTATACTTAGCTTCTTTTTTACTCTATGTAGAAGGCTAACTATGGGTCCAGATCCATAAGATGGCAAAAAAATTCCACATATGCATGGTTGCTGGCACTATAGACAAGAGTAAGCATTAAAGTGGGAATATAGGAATGACACAGCTTATAGACACATAACATGGCCTATGAGTGTTTCTATACACGGTAAGACTCTCAAAGGTGGTAAAATACACTGTTACAATGACATATATACGTGAAATTGCTAAAACCCCGACTCCTCCATCTTCTTCTTCAAAATTGGTATAAGTATTTACCTTGATTTTTGTATTAAAAGGCTTCTTATTCCCGTACGCAGTGCCTTTTACCAACGGAATCTTTGTAGGATGTATTTGCAAGCGAGATTACAATGAAAAGCCAATGAACCAAGGGAGTAAAACATTTCCATTAAATGTTGAAGGATGTAGGGATGACAGCGCCAAAAAGTAGAGAAACAAGTGCAAGTATATATGCAGCAAGACAGGGGACGAGGGCTATGGGGGGAGATTCAATTTATTTGGGTGTACACTTCACATCTGGATATACTATTTCATTATTTGGGTATGCAATTTTTATTCAGGTATTCACTGTTTGAGTCATATTGGTGAGCCTACCTAGGCATCCGAATTGCGTCATATTGCATGATAAATATGATGCACATGTATGGAAATCAATTTTCTCTCCTATTACATAGATTTACTATAGGATCAGACTTGGTATGGAATCGATTGGAATGGACCCCTTCCAACTCTATCAGGTGATTCTGTTGTTTCTGGCGACCCTCCTCTCGTCTCTCTGGACCAAACCACATTAGAAGATCTAATGACCCATGTTAACTTACTGGAGGCCTGTGATGACTTTGGCATTCGCCTATATCTACAATGTGTGCAGTCATGACTCTTTAACTAATTGAACTCTTTTGATTTCCATACATGTGCATCATATTTATCATGCAATATGATGCAATTTGGATGTTTAGGTAGACTCACCAATAATAATGACTCAAATAGTGCACACCATTGCACTTCCAAATATGAAGTGCATACTGAATAAAAATTGCATACCCAAATGACGAAATGGTATACCCAGATGTGAAGTGTGTATATATAAATTGCATACCACATGTGAAGTGTATACCCGAATAAAAATTGCATACCCACATGTGAAGTGCATACAAATAAAAATTGCATATACCCAAATAAAAAGTACATACGCATATACCCAAATATAAAGTGCATACCCAAATAGAAATTTCATATATAAAGTGCATACATACCCAAATAAAAACTGCATACCCAAATAGCAAAATGGCATACCCAAAATAATGAAATTACATCAGTATTTCAAACTCAAGTGACACGACTCTGTGACTTGTATCAAGAAATACGCACACATATATTATACAAGTGTAAAAAACATTTCATTAAAATGTTAAAGGATGTAGGGATGGTAGTGCCAAAAATTAAAGGAACAAGATTGTAATAAGTTATTAACCCAAGTGTACAATAACAACATGCGTAACCCCATGAAATAAAATGTAGGGAGGGGTTACGCATGTTATTATTGTTGCATGCAATTATCCCTTGTCTGCATACATGAATTGAAATTCATCTTTGTGGTAGCGTGAACTCTGAACTCCAAACTATATACATAAGTTGTGTATGGTCATATCATACTCAGTTGTTCACTGTGCACCACTTGGGTTAATAACTTATTACAATCTTGTTCCTTTAATTTTTGGCACTACCATCCCTACATCCTTTAACATTTTAATGAAATGTTTTTTACACTTGTTTTACTAGTTTTTCTTGGGTACCTACAGTGTTCTGTACGTAGAGTAATCCCTACTTGCTTGTCTTCGCACGAGCCCCACCCGCTTCTACTCCCGCGGACCTGCGCGCGCTTGAGCCCCACCTTTCATTGAAACGTGTGCACGTGACCATATAGAAATGGCTTCCAACAAATAAGGAAAATTTGCGATTACAGAGCCCTGAGTAGAGTTACGAAGATTCTATTGGTCAAGGATCACGCATGCAAGGGAAAGGAGTCGTTTCATGTAAAAACCAAGGACGGTACTTGTGCCGCTTTTGCGGTAGGCCAGTTTAACTGAAGAAGAAGAAGAAGAAGAAGATGAAGATGATGAACAAAAAAAATCCAAAAAGGGGGGTGTGGCAACTTCCGTAAGTCATTGTAGCTGTGTATTTTACGTGCTTTGAGGGTCTTAGCGGGTACAGAATCGCTCGTAGAGTACGTGTATGTGTCCAAAAGGGTTTGTAACTGCCGCGTTTGGGAGTTCTGGGCCATTCTAGTTTGGAAAATGGGCGTGTCCTGTCGGCGCCATCCCTACATAGAGAGTCTACCGACTCTCTAATAGTGCATGGTCATATAAAACATGACATTGCATGTACAGAGTGTGTATGAGTTATTTTATAGTTGTTCACTGCCAGGTGCTGGTTGTCCTGACACATCCTTAGCAGCCTCTACATAGTACTGAGGGTGGCTCTGGTTCTGACACATCCCTAGTTGGCTCTGGTGGTTCTCACATATCTTTGGTAGGCCCTGGAGTGGTTCCAACATAGGCTCTGCTTGTTCCAACATATTCTTGGCTGGTTCTAACACATCCTTGGTAGCCTTTCGTGGTTTCCACATATCCTTGACATCTTCTGGTACATCTTGCAACTCCTCAGTATCCTTAGATTGTTCAAGCACATCCTCAATAGACTCTGATGAATGTGATTCTATCATAGTGCCATCATTCACTCCCTGATGTAACTCCATGTCCACATCACCACTGTCTGCAGCTGTAAAAGATACAATATGGCACTTTGCTATAAAATCTTCATTGATATAGCCAGACGACATAAGACATATGATGGTAGGTGACTAGTCACTGGAAACTGCAATACAGTTGGATCAGGAGTCCTACACAATATACAGGACATGCACCTTTTTCCATCCTCAATACTATGCCTGTGTATCTGTCAACCACTAAAGCAAGTTATCAGAAAACTTTCTTCTCCCATGGATTGTATTTGTTACAGGGACATGTATGTGTGTGGTATATAACACTCCTCAATTACATTTGTGAATAATGTACATGGTTGCATGCAATACTTAGTAAATTGCCTGCACTTTTTGGTTTGGAGAATCTTGTACTGCCACTGGTACTGGTGGTCCTCTGGATGATGATAAAATATACATTGAATTTCCATATAGAGCACTAAGCTTGCTAGGTACCTGATGATCAGTTTGCATTGAAAAAGTTACTTATATAGCTACTTACTCTGCTGTATGTACTCCATGGTCGTGAACGTAAGAAAATGTCTGGATCAACAAAAGACTTTCTCATCCTCCCCCATACCTATATACCAAAAGCATTACATAACAATTGCTATATGGACATATTTTAACTAATATACCCTGTCGTTCCTGACCACATGAAGTACAAAGATGGAACATCCCTGCAGGACAAATTATAAGGTGTTGCAAAATCTATACATAAGCCAGCATGGACATGCTCCTATACACACCTGTAGGGAGTTGAAGATGGTGAAAAGCCAGGCAAATATGACTGTATTCTCATTGACAGCAAACAGTCCAAATAGCCATGTCAGCCCCAGTAGGGGTAGCAGAATCACAGATGCCTTCACAATGTATCTTCAAATGTCAACACAAATGTAATCAAAACTTGCTGAATATTCTCTAACAATACTCACATGGCAAGAGCATGTCTGCACTGAGGTTTGTTTTTCCTTGTATCCTGACCTGTCTTGTTGATATAAATGCTATGCAACACCAGTACCAGGAAGACTATGTTGACCTGAGGACACGTGCATGGTGTGGTTATATGTGTACAGCTTGTTTCTATATTGAAGTTGCACAGACAATTGAAGGTCCACAAATATCACTTTTTCTCTGTTACACTAAGACCAATTGATGTTACACTTAGTACAGTAGGGTAGTTAATGTAACTCACCACAATAATAGCAAGCATGGGACCCACAAATGTCCAGATAGCATGTTTGTCACTGCCTGAAGCTAACCAGCAACTATGAGTGAGTAAAAATACTACTGTGGAGTGCTATATACAGTAAGAAGAAATAGATTTGGCACAGAGAGACCATTCTAGATTGTGAATCATAATATGTGTACACACAGTATGTACTGTATGTAATAAACAAATGCACGTTCAAAATCATGCATGTAGTATTATCTCATACTATAGAAGTTCTCCATCACTGTCTCTAACTCCATATTCATCCAAGGCAGTTGATAGCCCTATCGCAACAAATATCAATGGTGGTCCTGTAAAACGCATAAATTATTATCTCACATCTCCGTTAATTGTTCTAGTAACTGTGCCAGATGCTCTTAAGTGAATGTATATATCTCTGAGGCCAGTGCTGGCACGAAGGAAAATACTTAAATTAACACAATTTCCTGCTTCCTGGGGATTAATAGCACACACTCTCTCAAAGTTGCTATAACAAACTAGGATTTGAGTATTTGTACTGTGGTAGATTGTACAACCATTTTGGTATGTATAAAGATAATTTATTTTACCCCAGCCGCCTAGCAAGAACAGCCACCATTTTTCAGTCAGTTTGCTGAAGACCACCACCAACATGAGGTAGAGCATGATCCCCTCACACATCATCCAGCAGAAGGCAGACAGGAGGAAATACTGAATCAGAGCTGTCACTGCTTTACATGCAACCTTTGTGATATGTGTGCATTTCATTGCATAAGTTACGAGAGGATCTGAGCTTTATAGTGGACTTGTATATACCTCATTGCTGGCAGCTACTTCCACACCCAAAGCAAATATAATGTAAGCCGCAAAAAGAGCTATAGACAGATTCAGGTGGACTAGGTTGTGAACTGTAGTGAGCAGTTTCTTGCTGCACAGAATAAATGATGTAACACACTACTAGATTTACTTGTAACACATGTTAGCGTGGTTGATTTACCCAATGCTGCCAAAGAAAATGATGGTAAGGAAGAGACAGGGGATAGAGATGGAAATGCCAATGTAGGTTACTATCTCCAATGCCTTGTGATCAATCTATAGTTGTAGTCAGAAATACAGGCACATGTATAGATAAACAAGAGATTTACAGTTGTAAAGGTGGACTCATTAACAGCATGCCAGCATACAATTGCTACCTGTACCTGAGCTCCCCCCACATCCACAAGTACTGCAAAGCTGGTGAGATGAAGACTGACACATGTGACTGTAACTGTGTCTCCATCTCTAGTCACACTCTCAGTTCTCACTCCCTCTGTAGACCATCCACTCTTTGCAATACTGTAAAAAGCATATATCTCTAGGGCACATTGTAAGCTGATGAACTATCAGTGAGTTACCCATTTGAAAAATCCCAAAATGCACATCTTGGTGATTTCTCAGTGTTGTTCTGTACAGCATATGAGGATAATGAAAGAGATGGAGGGGGGGGGGGGGGGGGGGAGGATGGAGGGAGGGAAGCAGAGAGGGAGAGAAGTGCTTTAATTATACTCAACCAGACAAACCCAAATATATACACAGACATATTAATAGGGAAATGAAAAAAGTGTCTACATATTTATTTCAGTTTATGTAATCAAATAAAGTCTCACCAGTTTGAGTCTGAAGGTTAAAGTAATCGGTATGTCCTGAAATGGATAAGAATTGGGTGATTGTATCCTCTGGCCATAAATTTGACTTGAAATGACGAAGGACCTTGGAACAGTGCCATTGCTGTGCATACAAAACACATGACGCACACAGAGCAATAAATACATACATAGCTAGAACGATAAACAATAATAAGAACACACATAGAGAATGCTATATTCATACTCATAGATTGGTGGAAGGAGATTGTGAAGATCACTAAAGAATAGACTTGTGATGCTCAAATTGCCTGCAATGCAAGTTAGGACAACATACATCACAAACCATTACAATATGTTGCATGTAACACACTCTATAATTACACAGAGTAATTGCATTTGCAATAGGCTAAAAATGTATTAATTCGACCATGTACTTTACGAATAATTATTATTCATAGGAATACATTTCTTTATTCTGAACTGGCCTTTATAGTGTTTATCCAGTAATGCTCCAGGGATTGTCACTGAGGCCGGTACAGTGTCTACTGAGATCGAAACAGGTAGGTCATTCATTCCGGGAAATGTTACATCTGAGTGTCCTTTCCCGGGTTCAAAGTTATCACTGTCTTTTCTCTCAGAATGGAGAACTGTTGATAATTAATGAAATTTCTTAGGATATTCCTTGTACAATGCATTGTATTTAAGAGCAAATAGGCTCTCTATTAAGGGTGGTGCTGACACACCAACTAGGTTGTGAAATGCTATACTTATTTACACTATGTTGAAATACGCAGGTGTATACATAGATAATTTTACAGCTACTATCAATTATGCAGAATCAATCACTGCCTAGTACAGTAAGTTAGCACAACATCCATTGTCCCATGCAATCTTACCCAAGTTTTCACGAGAAATGAACACTTTTTCTTCTTCCTTGTTATCTGCCAGAGTCTGCCCAACATACAGTCCATACCTTTCCGCTGAGTTGAGCACAGCTGTACTCCCTGTACCAGTTCCTTCACTGTCAAGATTGGCAAATCCATCCTGGTTCTGATCAGTCAATATAGAGCTGAGAATATCCAGCACCACCACCGTCTTGAAAAAATAGACATCCTCTTGTAAGTTATGTTATGCAAACAAAAATTACTACACATAGGATTAGGAACAGGGGACCTGTGCCCCCCAATATTTTAGGAGGGGGTCTGGCCCACCCAATAAATACCCAGCTACTTATTTGAGTCAAACTTATGCAATCAAGTAGACAATAAAAGTTACTGTCAATAGACAAATTGGTCAGGCTTGGCCCCCCCAATATTTTTTATCTTCTTACTCTACTGCTAGGTATTTGGGTTGTCACATAAATTGAGAGCCAGAGAGATGTAATTCACTTACTTAAACACAGCCTTAACTTACATCATTTACTTCTGTGTCTACAGCATGACTGTTGTTAATACTCTGTAGTAGAATACCAACAGTATGAGCAATGATGGTGCTGGTAGTGTTGAGATCACGTGGTAACTGGCCATGGGATGATTCTGAGATGGATTCAGTTGCCTCTAACAGTTCACTAACAACCACCAGGGCTTCATCAGGTCGTGCATCACCTTCAGAAAACAATTCTGCAGCCTGATACAAGATGCAGTGACAACTATTTTTCAATGATTGTTGCTACCTATCACTTTGGGAAAATAGCTCTATGGCACAATGAGAGGGTAGTGAAAATGGTTATTTTTGAAGGTGAATGTGTTTACAGGCATTATAATGAAAGAAAAGGAGTCTAGAGGCAAGGCTAGACATAAATCTCTCACCATGTCTCCTATTTCTGCAATCCGTTTATTCTCACAGAAAGAAACATTGGGAGTGGCCCATATAGCACCAGATAGACACTTGCGTGTAGCAGACCCTGTGTATGAAGAGATAAGCTTACCCTAGGTATATAAAGTTATGTTTTATACATGTACCTCTGCCACAAGTGATTGTAATGGTGCTTCCCTCATCTGCAGTGGGCCAGTGTAGCCCCCACACATCATCTGTTTCCATTTGACAGCCTGCATGAAATCATGTAGTGTTATGCGATAACTTGATAAATGTCAGATTCAGTGATAGTACATCCCTAAGTATTGTTCACCATTCTCAATTGGAGTGGGTGGAGGTAGTGTGGTTATGTTGACTTCAGGCTCCTCTCCATCTGAATAGGAATACATAAACACATACTTTGGCTTATAAGCCCTGGCAGTCCAGATGCTGTAGTCTCCAGAACCTCATTAGCCTAAACATGGACACTAAAAACCCCAAAACAAACAAGCTATATTGTAAGCTCTTCTGGCTCTTATATCTATCATATCAGCACAGGCAGTACTACTCCAGGAAAACTGTAGAGATTTCAGCAAGCACGAGTATGTGAAGCTTGTCAATCTGAGAACATCAGCCCACACATTACCTTGACCTCCAATGATGACAACCATGGCACTGTGGTAGTCAACTGATGCCGAGCCAGTCTTGAGCTCTAGCTGTACTAATAATTGCTCATCTTCCTCGGGGTAATAGTCATTAACAATCTTCAACTTCACTTTTCCAGTGTTGTTGTTAACTCCTGGAATGAGCTCAACCCTACGCTTAGACAGATGATAATCTTCACCAACTGTGTAGTGAGTAGAAGTAAACAATGTGTCCTTATGATTATACAAAAATAGCAGCTCTATACAATGGTATATGAGTCTATGTAACTATTTCTTACAGCGACACAAAACTGGATATAGACATGTGATGACTGTGCTATATTATATTACTAACAAGGTTATACCTACCAGTTGTAGAGCTGTCTTGAACATTAACTTTTAGTACCACTCTCTGAGTCAAGTTGCCCTCCTTGACTACAACAGGGAGTACGAGAGCCTGCCCTTCTTCGGCAAAATACACCTTCTTCTCAAACCCTACTACCACCTTCTCTGCATGGGTCAAGTGTTGTGAGACCACAATTAGATCCATCAAACAAATTACACACTTAACTTAGAAGTATTAACAGATGGTACTTACGGCAGTTGAAGTTGGAATCTGGCTGAGTGTTGTTTGGGCAGAGGTTCACACAGGTACCATTCAGGAAGTAGTTACAGCACATATTTGTACCCAGGCCAAAGCATAGCCCCATGCCAACATCTGCACATCCACTGCTGCATGCTGCCAAGGGATAGGAATGATTCTCAAGGTTGTCATTGGCCAAAAATGTGGTGGTTATATACCATCAAATACACGTATATGCTTTAGTACCACAAAACATCAATTTAGATGAGAGTAAATATACTTTATATATAAAAACAGCAGGTGCCATAATGCAGAGATAGTTATTAAACTTCCAAGTTTGTGACGCATTACACACTGCATATGTACTTACCAAGACAGCGCGAGGTGGGGTCTACTTGAAACAGTAAGCCTAAACCAACAGCATCTGCAACTTCCTTTTCTATGCATGCCGAGCAGTCTCGACGAAGGGCGGTGGAGAAATTTGCAGTGGGAATGCGAGACCCCGTCTTACCAAATTGAATAGCTGACCACGTGTACGAGCCGCGCGAGTGCATCATAGTACAGCCGAAGTCAAACTGCTCCACTGTTATGTTGTTCTCAAGGTTTGATGGACTGCAACCCGGGTGGCCACTACATTCATACTCCACTAGAAGTGATATACTGCTGAAAGTACCGCTCTCTGGACCCACACTAAGGCACACAGTGTAATTCTTCCTTATCGCAACGGACGGTATCGTCGCACTGGAGTGGTCCCCGGCAATGGTGTGGGCAATAAGACGCCGAAGACTATTCGGATCGCTAAGGCTCGGACATCCTATGAATTGAGCATGAGAGATTTGTAGTTGGACCAATATTATTAAAAAGAGATACGGAGCTTTGGCCATTATCAAGATTGCTGAAGCTAAGCGTTGGCGTTTCGCCTTTTAAAAGTCGCGGCGCAGATAGCGCATGCGCACCTGGCGGAGACCGCCTGACCCTGACTCGATTGACCGCATTGGTAGTTTTTGTACTGAAAATAAAATGACTACTTCTCTGCCTCTGCTGCTGTGCTCATTGTTCCTACTTGTGATGGTCTTCCCTGGCGGTAATGGAGACACACGCTGTGCTTTAACTACCAATCCCTGCAAGTGCGACATGTTGAATGGCACCATGATAGACATCAGCAACTACTTTAGCAAGTACCCAATTGAGCCTACTTCAGACAGAGAAGACACTACCTACCAGTACAGTTGTATGAATGAACCTTGTGAGGGTGACAAAAGTAAAACAGGAGTGGCATGTCAAATAAACAAAGGTGCTTCAACCTATGTGTTGGGGAGAGTAAATGATGCGACCAAATGGATAGTCCATTCTTTGGACCCACTGAGCTTCACCATTCATTATATTAGAGGGGATGATAACAGGACAACGAATGTCATGTTTTCATACAAGAATGCAGACATGGAAAGTGAAGTTACTTCTTCACAAAGTAAAACATATAATATCTCCGTAACAGGCAATCGTGTAACTATAGGCAGTCTCTGCAAGTTCACATTCAATGGCACCACGATAGACATCAGTGACTACTTCAGCAAGTACCCAATTGAGCCTAAATCAGACAGAGAAGACACTACATACCAGTACAGTTGTATGAATGAACCTTGTGAGGGAGACAAAAATAAAACAGGAGTGGCATGTCAAATGAACAAAGGTGCTGCAACCTACGTGTTGGGGAAAGTAAATGATGCCACCAAATGGATAGTCCATTCTTTGGACCCACTAAGCTTCACCATACATTATGATGGTGGGGATGATGGCAGAAAAATAAATGTTATGTTTTCATATAAGGATGCAGACATGGAAAGTGAAGTTACTTCTTCACGAAGTAAAACGTATAATATCTCCGTAACAGGCAATCGTGTGACTATAGGCAATCGCTGCAAGTTCACGTTCAATGGCACTGCAATAGACATCAGTGACTACTTCAGCAAGTACCCAATTGAGCCTAAATCAGACAGAGAAGACACTACATACCAGTACAGTTGTATAAATGAACCTTGTGAGGGAGACAACAGTAAAATAGGAGTGGCATGTCAAATGAACAAAGATGGTCCAACTTATGTGTTGGGGAAAGTAAATGATGCGACCAAATGGATAGTCCATTCTTTGGACCCACTGAACTTCACCATGCATTATGATGGTGGGGATGATGGCAGGACAACAATTGTCATGTTCACATACAAGGATGCAGACATGGAAAGTAAAGTCCTTTCTTCACAAAGTCTCACATATACTATCTCTGTAACAGGATATCGTGTGGCTATAGGCAATCCCTGCAAGTTCACATTCAATGGCACCACGATAGACATCAGTGACTACTTCAGCAAGTATCCAATTGAGCCTAAATCAGACAGAGAAGACAGTACATACCAGTATAGCTGTATGAATGAACCTTGTGAGGGAGACAACAGTAAAATAGGAGTGGCATGTCAAATGAATGAGGGTGCTTCAACTTACGTGCTGGGGAAAGTAAATGATGCTACCGATTGGATAGTCCACTCTTTGAACCCACTGAACTTCACCATTCCTTATATTGGTGGGGATGATGGCAGGAAAACAAGTGTCATGTTTACATACAAGGATGCAGACATGGAAAGTAAAGTCCTTTCTTCACAAAGTCTCACATATATTATCTCCATAACAGGCAATCGTGTGACTGTAGGTACCAGTCCCTGCAAGTTCACATTCAATGGCACCATGATAGACATCAGTGACTACTTCAGCAAGTACCCAATTGAGCCTCAATCAGACAGAGAAGACACTACCTACCAGTATAGTTGTATGAATGAACCTTGTGAGGGAGACAACAGTAAAATAGGAGTGGCATGTCAAATGAACGAGCCTGCTTCAACCTACGTGCTGGGTAAAGTAAATGATGCGACCAAATGGATAGTCCATTCTTTGGACCCACTGAACTTCACCATTCATTATGATGGTGGGGAGAGCGGCAGGACAACAATTGTCATGTTTACATACAAGGATGCAGACATGGAAAGTAAAGTTCTTTCTTCACAAAGTTTCACATATACTATCTCTGTAACAGGCAATCATGTAAGTATATAGCAGACCTGACTCTAAGTATACCTGTATGGAGCAGATCCATATTGGTTGTTTGTACAGCTGTAAAACCTTACTTGTGTATGACTTTGTTATGTAATCATGTAGAGATAACAGTGTGGACAGAGTCTGAAAGTTTTAAGTAAACCTCTATCAATGCTCCCAATGTGACTCAGATGAACACTCTCTGCTCTCTCTTGATCATGAACTCTCCCATCTAGGGCACAATTTCATTGGTCCATTTGAGCATTTACTTGTTGCATTTTTCCAACTTGTGCGGTTATATGTATATCTCCAAGGGAGCCAAGTAAATTTCAGCCGGGTTCAGTGAGCCGTTCTTTGCGACGGCGCAGCCTGCAGCTGGGATCGAGCAGTGTTCACTATATAAGTGGGTGGGGTCAACGAGAGTATATACTCGCTAGTTTCGTACCCAGCCACTGGTAGTGTTGAGATCACGTGGTAGCTGGCCATGGGATGAGTCTGAGACAAAAGTGGCTCTAACAGTTCATTAACAACCACCAGAGCTTCATCAGGTCGTACATCACCTTCAGAAAACAATTCTGCAGCCTGATACAAGATGCAGTGACAAGTATTTTTCAATGATTGTTGCTACCTATTATCACTTTGAGAAAATAGCTCTATAGCACAATAAGAGGGTAGTGAAAATGGAAAGTGAATGTGTTTACAGGCATTGTAATAAAGGAAAAGGAGCCTAAAGGCAAGGCTAGATATAAATCTCTCACCATGTCTCCTATTTCTGCAATCCGTTTATTCCCACAGAAAGAAACATTGGGAGTGGCCCATATAGCACCAGACACACTTGCGTGTAGCAGACCCTGTGCATGAAGAGATAAGCTTACTCTCGGTATATAAAGTTGTGTTATATACATGTACCTCTGCCACAAGTGATTGTAATGGTGCTTCCCTCATCTGCAGTGGGCCAGTGTAGCCCCCACACATCATCTGTTTCCATTTGACAGCCTGCATGAAATCATGTAGTGTTATGGATACAAATACAAGAATGAATTTACACAGATTCAGTGATACTATAGCTATAGGTTGGCAATACACATACATATATACAAGTACATTTTTTGCGTTCACCATTCTCAATTGGAGTGGGTGGAGGTAGTGTGGTTATGTTGATTTCAGGCTCCTCTCCATCTAAATAGGAATACATAAACACATACTTTGGCTCATAAGCACTGGCAGTCCATGTGCTGGTAGTCTCCAGCACCTCATTAGCTTAAACATGCATATGGACACAAACAGAGTTAGGATTTCGAGACTTGTTGTAACATCATACTATTGTTCTATCCTTGCAGGTAAATCGGATGGAGCCCATGAATGTATTCATACAAAGGGTTGTGTGGCTGTTACTTGATTGTTGTTCACAGAGCCCAAGTGTAATGTTTCCAGGCTGCTGACTAACATTATGCATTCCAATGAGGCGCAATTTCCTAAGCCCAATGAGAAAAGCTTATACAAGACTGCACTTTGATTCCCTTTTAGGAGAAGCACAACATATCATGCATATACATGAGGCTGCCAATTTATCTTTGAAAAATGACTGTTTCGGGCGAGTTGTGTCGTGTTGCTTTGCCTTTCTGTTTGTGTTGTAGTTGTTGCCTTGCCTTTCTCAGCATCTCTTGAAGGATTGTTCATGAAATTGTATATTTGTACAGGATATTGCTTTTAATTGACTCATTTCACAATATTTGATACAGCATAATACTTGTATATCTACATATACTATGTTGCTATGGTAACAGCAGGTTTATATATTGCATATACACCTCATCAATATTCAACATAGTATATATCGTATAAACCATGTCCAATCAGTGTATATTTTCAGATATACACCTGCTATGTTCGGAAGTTTATTTGTGATATATCCCTTGGGCCGTTGGCCCTCGGGAAATATCACAAATAAATTCCTCACAGCAGGTGTATATCTGACATATACACCTCTTGGCCATGGTTTATACATTACATATACTCCATATATCAGAGTACAGTTGAGAGCGTCTCCCCTAACACAGCTTCCTTGGGGTAATGGGAACTGATCATGAGAAGCTGAGTGGACTATAGGATCTTCTTCAAAGAGTTATTGATGCACTATATAGTGGGGAGGATGTGCCTGTATGAATCCAGAATCTGAGACAGAATGGTTGTTGCATTTCTGAGTTCTTTGTAGACACCTTTGAGTGAGGGTATTCCGTCATAGTCACTGATGAGCAAGCAACAAAATACACTTGGTCACAATGTGCTCCAGGATTTATTTTTCTTTCAAAACTTCATAACTCCAAACTTAGGGGGGTTGTCACCCCAGGAAAGTGAAGTTTAAGAAACTCCCGGATTTGTTCTATCTAGCTGAAAAAACCTTGAATATACAAAGTGTAAAAACATTTTCACTAAAATGGTGAAGGATGTAGGGATTGAAGTGCCAAAAAGTATAGAAACAAGGTCAAAGTGCAGCATGCATGCAGACAAAGGGAGGGGATGATAGCATGCAACAATCATAGCATGCGTAACCCCTTTTAGTATTTACAGATGTAGGGATATGGGGTTACACATGTTATGATTGTTGCATGCTATCATCCCCTCCCTTTGTCTGCATGCATGCTGCACTTTGACCTTGTTTCTATACTTTTTGGCACTTCAATCCCTACATCCTTCACCATTTTAGTGAAAATGTTTTTACACTTGTTTCACTGGTTTTTATTGTGTGTAGCAATACATATAAACCTACTGACTTTCGTGCAGTTCTACCTCCCTTGTATACCTATAAGCAGGATATCTAGCAATTGTCAGTGACTCCTACATCCTGTCTTGTACGAATATTGCCTACTGAGTACAACAGCGGGTCCAGTTGCCTGCAACAGTTAGTCGTTCAAAGAAACGGAGCAACGTAGCCAAAAAAGACAACACAGCGCTCGGCAGCTCGACGAACTGTGCAAAAAACTAACTTCACGTGTTCGGCACGTGAGCAAACAAGAAAATGGCGTCTAAACTAATACTTGAGACCAGAGCAGAGGAGGTTGGAACCAATCACGTGAGAGGTCACGCGCTGTAGACTGTCTATGGGAGTTTTGTATGGAAACGTTTTCTCCGTCTACAAGGTAGCTAGTGTAAATGTAAGCATATCGCCTGAAAGTACTAGGTGAGTATACTCGAAATATGGCCAGTACCCCAAGTGTACCCTTCGGGTTTGGTTGTTACAAGCCTTAGAGCGTTTTTACTCGGCTTGCCTACAGGAAGCCAAAATGTTGGCATGTTTGCCCTTGCCTAACTCTACCAAACCTTGGTGTAACTGTTGAAATCCCTGAGCCTTCTTCGGCAAACTCCTTTGCTAAAATACTGATCGGAATCTCCTACCAGTAAATCAATGCGCGTACATTCTTTACAGCTTACGCGGGCGCGATCATCTAATAGCGCGTGCGTAAATCATATGACAGTTACGTAACATTACATTCGGTTCCAACCTCCTCTGAGACCAGAGGAGGTTGGAACCGAATGTAATGTTGGCCAAGCTCTGGAGTACTCTAGTTTCGTACCAAGCCGCTTAATAAAGTAGTTTTGCAAGGTTTGGCGTGCCATACGCCCTCCCGATCATGCATAAAATCGCATTTACAACTGCTCGGACAAAGAAGTGGAATGATGGGCACCACCGTACCGTCGTGAAACCCGATGCGAACTACACTCGTGTGTACGTGTGCAACGTTGTGGGCTCAACAAAAGACGGAGGAAACAAAACTGAGTACTGGGAAAAGTCTATGAAAGCTGTAACTCCAAGGGGACCCGGACCCTCGTTGACGAACCAGGACTGCAATTTTTTGGGTTGTCCGAAAAAGGCGGACGTTGGTGGTCATGTACGTGTATTTAAGGGGCCCAGATCTGGGAAGATTGATGGGTGGTTTATTATGCCTATGTGCTCTTCTTGCAACAATGATAGGTCTCTGGACTGTCGATGTGATGAGAATTCCTCCAACCACGATTGTTGTAATCCTAAATCCAAATGTAAAAATGAGAAACATGCCCTTATAAAAAACTATAAGCTAGTTTTCCGTTGCATGGTTCTAGATATATTATAGCTCTATTTACAACTGACTGTCAGCAATAAATTTTTTTACCAGGAGTATATTAGAAGCCCATTAACAACACCCACTATTGCTGTATATATATTAAGTGCACACTTGGAATTATGTCTGTGTACATTACATTTACTATCGCTATAATTATAGCATGTGAGCTGCGCAGATGTGCACTAGAAAAGGTAGGTGGAGACCCACCTTCTGTAATGCTGTGCTGGTTTTCTCTACTTGTGATAGTCTTCCCTGGTGGTAATGGAAACACAAACTGTGTTTGTGCTTGTTCAATGGCACCACAATAAACATCTAAAGGTATTTTTCATAAATCATAGCTAGCTGGGCATATATTTGTGTGCTGTCAAGCAACACACAGGTTAGAAGGCTAGCAATACATGTGGACATGATAAAAGTTTGATTTGCACTTGAATGAGGAACCCCACAGCACTGGTGGACAGAGTCTGAAAGTTTTGGTTTGAAGGATATTAATGTCCCAAATGTGACTTTGCTGAACACTTAGTAAGTTACCTGGAGCATTTGTTGATTACACAATCTCTGCTGCAGGAAGTCTGCTGCACACGTATTGAGAGTTCAATACATGTATGATCTCTTGAACTCTCCCATCTAGGTCAGTACAATTTCATTTGTTGCTTATATAAAAGTAAATCAAAAATTGCTAAATTTTGAGAATATAGGGCTGGCCCAAAAAGTACAGGAGACAAGATCAGACAGTGTCTACATAATTCCCTGCCCAAGAAAATCAGTGACACCAGCCCTATATTGTTGCAAGGGAAAGTGCAATGTACTTAAGAGTCACAGTTGCTCTGTGTGTGTGTGTGTGTGTGTTGTGGTATAACTATATTAGATAGTATTTGTGACCTAACCGTTTTAGTATTTACAGGATGTATTTAGGTGTTAATATTATATTATGGCTATAGTTATAGTAATGTGCTATATATATTTGACTGTATGTACTGCTGGATCAGTTATAAATATATCCAAGAGATAATCGTGTAAGAGTACACACCACATGTGTGTGTGTGTGTGTGTGTGTGTGTGTGTGTGTGTGTGTGTGTGTGTGTGCATGTGTGTGTGTGTGTGTGTGTGTGTGTGTGTGTGTGTGTGTGTGTGTGTGTGTGTGTGTGTGTGTGTGTGTGTGTGTGTGTGTGTGTGTGTGTGTGTATGTGTGTGTGTGTGTGTCAACAATATAGGGCTGGTGTCATTGATTTTATACCACAGGCATTCTGCTGTTCATTGTTTACAAAATACAATGTTCACTTTCAACATAGTAGACTTTGGTGTACTTTACTTTGTGCAAGTTATTGGAGGGGGGCTCTGCCCGCTTCACAAATCATTGAGGGGGGTAAACCTTCCTACATCTATGTATGTTACATACATGAGGCTGTTGTTTCCAAATGCAAGACGTTTACATGTGGCTATGTGCAATGTGTATGCAATAAATGTGTTCACTTTGAGGCACAGAAGTGCCCTACAATGTTTATTTCCTCTTGGCCATGTTCCATCCACCTACGGCACTTCATCCATTTGTTGTTGTTTACAAGATACATTGTTCAACAGTGTAATGGGTACATATCTGGGTATAAAACATTATCCACACATCAGCTGCAGTCTCACTTTCTACAACTGTTTTATTATGCCACTAATAATACATTGCCTGAATGTTTGTTGTTATTTCATTTTTGTTTACACACTTTTAAACATGATATTGTTTGTGAGGGCAGAGGAGTTCATTTCTCTACAAAGTTTCATGTTTGTCAGTACTTCAGTTGTTGAGTTACTGGACTCCACAACCATATACATGCAATACATTGACTGAGATTGTTTGTTGTTTTTCATGAAGTATATTGTTTACATATTTCTCAATATGACGAGGTATGTGGGGTCACAGGACTCTATCTATCTGCCAAGTTTCATGTCTTTTAGTGCTGTGGTTAGTGAGATATGCCTCTTAAACGGGAAGAATAATAATTTGGAAATCTACTCATTTCAGTTTATCACTTCTCCCAGCCATATTAGATACTGTGTGGTACTCCAATTTAAACCAGAGCTACCTTATGGCCACATGTTTACATTGACCAAGTTACAACTCAGAAAACCACAAACTGAAAGTATTATTCCTTATGTACACAACCAATGGGAAACCATAGCTATCCCTATATACACAGTACTGTGATATTGATTAATATCTCCAAGGGAGCCAATTAAAGTGAATCTCATTTCAATTCATGCAGTGAGCCGTTCTTTGGTGCGGCGCGGCCTGGGATCGAGGCTAGGCCAAGGGGTGGTCACTCTCATAGACGCAATAGTCACGGCTAAGACCGGGGTCACAATTCGGTCACAAGGACACGGAGGATTTTCCTGAACGGTCACTGGGTCACCGCGACTTTTATAACCAGTCACGGGGCACGAAATTCGCGTGGCCACTCCCTCCCCCGATTATCTCCGCCCACCCCGCCGGCCTGCTCCACCCTTTTTGCGCGGGGCGCATGCGTACGTACATAATGAAACGAACATGTAGCCACGCCCCCGGCCGGCCTGCTCCACCTTTTTGCGCGGGGCGCATGCGTACAGGGACGAAGTTTGCGTAGCCACGCCCTCCCCTATTGATCTCCGCCCCCGGCCGGCCTGTTCACTCTTTTGCGCGGGGCGCATGTGCTCCTGGGGTATATTTCGAAAGAGTTTGCAAGGTGGCCCAACCTTTCGTATCATAATTGCGCTGCTATGCATTGGCAGAGTGACGAAGACTACAGAAAGTTATGCAGATATACCAATACATTTATACAGTCGGCACCGAGTGCATGGAGACAGAGCTTCCTGAATTATTTCCATCAAAAGGCTCTCTCACCATGTCTCCTATTTCTGCAATCCGTTTATTCCCACAGAAAGAAACATTGGGAGTGGCCCATATAGCACCAGACAGACACTTGCGTGTAGCAGACCCTGTGCATGAAGAGATAAGCTTACTCTCGGTATATAAAGTTGTCATGTACCTCTGCCACAAGTGATTGTAATGGTGCTTGATAGGAATGATTCTCAAGGTTGTCATTGGCCAAAAATGTGGTGGTTATATACCATCAAATACACATAATTATATGCTTTAGTACCACAAAACATCAATTGAGATGAGAGTAAATATAGCTACTTTATATATAAAAACAGCAGGTGCCATGCATAATGCAGAGATAGTTATTAAACTTCCAAGTTTGTAACGCATTACACACTGCATATGTACTTACCAAGACAGCGCGAGGTGGGGTCTACTTGAAACAGTAAGCCTAAACCAACAGCATCTGCAACTTCCTTTTCTATGCATGCCGAGCAGTCTCGACGAAGGGCAGTGGAGAAATTTGCAGTGGGAATGCGAGACCCCGTCTTACCAAATTGAATAGCTGACCACGTGTACGAGCCGCGCGAGTGCATACAGCCGAAGTCAAACTGCTCCACTGTTATGTTGTTCTCAAGGTTTGATGGACTGCAACCCGGGTGGCCACTACATTCATACTCCACTAGAAGTGATATACTGCTGAAAGTACCGCTCTCTGGACCCACACTAAGGCACACAGTGTAATTCTTCCTTATCGCAACGGACGGTATCGTCGCACTGGAGTGGTCCCCGGCAATGGTGTGGGCAATAAGACGCCGAAGACTCTTCGGATCAAGGCTCGGACATCCTTTGAATTGAGCATGAGAGATTTGTAGTTGGACCAATATTATTAAAAAGAGATACGGAGCTTTGGCCATTATCAAGATTGTTGAAGCTAAGCGCTGGCGTTTCGCCTTTTAAAAGTCGCGGCGCAGATAGCGCATGCGCACCTGGCGGAGACCGCCTGACCCTGACTCGATTGACCAGTGTGACCGCATTGGTAGTTTTTGTAACTGAAAATAAAATGACTACTTCTCTACCCCTGTTGCTGTGCTCATTGTTCCTACTTGTGATGGTCTTCCCCGGCGGTAATGGAGACACATACTGTGCCTTTCAACCTACCAGTCCCTGCAAGTGCATGTTCAATGGAACCATGATAGACATCAGTGACTACTTCAGCAAGTACCCAATTGAGCCTAAATCAGACAGAGAAGAGATTAAATACCAGTACAGTTGTATGGATCAACCCTGTGAGGGAGACAAAAGTAAAATAGGAGTGGCATGTCAAATGAACAAAGGTGCTGCAACCTACGTGTTGGGGAAAGTAAATGATGCGACCAAATGGATAGTCCATTCTTTGGACCCACTGAGCTTCACCATTCATTATGATGGTGGGGATGATGCCAGAAAAACAAATGTTATGTTTTCATACAAGGATGCAGACATGGAAAGTGAAGTTACTTCTTCACTGAGTAGAACATATAATATCTCCGTAACAGGCAATCGTGTGACTATAGGCAGTCCCTGCAAGTTCACATTCAATGGCACCACAATAGACATCAGTGACTACTTCAGCAAGTACCCAATTGAGCCTAAATCAGACATACCAGGCAGTACATACCAGTACAGTTGTATGAATGAACCTTGTGAGGGAGACAAAAGTAAAACAGGAGTGGCATGTCAAATGAACAAAGGTGCTGCAACCTACGTTGGGGAGAGTAAATGATGCGACCAAATGGATAGTCCATTCTTTGGACCCACTGAACTTCACCATACATTATATTGGTGGGTTTGATGCCAGAAAAACAAATGTTATGTTTTCATATAAGGATGCAGACATGGAAAGTGAAGTTACTTCTTCACAAAGTCTCACATATAATATCTCTGTAACAGGCAATCGTGTGACTACATAGCTAGTATCTGTAGCTATGGAGCAGACCATGTTTATAGTATTAATTGGTTGTTTGTACAGCTATCAATTATACTATGTAAAACCTTACTTGTGTATGACTTTGTTATGTAATCATGTAGAGATAACAGCGTGTATAGACATCTGAAAGTTTTGAGTAAACGAACCTCTGTATCAATGCTATCAATGCTCCCGGCCAAACGTGACTAAGTAAATTTCAGCCCGGTTCAGTGAGCCGGTTCTTTGCGGCGGCGCGGCCTGACCTAAGTGGGTGGGGTCAATGAGAGTAGTCTATATACTCGTACCCAGCCGCCCACCCGATTATGTGTGAAATAGCATTTACAACTGCTCGGACAAAGAATTGGCATGATAGGGACTTTGGCACCGTCGTGACACAGGATGCCAATAGCACTCGCGTGTACGTGTGCAACGTTGTTTGCTCAACAAAAGACGGAGGAAACAAAACTGAATTCTGGGAAAAGTCTATGAAAACTGCAACGGGAAGAGAAAACTCGTTGAGAAAACAGATCTGCAATTTTAAGGACTGTGGGAATGGGGCGGACGTTGGTGTGCATGTACGTGTATTTAAGGGGCCCAGATCCGGGAAGATTGATGGGTGGTTTATTATGCCTACGTGCTCTTCTTGCAACAATAAGAGGTCTCTGGACTGTCGATGTGATGAGAATTCCTCCAACGACGACTGCTGTAAACCCGGCTGTAAAAACGAGAAACACGAACTTAGCATGAACTATAAGCTAGTTTTCCGTAAGACGGGGCTCTGGACTGACTGATCATGAATAATATATATACTACAAAAGTAAGAGATGTGGGTGGTGAAAGTCGCTGTTGGAATGCATGCGTAGATGACGGCGCATGCGCAATAGAGAAGGTAGCGGAGACCTACACCGCCCATCGAAGTGCACGTTCGCAATCTCACATCAGCGACATGAGCGACAAATGTTATTACCAGCTGTATGGATGAGCCCTCTGAGTAGCAAAGACATGTCAAATGATCATAGCCATAGTTGCTGCAGCACCTTATGTGCTGATAATAAGACCACACTTCGCTTGGGGTTCATCACATACTGCCGCAGTGTATCTGCATGCCTACATACCTATTAACCCCAAGTCTATATAATGTGTGCTTCCTTGTAGACACCCTGAACAATGCAGTGCAGCAGTATGTGATGAACCCCAAGCGAAGTGCATGTGGTCTTATTATCAGCACATAAGGTGCTGCAGCAACTATGGCTATGATCATTTGACATGTCTTTGCTACTCAGAGGGCTCATCCACACACATTATATAGACTTGGGGTTATTAGGTATGTAGACATGCAGGGTCAAACTCGTCAAAAGAGAGATCAGAAGTGTGTGTTAATTAAAAATATTAGGTGAGCTTCATGCAACTATTTAGCAAGTATCATACTCAGTAGAAACTTTTAAATTAATGATGCTACAATAGTGGTTCCACATGGAGAAATAAAACCACAGTGGTTCCAACTAGACATGATTACAATTCTTACTGCTTCAAAATCCTATCTTTACATGTATAACAGTCAGTATGAATATTTCCCTATGCTGGTTCATCTTTCTTTGGTTCAGACTCATCCAACGTTGTCTTGACCTCACTTGGTTCAGCAAGGCTTGGTGCTTCTTTCATTTCCATTCCAGCGGTAGAGCTGTATACATTGGAGCTGTATGCTGCACACAAGAAAAAATATCGTTTCATAAATCAATGATCACAGCTAGCTGGACTTTTGTTGTTTCTCTCATGTAACACACAGGGGTTAGAATAACAATATGGACGTGATAAAGACTTATTGAGTTACAGTGTGCCTATAGACTTTCTAAAAGGTCATACTCTACATAGATTTGTACCTGAATGGTGCTTTGTTGACTTGACCCCAGTAGATGCAGTACTCTGTGAGAAGAAAATAAATAACAATTTTGTACCAATGCGTTGGTATACCACTGTATATCGTACTCACCTTGCTGGCTCTGCTGGTGGAATAGACTTCATAGCGCTTCTTGAGTCGACCCCACACCTATTATAGAGATAGTAAAGAAGAAAAGTCAACCAACAGAGAGTCATTGAGCAATTGCAAAACTTTACAGAGGAGACTATATATTACTCACCCTCTCATTTCTCACTACATGGAAGATGAAGATGAACAAACCCTGTAGGTGGGGAATATAGTATAGGCCAGATCTCACAATTGCACATGCACACACACACACACACACACACACACACACACACACACACACACACACACACACACACACACACACACACACACACACACACACACACACACGTACCTGAAGGGAATTGAAGATGGTGAAGAGCCAGGCAAACACGGCAGTATTCTCATTGACAGCAAACAGTCCAAGCACCCATGTTATTCCCAGCAGGGGAAGGAGAACCAAAGACGCTTTCACAAGAGAACTGTAACATACATGAACACAGATAATGAACCTACATTCTTTCTTTGTTGAAGTAATACGTACATGCATAGTTGCTATAAAGTGGATTTACTAGTACATGACTTAATCATCCATGAGATGCTTAGAAAGAAAGGCAAAGCAACACAACACAACTCGCCCAAGGCAGTTATTTTTCAAAGAAAAAAGCTGCCTCAGGTGGAACTCGAACCCGCGACTGTCCACTATTGAACCCCTCTGATCAGGACACCCCTCTAATCAGGACACCCAAGGACGAAGACAGCTTATGCTACCTCAGCTACCACTTTCGAACCCTAAAATCAGGATATCATATTAACAGGACACCTCACTAATCAGGACACTATCATTGAGGAAGTATATATCTTGCAATCAAAATCAGATTAGACAAGTAGGGAAAAGTAGTCCTAAACTTGGGCCTCAATTGTCATTGTATAACATCCAGATCGTCTGTATTTGCATCATCAGCACACTGTGCAAGTCCGTAGTGGGACAAATTCAACTCATGAATAAGGTGCTATTACCCACGCACTTAGTACCATATGACGCAGTTGGGTAGTCCCAATACTAACTTGCATGGTGTGATGACGGTGCAAATACTGCAGATTTCAGTTCCGTTTAAACATTGCATATTCCGTGAGTGCAACGTGACTGTAGCAGTAGGTACTTCTTGTACAGGGATCTGCAAGGAAACGTTTCTGGGTCTCAGTAGTACTGTTTCCGTGGAGTTCCGTGTACATGAAGTTAATACTGCTACAATCACGCAGCATTCACGGAATACGCAATATTGAAACGGAAGTGAAATCTGCAGTACAGACGTTCTCAATGTAATGCAGTGCCTGTTCAGGCCCACCTTTATGACTACTTTTCCCTGTGTCCAGTTATGAGAATTCATTACAAGTATACATATATCCTACATGTACTTACGTGGCAATATCAAATTTGTATCCCTGATCAACCTTCTTCTGGCGACCTGCCCTGTTCTTAAAGATGCTGTAGAGTACCATCACCAGGAATATGGTATTGATCTGTACATGGAGTGAAATGGCAGCTCAAGTTACATACATGGTATTCTCAACCATTCAAGATCCATGCAATGATGCTAGTTGTATTGCAATGTACATACATACATGCAGGGTTTCATACAAAGAAGGGCCCTGGAATTGTCCCCCCAGCCTCAATTCCCCCCCCCCCCCGGAAAACCTGAAAATTTGTATAGTCTTTGTTAACACATGTGCTGCAAACTCATCCATGACGCTGTAGCAGTGCCCCACAAACTTCTCCCCCCCCCCCCCCCCCCACACACACACACACACACAAACCAAAAAATCCTGTATGAAACCCTGACATGTACTTACAATGATAATGATCAACATTGGAGCAACAAATGTCCAGATGGCCCAGGTTCCTTTGCCAGAGGAGAGCCAACAGCTGAAGAGAAATTTTCACAACATACATAAAAGCAAAGATGACTGTGGAACTAAAGTAGCTTATGAACAGAACCTATATGGTGTGCATACAAAATGCAAGTTGACTTACTACTTGTATTTTCCTGTATCGTCCCTCACTCCATACTGCTCATGTACAGCTGAAAGACCTATCACCACAAATATCACTGGAATACCTGCAACAGGACAGAGATCATTCAAACAACATGAACAAAGTACAACTATTAGGGCAAACATAAGCGAATCCCATCTCCCTCCCCTCCCCCTTGTGAAGGCAATGGCTCTGCTGTCCATCTATCCATACTTTCCATCCTGACACATGTACATCTTCCATAAGCATATGTGAAATATTCAAGTGATTTCAAATTTGAATTCTGTTCATTAATTAGAGGCACATGTGCATTTGTAAGAAATGGTGTATGTGTAGCACTAACCCCATCCCAGCAACATGAAGAACCACCATTTCCTCTTAAGATTAGAGAACACCACCACCAACATGAGATAGAGCATGATCCCCTCACACATCATCCAGCAGAAGGCAGACAGGAGGAAGTACTGGATCAGAGCTGTCACTGTATTACACGCAGCCTGAAAGACATACGTACATGCAAAGAATATAATACACAGACTTAACTTATACTGGTATGTAGTGACTGTGTACACAGGAGCTATCTACACAGCTACAATATGTAAGGCATCATTTCATATACATGCAACCATCTATCAAATGTATGTCTCTGACATTTTAAAACTTGTACACACTGTTGTATATATATACCACAACTGATACTATATAGCAACTTCATGTATATATAGATCTAGGTACATACATGTACATGCATGAGAGCTAATAAGCTCGAAACAGTGCTGTCCAGGGATCGCTTATATAGCTTGTCTGGCCCCACCAGATATTTTTTTTTTCATGTATCTGTGCAATTGTAATCAAATGTAAGTACCTTATTATCTTTTGCCAGTTCCACGCCCACAGCAAATATAAGGTAGCCCACGAACAGGGCAATGGAGAGGTTGAGGTGGACAAAATTATGAACTGCAGTGAACAACTTCTTGCTACAGAAACAAACGACCCATCATGAAATAGATTACTGCATGTAGAGCATTGAATACAATGGCTGTACTTTCAGCAGAGTTTGTATAAATTTGTACAGTTACAAAAACACATTAGCATCAAAAGCCCATAATGTATGTGAATATATGTACCCGAATGTGAGGAAGAAGATGATGGTTAGCAGGAGACAGGCTAGAGAGATGGCCAGGCCAATATAAGACACAATCTGTAAGGCTTCACTCTCCAACTGTAGTGAAAAGGAATGAAGTAGTGTTATTGAGGAAGATAGCCAGATCTTGAGTGTTGAGTCTCTATAGATATCCTATAGGCTGATGTACATGTATTAGAGCTGTGGGTTTCAGCAATAGATAGTCAAAACTTTACACATCTTTGTATTCAGTAACTACCTGAGCTCCCCCCACATCCACAAGGACTGCAAAACTGGTGAGATGAAGACTAGCACATGTGACTGTAACTGTGTCTCCATCTCTAGTCACACTCTCTGTTCTCACTCCCTCTGTAGACCATCTGCTCTGCTCTAAACTGTAAAACACAGATTACAGACAATGTATAACTTATGGCGTATCAACACAAGGGGTGAATCAATGTATACATGTTTTGAATCATGCTAAGTTCGAGTTCACCAGTTCATCTGGTTTGTGATGCTTTGGTTGAGGTGCTTTGGTTGCTTTGTATTGTATATGTGATTCGAGCCCAGCCAGCTGAGTTGCCTCGGTAGCTCAGTTGGTAAGAGCGTTGCCTAGCAAGCGGACGGTCGTGGGTTTGAGTCCCACCCGAGGCAGCTTTTTTCTTTGAAAAATACTGCCTTGGGCGAGTTGTGTTGTGTTGTATTGCCTTTCCTTTCTTTCTAAGCATCTCATGGATGATTAAAAAAGTCATGTATAATATTTATATGTAACTCACTCTGTTCTCTGTCCGAAGTCCCAGAAGACACAGTCAAAATTACTAGTGGTCACATCTATACCTTCATCCTGCATGTACATAGATGTACATTTAACTAACACAGATCTGATGTGCACTTGACTGACACATGCAGGTGTACATTCAGACTTACACCTGACTAAAACAGAGATAAACATACTGACAACTTGAATGAAAGGGTTCATAAAGAGGTATGTGAACTCACCACTTGGAAGGAGAAGGTAATCCTGACAGGGTTCCCCCGGAGCACATCCACAATGGTTCCATTGCCTTGGGTGTCTACCTGACTGGAGATTACTAGACTTGCAGGCTTTGTATCTTCACTGGAGGGATCAGAAGTAGAAGGCACTCATAAATCATACATTGGAGAAAAGGCCATACATAGATATTACGTTGCAAGATGAGTCCTTATAGTCTCCTTCAGGTACACATACATGTATACATGTGATATCAGGTATATAGTGCACATGCAATACACATGCAGAGGCAGAGACAGCATGTCAAAAGTGGGGGGGCTCGCCGTTCATGAAGTGGGGGGTTATTCACATTCATTCTGAATACATCTGGCATAGGCTATTAGTGTTCTTCATGACAACCTCCAATTTTGGGGGGGCTCAGCCCCCCTTATCAAAAAGTGGGGGGGCTCAAGCCCCCCCTGCCCCCCCAGGTTCTCTGCCTCTGATGTCATGTATGCATGCATCATGCGTACTTACATGTCATTGGGGAGGAAGTCTTGCAGATTTCTGAACAGAATGTGAGCCACACTTACATTGTTCCTACCTGAATAAAGAAACATGTACATATACATATATACATGTGCATATGACTATATATGCTACAATAGAGAGGGAGGCTCTCTAATCCAGGTAGGCACACCAGACATTGAATAGTGGGTTGATTTCAGGTAATTTTGGAAAAACGTGTCCGGTTCATGAAGGTGTCCTCATTTCTGGATTCTAATTTGGTCCTCACCTGATGCCCTGTCTACCAGTAGTGCACGAGGGATGGTAATACCAGCAGCACTACTATTGGTCAAATTTAGTCCCTCTGCTTCCCCGGCCTCTGGGAACACATATTCATCTTGCTCTATCACCAAATGAACACTTTCAGCTCGCAGTACTGCAATATAGGAGATACAAGTCAACATAACTTGATCTCTGACCATGGTTCTTAACACATGTGCAACAAATGCATACATCTTAACCAGCACAGCACAGCATGTATGTACACACACACACACACACACACACACACACACACACACACACACACACACACACACACACACACACACACACACACACACACACACACACACACACACACACACACACACACACACACACACACACACACACACACACACACACACACACACACACACACACACACACACACACACACACACACACACACACACACACACACACGCACGCACATACACACTCACTCACCAATATTATCTCCGGTACGGTTAGCAGTGGTCAGTGGCTCTCCTCCTGCTTGCAGTACATTGGCCACATACAGTGCATATCTCTCCACGTTGTCCAGAACACGCTGGCTTCCTGCGACCTCCTCAAGCTGATCGAAACTCTGTATATTCACATCCTCTAAAAGGTTGTCTAGCACTTCGAATATGGGTTGTACCTACAAGACAGACACAGCAATGCATATATACATGCATGTGTCTCATGTATCATGATTGTCTG
This sequence comes from Theonella swinhoei, assembly GCA_963970385.1. Taxonomy (NCBI): domain Eukaryota; kingdom Metazoa; phylum Porifera; class Demospongiae; order Tetractinellida; family Theonellidae; genus Theonella; species Theonella swinhoei. Next base: position 2,019,887 of record OZ019951.1, on the reverse strand, counting down.
GGTTGTCCTTCTCTCCTTCCTTTGTATTTCTAATATATATACTATGTTTTTCAATGTACACTTCATGCAGACCCTTAAATCAATAATCGGTTAACTGTGGATAGAGCACTACTGTCATATGTGTGATGCTCACATCCTCGAGGTTGACATTCCTTATTCCTTGCTCTAGGTCTTCTTCCAGTAGAGCAATTGTCTGATTCACATCTTCAATGGTGGAGTCGATGTCTCGGGGGAACAGTGGAACGTCCATTACCTCTGTAGCTTCTACCAACTCCTCAACTACCACCAAAACCTCTGTAGCGTTTCCCTCTGACACCAGTGCTGCAACCTGAGTGGGGAAAGAGAAATAGATATATTCCCTGAATCTCATACATCTACTGCAATTAGTGACCCTTGAACCCCACGGCTTAGACATATACAGATGAGAGAGTCTGGAGATGAGGCTTACATGTAGTTGGGTAAAAACTTTCTGTAACAACAAGAAATGAATATATGCATGTAGCTTAACAGGCTATGTTATACTACTGCAATTAGTACTAGTGACCCTTGAACCCCACGGCTTCGACATATACAGATGAAAGAATCTGGAGATGAGGCTTGGGTAAGAATCTTCTGTAACCACATGAGAGAAGAATGTATGTATGTAGCTTACCCTGACTCTCACACTGGTGAAGACTCTAGAGGAACAGTCTGACACATTAGGGGCGGCCCATATCCCACCAGGGAGACATTCCCGACTAGAGTTACCTGTTAGACAATGATAAAAATAGTCAGAATAAATCTGCATGTAATTACATGCACACCACTGTTTGTACTTTAACTGCTTGCTTCCACTCATATGTTAGCAATGCTTATGCAAAGGCTCTGACTGGTACTCTTCATATATTTTGGTAGAGTGTATGTAGCCTTGTTCCCAAGGTCTCCCCTGCATGTGCAATGGTGACATAGTGGGGAGGCCCGGGGACGAGGCTAGAGTGTACATATATGCATGTGTAATTCGATATATAAAACATGTAAACTGTAATACTGCTGCAATACCTCTATAATTCTGCCCATTTACGTTTGTGGGAGCAAATCTACCTAATTGTGCAATTGGGATGATTTTTCTGACTGACATTGTCTACACATACTGAATATCTTTACACACAGGGTTCAATATTTCACCAACCTCCACATGCACATTTTCTAGCTGTACAACTGGGTGTGTTTGCTCCCATTCACCCACAGTGCTGACCTTTCATGTAGTACTTTATGAACATGCTAAGTATGACATGTACACAATGCTTCAATATAGAGCTTCACAGAGCACTCAACTGTATGGATGCCAGGTATAGTATCCTGTCCCAGTATGGATGTGTTACTGTACATAACCCCTAGCTATCTACCATGCCTCATGGCACTGTTTTCAATCAACTGTACATATATATCCACATTTAAAGCCAAGTATGATAATTAGGACACCTTATACTCTGTGTGGGAGAATATGTGCTAATACATTGTTTACATATACAAATAACACACAGGAAGAGCTTGTTCTAGAGGTAGTTCTAGTTCTATACATGTATACATGTACAAGTAGTGCAACAAAACAATATGACTAAGACACACTGTAAGGGAATTCATATATGGTTCAACTACTTATGACTTTGAAGTAAGATATAAACGAAAGCTCTAAAGTGTAAAATCCTTGATGCAATAATTGTGTAAGAGGCAAGTGTATACATAAATATGATGCATATATGTGCATGCATATGCCGAGGGTTAATAGTTATATGGCACACATAATAAGGGTCACTGGTTGTTTCAATTATACTAGCTTACCAGTGAAGTTGGCTCCACATGATACTACAGATGTGTCACCAACTGGGATGAAGGGCCACTGGATCTGCCATAGATCATCAACTTCAGCCTCACATGTAGTGACTGTATCTGTATAGACAACAAGCATAGAATGAAGGTGCTATGACAGCCTGAACTTACATATCACAGGCAAGTCTGAGTAGTTGTGGTATCAGAATATGATATTCTTCCACCACAAACCACACAACTGCAAAACATTACTCCAATGTATGTTTTAAATTTAGCAGGTTCAAATCCCACCTGAGGCAGCCAATTTTTCTTGAAAATGGCCATTTCAGGCAAGTTGCGTTAATTGTGTTGTTTTGCTTTTCTGTTGTGTTGTTGCGTGTTGCCTTGTCTTTCTATGCCTCTCTATGATTGAGTTATCATGTACGTACGTACGTATGTACACAGGTAAAAGTGCAACACATGTCATACCATCGAATCCATCGCAGGGCCTTCTGTCATCAGGATCAGTGTTTGGTACATTGGGACAAGAGTCCTTCATACAGTAGGATGCTGTGTTACTGGCATTACAGATAACCTCTGGTACTTGTGCTGGGTATGAGTCTCCATCAATGTCCAGAGCACAGAATGTTCCATTGCCCACATAGGGCTCAACACACTGGGGGAGAGAACATAGGTGTGGGTGTAGCAAGGGTGTAGACAAGGGGGGGGGGGCAGGGGGGGGCATTTTTTCATTATATCATAGCACACACAACCAATGATGATTGCCTCGAAGTTTCTTTCATAGCTCCTTTCGGTCAGTTCCAGCTACTCAACAGAGCCTGTATCAGCCGTCACTGCCGAACGTGTGCTAATGAATGAAACTGCACCTTCCCTGCAGTCTTTTGAGGCGTATCCATCAACTTGTAGATGTGATAACTGCAGCCAGCGCTAGCCCCCCCAGTTTTAAAAGTTGTCTACGCCCCTGTGTAGGGGTTACATATTGCAACTTGACCTATCTAAATGTGTGCAGCTCAGTTAGTAGAGCATGTCTATTTCCAATTGGAGAACTTTCAGCTATACAGCAGCTCAGCTCTTTTCCAACTTTCTTGATGTGGTGTGATGAGATAGTGTTGAGTTTCATGTATGTAAACGTAATATTTCAGGAGATAAGGGGGCTTTTGCCAACTCCCCCCCTCCCCCCCCTCCCCCAACCACCACCAGAATTGTCTACGTACATTTAAAGTTAGAAGATTGCCATAATTTTGATACGTATACACTGGCCTAACTCAAAATTCTTACCAGTCATCCACCCTTAAACCTAAACTTGAAATGAACCCTGTGTAGGTTAAATGTAAACACATTACCTGACACACTATGCTGGAACAGTTACAAGGGGCAGCCGTTGTTCCATTGCATATTTCTTGAAAGCCTCTGTATCGTTCTCTAATTAGACAATAATCAATTCCTCTTTTCCGCCGGAGATCATCCGGAGGGGGGAGAAGGATGATGGTTTCTGGAACAAGTGAACTTCTACATTCACAGAAATCTGTAGAGACAAATAGACACACATGGGTGCACACAAATTCTAGAACCACATAATGAACTACGAGATGCATAACCTTATACCCAATTCAAATACAAAAAGAAAAGCCTTGATAAACTACAACACACACAATAACAGGGGAATATATAGCAGCATTGCCAGTTGTTACTAATGTAGTGATGATCATGACTAGAGCTAACCTGATCGCTGAAAAGCAAAAGTATCTCCAGATGAACGAAACGGAACAATAATAGTATTCTGGAACACAAGAGCTATATTACATTGCAATGCTGAAATTGTTTCAGAAACAATGTTCTCTAAATTTTCATCCACTCCAGTCACATTATAGGTGACAGTGTATCGCATACGGATAAGATTGTTCACTCGAGGAGGGCGATCAAAAAAGGGAGTTTCCATACGAATCACACCAGGAACAATCAGGAGTGAAGTAGACAGTGGAGGATAAAGGCCGTTTCTTTGTAAAATTTGTTCTGTAGGAGAGTCCAGCTATATGAAACAAGGGGTAAATGTCTTAAACATACCCAGTGTAAAAAAAAACAATGACAGCTGATGTGCATATGTACATACGTACGTGTATACTAAGTTTGATCATTAGGTTGCCTTGAGTTGTGTTGTTTTGTATGTGTGATTCAGCCCAGCCAGCTGAGCTGCCTTGGTAGCTCAGTTGGTAGAGCATCTGCTTAGAAAACACGGAATGTGGGTTTGAGTCCCACCTGAGGCAGCTCATTTGAAAATGACTGTCTTGGGTGAGTTGCATTGCACTGTGTTGTATTAATTGCTTCAAGAGTCTCATGGTTTGAATATTTCATGTATATATATGTGTAAAAAACATTTCATTAAAATGTTAAAGGATGTAGGGATGGTAGTGCCAAAAATTAAAGAAACAAGATTGTAATAACCCGAGTGGTGCACAGTGAAGAACTGATTATGATATGACCATACACAACTTATATATATAGTTTGGAGTTCAGAGTTCATGCTACCACAAAGATGAATTACAATTCATGTATGCAGACAAGGGATAATTGCATGCAACAATAACAACATGCGTAACCCCACGGGGTTGTTGACTGTGCACCACTCGGGTTATTACAATCTTGTTTCTTTAATTTTTGGCACTACCATCCCTACATCCTTTAACATTTTAATGAAATGTTTTTTACACTTGTTTCACTAGTTTTTCTTGGGTACCTACAGTGTCCAATTCTGTATGTGGAGTGATCCCTACTTGCTTGTGCTCACATGAGCCCCACCCACTTCTAATCCCGCGGACCTGTGCACGCTTGAGCCCCACCTTTCTATGAAACGTGAAATGCATGTGACCACACAGAAAATGGCTTCCGACAAATAAGGAAAATTTGCGATTATACAGTTGTGATTAAAGTTACGAAGATTCTCTTGGTCAAAGATCACGCACGCAAGGGAGTCGTTTCATGTAAAAACCAAGGACAGTACTTGTGCCACTTTTGCGGTAGGCCAGTTCAACTGAATTAGAAGAAGAAGAAGAAGAAGAAGAAGAAGAAGAAGAAGAAGAAGAAGAAGAAGAAGAAGAAGAAGAAGAAGAAGAAGAAGAAGATGACGAACAAAAATATCCAAAAAGGGGGTGTGGCAAATTCAGTAAGTCATTGTAGCTGTGTATTTTACGTACTTTGAGGGTCTTAGTGGGTACAGAATCACTCGTAGCGTACATGTATGTATCTAAAAGGGCTTGGAACTTTCGCGTTTGGGAGTTCTGAGCCATTCTATTTTGGAAAATGGGCATGTCTACCGACTCTCTGATAAATGTACGTATGCACATATACCTGATCTTGAATGACGCTTTCATTAGCTCTTATAATTTCCTCAATTCCTTCTTCCTCTGGACCAATGTCATAGTAGAGAGTAAAAATGACGAATGCTTGTGGGTCACCAGAGGACAGAGTACAGCCAGAGAAATCAGGAGATAGCCAGTCCCCCCTCTCACCACAGAATCGTGTCACTAAAACACCAGCACTGCAGAGAAAGCAAGACATAACGTATGTATATGCTATAAACACAGGGAAAATGGTCCATGAATACAGACTTCCACGGGGTCAAAGGAGTCCGTCTTTTCACCGTGCGGACACCGTACGCACGTTGCAAAATTCTGCGTAAGTCCGTTGTGATACCATGTATCACCACAGACTTACATGGTATCCCAACAGACTTACGCGGACTTTTGCAACGTGCGTATGGTGTCCTTTGACCCTGTGGAAGTCCGTATTCATGCACCATTTTAGATGGAACTGTGAGAGAGTGGGAACAAACCCAGTTACATGTACATATATAGTCATACTACAAGAATTCAACATTGTGTGTGCATGTCAAGGATGACAAAATATCGAAACCATGTACATGTAAAAGTATTTTGCGACAATGATGTACGTATGTAAAAAATGTCGAAGGATTTGGGTTTAGGAATGACAGTGCCAAAAATCTGAGTATATATAAGCAGCAAGACATTGGATGATGGCATGCAACAATAATACTATGCATAACCCCAAACAAACAAGCATATAAAAATATTTAAGGATGCAGGGATGAGAGTGTTGGCTAAAGTCAAGTAAATACATGTAATTGGAAGGGTCAATGTGAAGTTGTACGAGATCCTGACCTAAACCGAGGATCAGCGTCTCTGCAAGGAGCAAATGCAACTCTATTCTCGAGTGTTGATCTCCACAGAATGCCTCCAGCATAGTCCTCAGGACAACCTGCATATCATCAGTTACAAGTAAAGAACAATCACTTTTTATCATTACATACATTGTACTAGTCAGACCTAGGCTTTTCCTATTACATTGTGGTACATGTACATGTATATAGATGAGGAAGCCTAAATGCATATATTAAGGTAGATGGCTAGAGGTGTGACACGCAATGGGCCAGTGCATGTATATATACAACTTGAGTAGTGCAGACAGGTAGCAGGAGGTCTGCTAGGTAGATGACAGATGTATGGCATATAGATTACCTAGATGTGAAACTGTGCTTGTGTGTAGAAATGTCGTTGGATGGTAATGTAACAGAGAAAGACTGGACTAGTAAATGCAATCAAAACCTCACAAAGGAAACAGCCCTTGTATAGACTACATGGTTGCCTTGTGTAGACACAAGTGTAACCAGACAGGGTCACAACTTCCAATTAACCTTGCCCACTTGCATAACTGAGGCCATATATATTTGATTATGTACATACCTCCACATTCATACACACATATACATGTACATACACTATCTGTATAAACGAGCATGTATGTTATATTGCATGGCAGAAGTACGTATGTACATTGTATATAGCTGTCCTTACGTGGTATAACAGTCACATCAGCAGTTGCAGAGACAGCCCGCTGTGGCCCGAGGACTAAACAGGTGTATCTGCCCTCATTTTCCAGGCCAGCATCAGTTACAGTTATAACAGATCCATTGACCATAACATTCTCAAGGCCAAAATCAAGTAGCTGAGGGTAGTCCCAGAACAGGTTATGAGTAGGGTCAGGAGATGTACATGTGATTGAAAATGACTCTCCTTCTTCCACCTCAATACTGTCGTCTGACACAGTCAATACAGGAACTGTGTGGGCCACGCAGAGAAAAATGAGAATTTTGATACCACAAGTCATATGCTACATCTATGTATGTAGGTTCAAACTACAGATAGTGTTAGGTGAAAAACAAGGGGTGAGAGAGGTGAATTCATTGCAAACACAACTTCATATGTGCAGGCCTCATCTAATCTGTGTATACACATGTACGTACATGTACATGTACATATTCTTACGTCTAACTTGAAGAGAAAAACTTGCATTGGGAGAGACTGTAAATATAAATAATAAACGTACAATTGAAGATAATCAAAGACGAGGTAATCAATACATATATGCATATAACAGCTTGCACTGGGCTTCAAAAGGCCCATATGCCACACTGTGATAACAGTGCTCAGGCTCTCTTAATTCTCGTATGGGTCCATGTTGACCATTGAACTCCTCATATTTTCCATACATACAGAGGCTGAAAATCATATTATGTGCATGAAAGAGAGCCTGGGGATAAAGCTACATACACCTTATAAAATAACACACTTCTTATATTTGATGTGTTTTTTGTGAGACTATTACATGCATGTACATGTACATGTACTTACCCTGTTCCACATTCTGTCTCAGCACATAGAGCCCTTCATATCGAGAGAATGGATCGATGGAGTATGTATATATTTGATCATTTACTGGGTCGACTGGGAGAGACGTTTCAATGACAGTGCCATTCAGTAGCAGTTCAAACTGAACATCACCACGTGTAAAGTTACTCACATATATGAACGATATATTGAATGAATCTCCATAGTCTACAATACTAGATGTAACGTTGGGAGGATACACAGATACAAAGGCATCATCTGTAAGGGATAATGAAGTTGGTGGTACATATATGCATTCCCAGGACAGCTCATTTTGAAAATGGTATGCATGTTGTGTTGTATAATATAGATCTTGGACTGGTACAAGTAATACATATTATGCATGTATGCTTAAATGATTCCTGCATAGATATGGGTATGCATAATAGGAGTAAATTATTAAAGAGAAATAACATTGATCGTATAGGTACATGTATAATCAATTAACAGGATTCTATTGTAATTGTGCATGTGTGCATGTGCATACATGTATGTATGTACATTTGTCTTAGCTATACACTACTTCTACACATGTTCTCCCACCTGCTACTACAGTCACTGTGGCTGTCTCTGATACTTCATCTGACTGGCATGTCACAGTACCTCCAAATATACCCAGTGTTTCTAATGATAATCGGATGAAGCGATCTCCCTTTCTCACCTCACCAGCCTCCTCCCCCAAAAAGAACATATCTCCATCATTGGCTAATTCAAGAAACTCTGTAATCTGTGAGAGAGGGAGGAAGAAGATGTATAATAACATGTATTTCAGGTTTGAAAGTGGTGAGGTGGTAAGGATAGGACCCCACATACACAGTAATATTACAAATATGCACGGCACAGTGACATGGATTGTAGCAAAGGTCTCTAGGCTGACTGCAAGCTAGGACAGTACATGCAGTGCAAGAGTCATAATTAAGAATATCTGCTGGCTAAAAAAAGTAGAGTGTAGCCACTTCATTGGCAACAGCCCTATATTTACTACATGTTGTTACGTACATCAGAGGCAGAGAACCTGGGGGGGCAGGGGGGCTTGAGCCCCCCACTTTTTGATATGGGGGGGCTGAGCCCCCCCAAAATTTGGTTGTCAATGGGTCAAATGAAGAATGTAAAATACTTTGTTATGCCAGATGTAGTCAGAATGAATGTATATAGTAAACTTCATGAGCACCGAGCCCTCCCACTTTTGACATGCTGTCTCTGCCTCTGTACATGTATGTGGGCATGTAGACAGTGCTGATGAGAGCCAACTAGCCCAAAACACCTGTCCCACTGTTTGCGTGGCTTGCTCTGCACACACCGTATTTTCATGTACACACAGTGTAAGTATTTAGAGTACATGTATTCACTTACATCTGGGTCCTCTGCAGTGATGAAGGGATTGCCCGACCTGCTGATACAGACTACTTCGAGAATTTCAGTAGCGAAGTTATTCAGAAGAATGTAATTGTAGTTGGGAGGAAACTGGTATTCTCTTAAGGGATCCATGAAAAGCAAGTCACGGCCCTCTGCAATTGTGTATGTATCATGTGTATGTATATATATGTACATATGTACATGTTGCATATATACAAAGTAAGATATTCATATACCACAGCATGTATGAATGCTTAAGCAAATAATTACCTCACTTCGCATGTCATCATGCTCTTAAGAGTTGTGTATATTTGTTAGAGAAGCCTTTACTATAAAATATGATTGAACAGTGGAGGAAACTTGTGTATGCACAGTTCGGAGGTTATAGCCATGTAGAGTGTTAGTTGATAAGAAGGCAATGGTAGACAAGATACCTCCTTTCACTGCTAATTATGGACTCTGCAACTCATAACTAAAAGCATTGAAAGATGATGCATTCGTGAATGAAACTACAGCTTCAGGCCTTGGACACAGGTACAACTAAACAACCTTTATCTCAGCTCTGTGACTGCATGTAACACAACAGTTAGGTTAGAAGATTGTATGGTATTGCATGGACTCTAAGTACACTATTGTACATGTGTAAACTGGCAGAGGAATAGCTGTTCTGCACTGAGCAACTAGCTCAATCTATTCACTCATATTCATGCAAAATAGACGTACGTATCCTTTAACATGTATGCCAGATGTTGTCTTTAAAATGTATGCCGTCACACCCCATTAGCATATACACTTACCCATTCACACATCATTAACATTAAGTATTCAGCCTGTGGAACTCCCCTGTAATTCTTGCCTATATGCTCCTGCCCACATTCTCTACTCTACCTCACCTCCCTCCCTCCCCCATGAAATGCAGACTACGATGAAGATTTGGCTGAGATTACCTGGTAAGACAGCTACAAATGTGAATTGCTCAACCTTACTACCAGCAATGGAACACCAATAGTCTCCTTGATACGAGAGGTTGGCAGGGAATATTAACACATAGTTGATTGGAGGAAACTTTTGCAATACTTCATCCGGTCCATCGATGATAACATCCACATTCAGAGTTGGAGTACAATTGAGTACAACTTCTTTCCCCTCTTCTACCACTGTAACGGCCATTAGTTTCTCATAGAAATCTGGTGGAATTATAATGTTCAATGTATGAATAACAAGTGAATGATGATTGGGTGAGTTCACCATTCAAATGGTGTGATTTTTCTATATACTAACTTCTCTACAATATTCTAAACTGCCCACATGCATTCTCATGGTTTACTACTCGTGAAATAGTTTTGAGGTGAACATAAGGCAGGCCCAGAGGAGGATGGACATAACAAAATGTCATGTGATGCTAAGAGCACTCTGTGTTGTACGTGCTCCCTCTGCTGCGTTTTATAGGTATGGCTAGCAGGAGCACGCAAAGTAGTCATAATCCTACAGAAGGGCAAGAAGCATTCCTACACTGTCTCTAGTTTCCAGTCGTAACTGTTATGCTGCACGAAGTCAGCAATCATTTCTGGGTGATTACGGCTCTTTAAAAGTAGAGGTTGGATGCAGATGACTACTACATATTCGGAATCTACTAAAATGATATACTAACCTTGCTAGTTGTCGCGGGGTAAGGCTACTAAACTGACCTTCCATTTACATTGGATATGGGAGCCTTATAATCACGTGTCCGCACACAGAAGCATTATAATCACGTGTCCACATACAGATCACGTGACTGGTAAAACTTTTGTCCAACCTCCTCTGAGGCAGGCCTTGAGTATAGGTCACATGACTCATTATGACTCATCATGTGACCTCTGTGCATGTGTAATAGACATATATAACTTGAGCCATATACATCAATGGTTTTTTTCAGGCTCACACCAATGACACATCAAATGCTATGGGTATTCTGCTATGTAGCACACATACATACCTTCTACTAATAGTCTTACTGAGTCTGAACCATTCCGTCCATCTTGTAGCCGAACAGTCAGGGAGACAGTATCATTCACTAGATCATTTGCACGAGCCACCTTGTAATATCTACACACATATATACAATAATGTACATACATGTATGTATGAAGTGTGAAACTTGCATAGCATGATACAAATAGTATGTATAAGTACGCCACTTTCACATGCAGTGTACAGAGTGACATTTACTGGTGTACATCAGTGTCCCACAAGTCTTTGGTGGTTTAATTACCCCTGCTCTACTAGGAGTCCTCTCCTTTATACTACATTTTGAATTCACGCACTTATTGCCTTGCATTATTGCCTCACACCATGGAGCACTTGGCGTTAACAAATGACATTCCTAAAGATTACTCCAGGAAAATTGAGCGTGACTAATGACATTCCTAAAGTGTGACTCCACATACATATGTACGCAGTGACCAAGATATGGACCAGGATTAGCTGCTCCATGCTAATGCGCTCGGCAATTAAACTCTGCTGAGCAATCTCACAAGTAGAGCAACAAGAGTACAGGGTATTTTGTCTCATGCCCTAGTCAACTTCAGTCTTTGGCTGGAGATCTGCAGTTAGCTCAAAGGGAAATTTGCAGACCAGGGATAAGGAGAGGGTACATGTGGCTCTGTCCAATTAAGGCAAGAGCTTGTGGCTCCACCAATGATTGTGGGTGTATGGACGGTACTGGTACTATAGCAGCTTTATGAGTTACTATACACCTCAGTAAATTGCATTGTATATATAAGGTCTGAGTATGTGTGTATGCATCTACATGTGCCTACACTTCATAAGGGTTCATCCTTGTGGTATTGACAATGCTCAGAGCAACACCGAGGTTCCTTGCTGACACAGACACATCCGTCAGGTCTACAACACTCTGCATGCCATTGCTGGGTTTGTAGAGAGTAACAGCCCTCAGTGTGAAGGTGTCCTCCAGTCTAACGACAAGGGAGTCATCAGGTGTTATATTGACAAATGGATTTTCTGAAACATGAGTAAATGGTAAAATTAATAAAATTCTTGAACATTTTCAGAGAGAGAGAGAGAGAGAGAGAGAGAGAGAGAGAGAGAGAGAGAGAGAGAGAGAGAGAGAGAGAGAGAGAGAGAGAGAGAGAGAGAGAGAGAGAGAGAGAGAGAGAGAGAGAGAGAGAGAGAGAGAGAGAGAGAGAGAGAGAGAGAGAGAGAGAGAGAGAGAGAGAGAGAGAGAGAGAGAGAGAGAGAGAGAGAGAGAGAGAGAGAGAGAGAGAGAGAGAGAGAGAGAGAGAGAGAGAGAGAGATCACAATCACATATACATCTCATACTAAATGTGAGCTGGATCCTCAATGTACCCCTAGCACAAGAGTACACCCCTTCCAGTTCTGGGGTAGGATTCAGAAAAAAGAGTGTGTTTTCAAATACACCAAAGAGGGTAATGCCGCCTGGAACGATAAGCTCGGGATCTCCCTCCACTATGCGTCTCCCTCCCTGGGACTCTGCAACCCAGTCACCAGACTGTAGTTCATCATTACAATCTACACTTAGTTCCTCCTCCTCCTCTCCTGTCACAGTAACAATGGAGACTGCTGTATAGTCACGACTGGCAAGATGGAATACACCGTTGACACTAAAACTATCACCTGTATGGAGGAATATAACAGACATTAGTATGTACACTTGTGGACCAGTATGGACTTTACATGTAATACACTCCAGTGTGTACACCCTTATGCAATATAAGTACGTATACCTTATCCAATACTATGCACTCTAGTGTATACACACTTGGGACAAAGGAATTTCATATCTTGATTGGAGTGTTCCAGTTTATTGATGAGATAACCTCATTTTATTGGGTTCAGAGAGGGACAGGCTCCACTGTGTATCATAGAGTCGGTAGACTCTATATGTAGGGATGGTGCCAACACGCCCATTAAGCCTTAACAAAAGTAATGGCTCAGAACTCCCGAACACGGATATTTTAAGCCTTTTCAGACAAACTACATGCTCTGCGAGTGCTTCTATACACTATAATACTCTCAAAGTACGTAAAATATACAGCTACAGTGATTCTCGGAAATTTGTAAAAACCCCGATTGTTCATCATCTTCTTCTTTCTTCTTCAGTTCAAATGGCCTACCGTGAAACTGGGGTTAGTAATCACTCTACTTCTTTCACGAAAATTGTTTATACTGGAGCGTACATGATCCTTGATGCACAAAATCTTCATACCTTCTCCCAAAGCCGTCAAACTCCAGGTCTACAACCTTACAAGTGTTAGTTTAGACGCCATTTTCTTGTTTGCTCACGTGCCGAACACGTGAAGTTACACTATGAAAAACAAGTGTTATATTGTGTTTTTGCAAGTTGTCTATAACAATGTTATAGCCATGTTATAAGATGGTTTAAAACAACTAGTGTTATATTGACCATATAACATGTCTATACTGGTGAAAGGGTATACTGTGCCCAATATAACATACTTATACTAAAGAATGGATATAGTGTGCTAAATATAACATACTTATACTGAAGAGTGGATATAGTGTGCTCAATATAACTTACTTATACTGAAAACTGGATATAGTGTGCTTAATATAACATACTTATACTGAAGAGTTGATATAATGGGCTGAATATAACATACTTATACTGAAGAGTGGATATAGTGGTCTCAATATAACATATACTTATACTGAAGAGTGGATATAGTGGACTCAATATAACATATATTTATACTGAAGAGTGGATATATTGCAGTCAATATAACATACTTATATAAGTAGATGTAATGTTCTCAAAAATAACCTGGAAAATTGATATAATGTGACTACTCTCGTACTCAGCATATATATGTAATATATATAAGGTATATAGTGTTTGTACATATTTTAAAACAGATAATGTCTCTTCACTGGTATTGTAACACACACTTTATCTTCTCCATACTCAAACTTGACCTTCATATTAATAAAAGCACATTGAGAAAGAATCCTGGAGACAGGCATGAATGAAGCACCCGATGTGTGTTCAGTAACCGTTACAGAGAGGACAATTCCATTAGAAAAGAAGAACTTCTGAGGATGATCCTGGTACCACTTAACATAAGCTAAAACATGGGGTTGTTGGAAATTTTCACCATCTGCCTGTTTTATTTTAGGTGTGTGAATTAAGAAGTTCTCAATTATACCTACTCGTACATCTTGCATTTGAGGGCGCCTTGAGGTAAGAATTCCAGAAAGATGTGGCCAGATTGCAATGAATGCTGCTGAACGAGTTGTTCTGGACTTAGTGGAGGTGTATATACGGTCGAAAACCTTAATTTGATTAAATTCAGTGTATCGAAGGGGTACATGAACAACATTTTCATATATGACACGATACATTAGTGATAAGTCTTGTCTTTGGTTATCCAGCATGTACTTCTCACGGCCGGGTGGAACTAAATATTGAAAAGATTGCTTTATAGCACAAATTTCTTGTGGAAGACACATTAGATTGTGCTCATACTTCAGAACTACTAGACCAGAAATAACTGGATCTGGTAAAGCAGTTTCACATTCCTTTGCTTGAGTAAATATCTGTACAAGTTCCAGTGGAAGGTCTGGTGGAAGAACAGTGGCAGCAAGTGTTTGGAGGTTCGAAAATTTGTGGATAAGCTGCTGCTCAGGAGCATGCCAAGACTTCTTCATTTTCTCAAGAATCCCATTGTAGCGTTCAAATGAGAAACACCAGAATGAGTACAGGGGGCCCACATCTAAAATACATTCCTTTAGATGACCATGCAAATGCATATTGGGGGTGATTGCTTCCTTACCATAAAGCCTTTCTAATCCTGTACAAAAGCTCATAAGAAGTTCGTCAGCCTGTTCAATCTCTCTTAAATGAATATAGGTCCTGCACATGAGTGAGCAAGCCTTTGAATATAAACACCAGTGTGTGTAATGTTCAAGAGGTAGATATTTCCGTAGTGCAATAGGAGAGTATAGAGTTGTCCAGTGCATCCACTGTTCTGCAGTAAAACCTGCAAAGCCAGCTGAAATCTTAGAAGGAATGCGACCAATGTTTGATGGTGGGATGATGGAATCAATTTCTTCCTGAATCTTCTCAAAAGCAGAGTTGTTAAGAAAGCCTCTATCTTTCCAAAGATGAAGCATCCGCTTACTCGTTCCAAGAAACAAATTGTGCATTGGGTCAATTAAATGACACCTTACAATATCCAGATATGATAACCTTAGTAGATCAGAATAAAGGACACCTGCCTCTTGCTCAGTCTTCAGTCTATCAGATCTAGTGATTGCACTTTTGACTCTTTGAGCTAAATTTCGATGTAGCTCAAAAGATCGTGGTTGCCATAAACTCCTATCAAATCCTGAGTAATCAGGAGTGGTGGTAAATGTACTAGGAAATTTTTTTAGACATTTAGAGCAACCATAAGTAGCATGATAACCATAAAATCCACACAGCTTTCTTGTTGCCGGTAAATCAGAAGAAATGTAAGACAAAGCTGCCCGTATCAGTTTTGATTCCAAGACTGATTGAGGGATTTTAATGTTGATACCTTTCCAAAGTAAGAGCAGATCATTCACCATCGGTTCAAGCTAATTGTTCATGTGATTGCAATCTGGTTCCTTGGGACCAGGTATAGTAGAAACAATTATTACATTTTCTGCCTTGAATCTGATTGATCGTGGAAGATTTTGAATCACTAAGTACATTACTCCAACACTGTACTGAGTGTGAATGAATGGCTGAAACCAATCTACATTCAGCATTAGTAGTAGATTTCCAGGTGTTTGGAGAAATGATTTACCGTTGTGTGTAGCCCATTCTGCCCACAGGCGACCATCATAGACATTTGTTAGGTATCCTGAAGGAACATTATGTTTATATTCTCTCCATTTTTCACACATATCTAGAATTCTAGGTCTTGAAAGTATCTGTTGAAGAGACTCAATGATGTTATAGTACACATATAATTTACGAGGAACAAACTTGTAAGACTGACCTACTTTCACTCGTTTAAGTAGCTCTGTTCCACATACTTTTCTATGAGCTGGCTGTGGGTGATTTGGGTACTGTATATGGTCACATTTTGGGGAAAATTCTATTCCATTAGTGTCTCTAATTGGCTCAGTCTCAGATGTCCTGAAGAGTTTATGGCAGTATGGACAAACTACAAATGTTTTACATGGTTTCTTCAATTTCAAATGCTTCCGAAGTGAATAAAGAGTAGAAGGAAAGGCTTTCATGAATGAATTGTATGCAGAATCATTGACCCGAGAACCTATGTGTCGCAACAGAGCAGAAATGAATGATAGGAGTAGAGATAGGGCTCTGTCAGATATACGAAAACACAACTGGAAAAAAGACAGAAATAGACAAACAAAATAAGTTAACTGAGAGGTTGCAGGTGATTGAGGTGTTCTGTTTCTGAATCAGAGCAGCATTCTTCTGTTTCATCACATACCTCTGCCCCTGAGTCACTATTATCTGAGCTGGACTCTGACTCAGATGATGATATGGTAGATTGCTCATCATTGTGGTTCTCTATCAATATACTATTTACAGGTTGATGGACAGGGAAATCACTATCTTCCAGGTCATCAAACTCAAAAGTACTGCTTAAAGAATCAGAGGCATTCCCTTGGGTAGAGTTGATAGAGCTGTAGCCTTGGCAGTACATGTGAGGAAGATCTTGATGACGGCAGAAAGCTGAGTACCCAAGGCTTTGTTTACAAAGATTACAGGTGAATCTTGATCGATAACAAGGTTGTTTGGGTTCCATTCCTTGAGAGAGTTATTCTCACTGTGTTATAAACAGCATAAATAAGTTGTAAGTCGAGATGGTTGTACTTGGCTTGAATCAGTTCGGATTTAACTGGTCTACAAGATGCTACTAACATATATGCATTGACAGTATATGTAAGATGTAGAAAGGAAGATGGTACAAGTGATAACCATATCATCCTACTCTATTCTATGTTTACAGGATGTAACACATACCACACTAGTTAACATGTCTTTAATCTTTATCAGGAGCACTTCGTACACGCTCACCCACGCACTCACCCACGTGCATACATTTGGCGGGTTGTTTAAAGAAGACACACGACGTGACACGCGTGGTTACAACTCACAAGCAGTTATGGAGTTCACATCTCGAAGAAACAGGAGAAGCAGACCTCAAGTTACTATTCCAGGGTCAAGATTAAGGCCAGACACTACAAGGTTTGAAATTGGCTACCTCAGAAATTTCTTTGTATATGATTGCATGATTTGTGCTATTAGAACTGCCACACGGCGTCTGAGCTTTCAAACGCCAAGTTTTTATGCACGCCATCCCTCTACAAGCCAAGAAGTGTTTGTTCCAGAGTCTCCAGAACGCCCAACAAGTGGCCATTATTGGGGTCCTGGCCATGGAGAATCACTGCCTGTCACTGATTTTCAACCTGTTGCAACCTCATCTCCAGTACAAACTCAAACTGAGCAGCCTGACCTGTATTCTCTAATTCAAGGTATGTGAACCGCTTATTGAACCTACAAAACCTGAATTGTAATCTTTGATTGAAGGTATGCAAAACACTATGGAGACAAATTTTCAGAGTTTGCAAGATCGTCTCAGTGATGTGGAGAAGAGAATGGACTGTTTTGAAGCGAAGATCAATTCTTTACCACTCATTGGACCTGTCAGTGACTCTCCTATAAACTCTGAGTTCACAACCAGCAGTCGAAAAAATCCTCCAGAATTGCAGGTATAGTTAATGTTTCATGTAAAAATCAAGTGATTGCTTTACCATATCTACAGCATCAAGTACGAATGGTTCATTCTTCATTTGATGAAGACAAGCAATTGCGACCTGATGAAAGGTTAGGTATTCAATCACAGCTTGGCAGCCAACTATGTTTTCACAATGCCCACTCATAGAATCAACAGCCCTCATAACCAGGAAGTTATGATGAATATAATTAGGGAAGTGGGAACAGAAAAGTTCACAGCTAAACAAATTAAAAGTGAGCATAATATTACACAATTATTTTGAATGCAACTATGTCTTGATTGACAGGTGCTGTAGTGACTTACCGTAGTACCAGACGGCATGCAGCTAAAGGTATATCAGAAGAAACCAAGAAGAAGGTTCGGGTTAGATCTCGTCAGCAACGGGTAAGTTTACAAAAGTCTCTCACTATGTCATTGATGCTAATACTTCTTGTAGCTCTTTGAAAAGCGAACTAAAGTGGTAAAAAGTCGGGAGATGAACAAGTGGGATAAAGTCAGTGCAGACATGATGTCAGAAGAGAAGGATGATGACAATGGAACCTTCATCCGTCATCGGTATGCCTGGCACTCTGACAACTTCAATCGGTTCATTGACAAGCTCGAAGAACGCATTGCAAAGAACAGCAAAAAATCCCTGGCAAAAAATCAAACATATGGTGACACACTTAATACACCACCTCCACTCCATGCTCATGACTGGATGAAGGGTGGTACTGCAGCTAATAACAATGGCCCTCAATCAGACGAGATCTTCAGTAGCAGTGATGAGACTGAAAATAATAGAACTGATTAGATATTTGTAGGGAGTTGTCGATAGTATTGTACTAATTCTTAATGGTTTTTTAAATAGAAAAGTGGACCCAACCCCACGAGCGGCTATAATATAACAAAAGTTATAACTGTGTTATATGAATGATATACACAGTAATATACCATTGCTATATAGAATAAGGAGAGGATATAACAACTAGTATAACAAGAGTATATGGATGATATATGCATAGTATAAAGGGATATATGGATGTTATAAAGTGTTAATATAACAGTAGAATATTGGTGTTATATGTGATGCCTTATATGTCTTCTATATTGTGTTATATCTGATAGTATATGCAGTTATATTGTTATTTATACCACAACTATAACAGGGGTATAATGTTGTTATAGACAACTATTTTACCCCAATATAACACACTTTTTTTACAGTGTTAGTTCTTTCAGTGTTTGTCGCGCTGCTGTTGTTTCGAGCACTGTGTCATCTTTTTGGCTACGTTGCTCCTTTGTGTCCGTTTCTTTGAACGACTAACTTGACTGTTGCAGGCAACAGGACCCACAGTAGGCAATATTCGTACAAGACAGGATGTAGGAGTCACTGACAGTTGCTAGCTATCCTGTTTATAGTGAGGTAGAACTCTGCACGAAGGTCAGTAGGTTAATACGTGTTGCTACACACAGTAAAAACTAGTGAAACAAGTTAATCATAACATGCGTAACCCCATATCCCTACATCTGTAAATACTAAAAGGGGTTACGCATGTTATGATTGTTGCATGCTATCATCCCCTGCCTTCGTCTGCATGCATGCTGCACTTTGACCTTGTTTCTATACTTTTTGGCACTTCAATCCCTACATCCTTCAAAATTTTAGTGAAAATGTTTTTACACTTTGTAACTAAAATGACATCAGTATTAGAACTCACGATATATAATGTATTACAACTCACGATGTGTAACGTTCACAGTAGCAGTGGCAGATGTGAGAGTCGCTTCGCGCATTTCTCGGAGGTTGCAAGTATAATTTCCCTTGTTCTGCAGCAGAGCACCAAATACAGCAATAACAGTCGAACTACCATCACTAGTATCCACAATGTCCACATTTTCTACACGTTCAGAAAATCTTCCAGGATAACTCCAGGAAAAATCAACATCAGGTGGGGAGAATGAACTTGTACATGTGATTGAAAATGACTCCCCAGCTTCCACTTCAATGAAGTCAGTTGATATAGTTATCTCAGGAACTATGTGAGGCAAGAGATAGAGTATTTACATGCAGAAACAATTGCTGTCAATAGCAGCAGGCGATACCCTGCACTTATTGGTGAGTGTAGCGAGCCCTCCTAGTGATGTGAACGGGCAATTTTCTATATATATATATATATATGTAACCCGCACTGTATATACTGTAATGCCATATGTGCTTCTAATTTTGCGTGCGCACTCTCCTGCTTGCCAACAATGCTTAGCATTCCACTAGTATATATAGCCTACTGTGACACTGAAGGAACCATTAGGTAACTAGTGTGTGTATCATACATGCATACTTTAGCTCCTGCTTATCAATGTCTCTCCCTCTTTCACAAAGAGGGAAGCCAGGAACTCAGGCCATGTATATTAGTGCATGCTTCTCTTAATGTAGACATGAACACACAGTAAACTTACTAATGACGTTGAGAGAGACGCTTGCATTGGGAGAGGCTGTAAGAGAGGAGGAAAACACGAGGTGAGGTGTAGCCTAGTGAGGTGATTGTACACTATTGAATGGGTCACACTATATACCACTTACTTTGTTCACTAATTCTCAGCACATACAGTCCTCCTGAAAAAGAATACAAAGGAGAAATTTCAAACGAGATAATTTGATCATTAAGTGGGTCTTGGTGGAACGTTCCGTCACTAGTAAAAGTAATGTCATTCATTAGAATTTCAAGGGCTGGAGTAGGTGATGATACTGGAACAGTCTCAACTATGAATGTTAAATTAACGGACTCTCCAAGATTCGCAGTAATTGCTGTACGATTAGCAGGAAATGGTGATATAAACGCCTCAGCTGTAGAAAATATACAATATACATGTATCCTACATTGTGGGGTTACACATGTTGTTATTGTTGCATGCAATTATCCCTTGTCTGCATACATGAATTGTAATTCATCTTTGTGGTAGTGTGAACTCTGAACTCCAAATTATATACATAAGTTGTGTATGGTCATATCATAATCAGTTGTTCACTGTGCACCACTTGGGTTATTACAATCTTGTTTCTTTAATTTTTGGCACTACCATCCCTACATCCTTTAACATTTTAATGAAATGTTTTTTACACTTGTAATTGTGCATGTGCATACATGTATGTATGTACATTCGTCTTAGCTATACACTACTTCTACACATGTTCTCCCACCTGGTACTACAATCACTGCAGCTGTCTCTGATACTTCATCTGACTGGCATGTCACAGTACCTCCAAATATACCCAGTGTGTCTAATGATAATTGGATGAAGCGATCTCCCTTTCTCACCTCACCAGCCTCCTCCCCCAAAAAGAACATATCTCCATCATTGGCTAAATCAAGAAACTCCGTAATCTGTGAGAGAGGGAGGAAGAAGATGTATAATAACATGTATTTCAGGTTTGAAAGTGGTGAGGTGGTAAGGATAGGACCCCCCATACACAGTAATATTACATATATGCACGGCACAATGACATGGATTGTAGCGAAGGTCTCTAGACTGACTGCAAGGTCAGTGTATGCAGTGCAAGAGTCATAATTAAGAATATCTGCTGGCTAAAAAAAGTAGAGTGTAGCCACTTCATTGGCAACAGCCCTATATTTACTACATGTTGCTACGTACATCAGAGGCAGAGAACCTGGGGGGGGGCAGGGGGGGGGGGCTTGAGCCCCCCACTTTTTGATATGGGGGGGCTGAGCCCCCCCAAAATTTGGTTGTCAATGGGTCAGATGAAGAATGTAAAATACTTTGTTATGCCAGATGTAGTCAGAATGAATGTATATAGTAAACTTCATGAGCACTGAGTCCCCCCCCCCCACTTTTGACATGCTGTCTCTGCCTCTGTACATGTATGTGGGCATGTAGACAGTGCTGATGAGAGCCAACTAGCCCAAAACACCTGTCTCACTGTTTGCGTGGTTTGCTCTGCACACACCGTATTTTCATGTACCCACAGTGCAAGTATGTAGAGTACATGTATTCACTTACAGCTGGGTCCTCTGCAGTGATGAAGGGATTGCCAGACCTGCTGATACAGACTACCGCAAGAATTTCAGTAGCGAAGTTATTCAGAAGAATGTAATTGTAGTTGGGAGGAAACTGGTAATCTCTTAAGGGATCCATGAAAAGCAAGTCTCGACCCTCTGCAATTGTGTGTGTATCATGTGTATGTATATATGTGTACATATGTACATGTTGCACATATACAAAGTAAGATATTCATATACCACAGCATGTATGAATGCTTAAACAAATATTTAACCTCACTTCGCATGTTATCATGCTCTTAAGAGTTGTGTATATTTGTTAGAGCAGCAAAATAAGCCTTTACTATAAAATATGATTGAACAGTGGAGGAAACTTGTGTATGCACAGTTTGAAGGTTATAGCCATGTAGAGTGTTAGTCGATAAGAAGGCAATGGTAGACAAGATACCTCCTTTCACTGCTAATTATTTGTAGGTGGGACTCTGCAAAATGCATTGAAAGATGATGCATTTGTGAACGAAACTACAGCTTCAGGCCTTGGACACAGGTACAACTAAACAACCTTTATCTCAGCTCTGTGACTGCATGTAACACAACAGTTAGGTTAGAAGATTGTATGGTATTGCATGGACTCTAAGTACACTATTGTACATGTGTAAACTGGCAGAGGAATAGCTGTTCTGCACTGAGGAAACTAGCTCAATCTATTCACTCATATTCATGCAAAATAGACGTACGTATCCTTTAACATGTATGCCAGATGTTGTCTTTAAAATGTATGCCGTCACACCCCATTAGCATATACACTTACCCATTCACACATCATTAACATTAAGTATTCAGCCTGTGGAACTCCCCTGTAATTCTTGCCTATATGCTCCTGCCCACATTCTCTACTCTACCTCACCTCCCTCCCTCCCCCATGAAATGCAGACTACGATGAAGATTTGGCTGAGATTACCTGGTAAGACAGCTACAAATGTGAATTGCTCAACCTCACTACCAGCAATGAAACATCTATAGTCTCCTTGATACGAGAGGTTGGCAGGGAATATTAACACATAGTTGATTGGAGGAAACTTTTGCAATACTTCATCCGGTCCATCGATGATAACATCCACATTCAGAGTTGGAGTACAATTGAGTACAACTTCTTTCCCCTCTTCTACCACTGTAACGGCCATTAGTTTCTCATAGAAATCTGGTGGAATTATAATGTTCAATGTATGAATAACAAGTGAATGATGATTGGGTGAGTTCGCCATTCAAATGGTGTGATTTTCCTCTACTTCTCTACAATATTCTAAACTGCCCACATGCATTCTCATAGTTTACTACTCGTGAAATAGTTTTGAGAAGGCAGGCCCAGAGGAGGATGGACACAACAAAATCTCATGTGATGCTAAGAGCACTCTGTGTTGTACGTGCCCCCTCTGCTGCGTTTTATAGGTATGGCTATAGCAGGAGCACGCAAAGTAGTCATAATCCTACAGAAGGGCGAGAAGCATTCCTACACTGTCTCTAGTTTTCCAGTCGTAACTGCTATGCTGCGCGCAGTCAGCAATCATTTCTGGGCGATTACGGCTCCTGGAAAGTAGGGGTTGGATGCAGATGACTACATATTTGGAATCTACTAACGTAGAGGTTTAGAATGATATACTAACCTTGCTAGTTGTTGTGGGGTAAGGCTACTAAACTGACCTTTCTTGATTTTACATTGGATATGGCCATAGGGAAGCCTTATAATCATGTGTCGGTGCACAGTCATTAGACCGGCAAAAATTTGTCCAACCTCCTCTGAGGCAGGCCTTGAGTAGAGGTCACATGACTCATTATGACTCATCATGTGACCTCTGTCGATGTGTAATAGACATATATATGCACACTTGAGCCATATACATCAATGGTTTTTTCAGGCTCACACCAATGACACATCAATGCTATGGGCATTCTGCAATATAGCACATATACATACATACCTTCTACTAATAGTTTTACTGAGTCTGAATCATTCCGTCCATCTTGTAGCCGAACAGTCAGGGAGACAGTATCATTCACTAGATCATCTGCACGAGCCACCTTGTAATATCTACACACATACGTATATACAATAATATACATACATGTATGTATGAAGTGTGAAACTTGCATAGCATGATACAAATAGTATGTATAAGTACACCACTTTCACATGCAGTGTACAGAGTGACATTTACTCGTGTACATCAGAGTCCCACAAGTCTTTGGTGGTTTAATTACCCCTGGTCTACTAGGAGTTCTCTCCTTTATACTACATTTTGAATTCACACACTTATTGCCTTGCATTATTGCCTCGCACCATGGAGCACTTGGCGTTAACAAATGACATTCCTAAAGATTACTCCAGGAAAATTGAGCGTGACTAACGACATTCCTAAAGCGTGACTCCACACATACATACATATGCATTGGCCGAGATATGGACCCGGATTAGCTGCCCCACGCTAATGCGCTCGGCAATTAAACTCTGCTGAGCCATCTCACAAGTAGAGCCACTAGAGCACAGGGTATTTTGTCTCATGCCCTAGTCAACTTCAGTCTTTGGCTGGAGATCTGCAGTTAGCTCAAAGGGAAATTTGCAGACCAGGGATAAGAAGATGGTACATGTGGCTCTGTCCAATTAAGGCAAGAGCTTGTGGCTCCACCAATGATTGTGGGTGTATGGACAGTACTGGTACTATAGCAGCTTTATGAGTTACTACCTCAGTAAATTGTATTGTATATATAAGGTCTGAGTATGTGTGTATGCATCTATATGTGCCTACACTTCATAAGGGTTCATCCTTGTGGTATTGACAATGCTCAGAGCAACACTGAGGTCCTTTGCTGACACAGTCACATCCGTCAGGTTTACAACACTCTGCATGCCATTGCTGGGTTTGTAGAGAGTGACAGCCCTCAGTGTGAAGGTGTCCTCCAGTCTAACGACAAGGGAGTCATCAGGTATTATATTGACAAATGGATTTTCTGAAACATGAGTAAATGGTAAAATTAATAAAATTCTTGAACATTTTCAAGAAAAATGGGACCTTGTAGAGAGAGAGAGAGAGAGAGAGAGAGAGAGAGAGAGAGAGAGAGAGAGAGAGAGAGAGAGAGAGAGAGAGAGAGAGAGAGAGAGAGAGAGAGAGAGAGAGAGAGAGAGAGAGAGAGAGAGAGAGAGAGAGAGAGATCACAATCACATATACATCTCATACTAAACGTGAGCTGGATCCTCAATGTACCACCAGCACAAGAGTACACCCCTTCCAGTTCTGGGGTAGGATTCAGAAAAAAGAGCGTGTTTTCAAATACACCAAAGAGGGTAATGCCGCCTGGAACGATAAGCTCAGGATCTCCCTCCACTATGCGTCTCCCTCCCTGAGACTCTGCAACCCAGTCACCAGACTGTAATTCATCATTACAATCTACACTCAGTCCCTCCTCCCCTCCCATCACAGTAACAATGGAGACTGCTGTATAGTCAGGACTGGCAAGACGGAATACATCGTTGACACTAAAACTATCACCTGTATGGAGGAATATAACAGACATTACTATGTACACTTGTGGACCACTATGGACTTTACATGTAATACACTCCGATGTGTACACCCTTACGCAATACAAGTATGTATATGCACTGGTCCTTATCCAATACTATGCACTCTAGTGTGTACACACTTGGGACAGAGGAATTTCATATCTTGATTGGAGTGTCCCAGTTTATTGATGAGGTAACCTCATTTCATGGAGTTCAGAAGAGGGACAGGCTCCACTGTACACAGGGAAATGGTCCATAAATACGGACTTCCACGGGGTTAAAGGAGTCCGTCTTTGCACCATATGCATGTTGCCAAAGTGCGTGTAAGTCCGTTGTGATACCCTGTAAGTCCATGGTGATACATGGTATCACAACGGACTTACGTGGACTTTGGCAACATGCGTATGGTGCAAAGACGGACTACTTTAACCCCGTGGAAGTCCGTATTCATGCACTATTTTCCCTGTGGTGTATGTAACTAAAATGACATCAGTATTAGAACTCACGATATATAACGTATTACAACTCACGATGTATAACATTTACAGTAGCAGTGGCAGATCTGAGGGGCACTTCACGCATTTCTCGGAGGTTGCAAGTATAATTTCCCTTGTTCTGCAGCAGAGCACCAAATACAGCAATAACAGTCATACTACCATCACCAGTCTCCACAATCTCCACATTTTGTACACGTTCAGAAAAACTTCCGGGATAATCCCAGGAAAAATCAACATCAGGTGCTGAGAATGAACTTGTACATGTGATTGAAAAGAACTCCCCAGCTTCCACTTCAATGAAGTCAGTTGATATAGTTACCTCAGGAACTATGTGAGGCAAGAGATAGAGCTCTGTATTTACATGCAGAAACAATTGGTTTCAATAGCAGCAGGCGATACCCTTCATATATATAGCCTACTGTGACAC
The DNA here is from genome assembly GCA_963970385.1 of Theonella swinhoei. Taxonomy (NCBI): domain Eukaryota; kingdom Metazoa; phylum Porifera; class Demospongiae; order Tetractinellida; family Theonellidae; genus Theonella; species Theonella swinhoei. The sequence continues at coordinate 1,993,723 of OZ019951.1, read as the reverse complement.
TGGAAGGAACCATTAGGTAACTGGTGTGTGTATCATACATGCATACTTTAGCTCCTGCTTATCAATGTCTCTCCCTCTTTCACAAAGAGGGAAGCCAGGAACTCAGGCCACATATATTAGTCTCTTGTCCTGCATGCTTCTCTTAATGTAAACATGAGCAAGCTTTATCCACAAACACTGAACTTACTAGTGACGTCGAGAAAGATGCTTGCATTGGAAGAGGCTGTAAGAGAGGAGGACAACACAAGGTGAGGTGTAGCCTAGTGAGGTGATTGTACACTATTGAATGGGTCACACTATATACCACTTACTTTGTTCACTAATTCTCAGCACATAGAGTCCTCGTAATAAAGAAAACAAAGGAGAAATTTCAAACAACATTATTTGATCATTAAGTGGGTCTTGGTGGAACGTTCCATCACTAGTAAAAATAATGCCATTCATTAGAATTTCAAGGGCTGGAGTAGGTGATGATACTGGAGCAGTCTCAACTATGAATGTTAAATTAACGGAGTCTCCAAGATTCGCAGTAATTGCTGTACGATTAGCAGGAAATGGTGATATAAATGCCTCCTCTGTAGAGAATATACAATATACATGTATATGTAAGAGTGCATGAACAATCATGTGCATAGCACACTACATGCAAGAAGAAAGAAAGAGGAAAGAAAGGAAAAGAAAAAGATGTGGACCAAAGAAAGAAGCACTAACTACAAACACATACAATACATAAAACCACACAGCAGCCGCAATGGCTTAGAAAAATATCTATACCAGCTTCAACAGCTTAGAAAAATAGAATTTTGAGCTTCAACAGCTTAGAAAAATAGAATTATGAGCCTCATTGGCTTAGAAAAATAAATATATGAACCTCGATGGCTTAGAAAGTAGAAATATCTCCAATTAATGCACACACACAGCAGATGGTCCACATGTACATAAATATATGGTTAGCAGGTATATTGTACAAGTCATCACACACTGTCAAGGACAAGATCTAACTACTCAAGGTGGTGCAAACGGAAGTGCCGTTGTTTCTGCCTGAATTTCGAGAATTCAACAATTGGAATATTCACCAATAAATGTATACAGCACATAAGGTTGTATTTAGACCTAACAACACGTATAACACTGGCTCTATCTTGCATGTGAACTAAATTACATGTAGTTATTGGCATTTCATACCTGGTATAATTCGGACAGTGGCTGTTTCTGATACTTGATCTGACTGGCATGTCAGGTTATCCCTATATATACCAGCTGCATCAATTGATAATAGGATGAAGCGATCTCCTTTGACCACTCTAATGTTCTCCCTGCCCAGAGAGAAGGAACCTTCACCACTGACTGAGTCAATCAGCTGTGTGATCTGTGACAGAGAGAGTGGGTGAGAGAGGGAGAGGAGAGGGAGGGGAGAGGGAGAGGGAGGGAGGGGGAGGGGAGATAAGTGGTATGCTATGTATACAGGGCAAGTGGGGTTATTGTGCCCATGCATGGAAGCAATTTTTCTCTGCTGAATATCACATTTCCCTGTTTATATAGTGGATTCACATTCGACAGTGACTGGACCATGATGTATTCCACCCCTCCCACTTCTACATACAACCACACTACTCCTCATTGCATCCTTGATTACTGGTGAAACCACACCTTATCTCAACACCGGTCATTATACAACTAGTAAGCTCTCTAACCAACCACATCTGATAGTCTCCACCCACCACCAGGATCAGATAAACCCAATAGTAGATCCTTTGTTTACCAACTATACACTTTTTGATTATTTATGCCACAGGAGAGTAGTAGACATGCATATACATAGATGTGCCTAGCATGTCTCAGATATTCTAAATCAGAGGCAGAGAACCTGGGGGGCAGGGGGGGGCTTGAGCCCCCCCACTTTTTGATAAGGGGGGCTGAGCCCCCCAAAACTTTGGTTTTCAATGGGTAAAATGAAGAATGCAAAATACTTTGTTATGCCAGATGTAGTCAGAATGAATGTATATAGTAAACAACATTAACACTGAGTCCCCCCACTTTTTACATGCTGTCTCTGCCTATGTAAATACTCAATGTACTCACTGTTTCATTCTCTGAAGTGATGTAGGGACTGCCAGACCTGCTGATACAGAGTATTTCAAGACCTTCATTTCGTGGGCTATTCAGAATAATGTAATTGTAGTTGGGAGGAAACTGGTAATTTCTTGAGGGATCCATGAAAAATAAGTCCCGATCCTCTGGAATTGTGTGTGTTGTGAATATTGTGTACATGTGTGTATTTAAAGCAACCATTGGTATATGCTAATATGAGAGAGAGGGGGGGAGGGAGGGAGGAAGGGAGAGGGGGAGGGAGGGAGGGAGGAAGGGAGAGGGGGAGGGAGGGAGGGAGGAAGGGAGAGGGGGAGGGAGGGAGGGAGAGGAGGGCTAAAATTACCTGGTATAATGGCTACAACAGTACTTTGGCTGAATGGAATATCAAATCTACATCTGTAAAGACCTCCAAAACGTAGTTCAGCAGGGAAAATTAACACATTGTTCACTGGAGAAAACATGTCCATACTAGGCGGTGGTGCAGTGAATGTAACAGTACGATTCACAGTTGGAGTGCAATTGAGCACGACTTGTTCCCCTTCCTCCACAAGTGTAATAGCCATCAGTGGTTCATAGAATCCTGTTGGAAGGTGATATATAAATGCAGTTTCTACACATGTAAATGGAGCAAGTGTTTGGTACTCAATCTATCAGCCCTTGTGAGATGTGTGCTATACATGTATATGTCTTCTATACATATATAGCTGGCACTCCTTTTGAGGTCAGTATGTAGTAATTAACTTCTCCAAAAGAACAGAAGCCTGATTAGGCAGGCATCCTCATTTCAGGGATTAGGAAGTAGGTATATATGTCCAAAAGTGTATATGTCTTAAGGCCTCAATCCTGATTAGAGAGGTTCCACTGTACACTAATCAGAGTACATTACACATACAGTACCAACCATCAAAAAGGAACCCAATTGAATCACTGTTGCTCTGTATTCCTTCATTAAATATCTCTCCTTCCACAGTCAGGATGATGGTGTCATTTATTAGACCTTCTGGACGTTCGATTTCATAGCTCCTACACATTATATATAATAATGACAGGGTTACCTCAATACAAAGTCTACAATATATGGCATCCAAAACTTGTATTTGTAAGCATGAAATTCCACCTCATATATCCAACACTATAAGAAATAATGACAGGGCTACTTCAATCATACACAAGGGCGGCACTGGCAATTTTGAAGTAGTCCGGCCAACTATACACGACGAATTTCACGCAGCGCAGTTTACAATCATTAGCGATGTCATTTAGTGCACACTAGAGTCCATTTTAGGACGCCGCACACAATGTGAAATATGTCCTTGAAAAAGTATGTATCATAACTTGTAGATAGTAGATAGATCACTGATAGCTCTTGCGCCAGTGTCAAAAATGGGTGGTCTCTAAGCACACCGCTAGTAGTCCGCTCCTGTGCATGATAACTACCTAGCCTTGAAAATATGGTCCGGCCAAAACCTGACAGGCTGGAGTGGCGACACCACCCCTGATACAAAATCATGTATGGCAGCATTCATAAGTCTTAGTGGGATAAGAAGCTTTGCATGTTATCAACGACAAGCATATAGTTTTCAACTCACAGTTGATAAGGATTGTCTGTAGTAACACTGACAATGGTCAGGTCAATACCAAGGTCCTTTGCTGATACAGTCACATCTTCCTGGGCTGCAACTGCCTGGGCACCACTGGTGACGGTGTAGAGGGTTATAGCTTGTAGTACAAATGTATTGCCTTGATTGATAGTGAGTATATCACCTGGTGATACTATATCGACATATGGGTTAGCTGTAACAAGTGGTAGTGTGTGTGTGTGTGTGTGTGTGTGCACGCAAAAAGTTGAGTGTAAGAATCAGTACACATTTGATGCAAGTAACACATTTCCCATGCAAGAGGTCACTATAAACACTAAATAATTATCATCAACTAAGGAAGTAACATCATAAAGTCTACCATAGTATTTTACATATGTGTGATGATGTAATTATTCAAGCACTCTAAGTGACACCAGTATACCTCAGATCACCAATCGGGTTAACCTATAATCTATTTCAGAGATATATCTAGAATGGTCCATATCTGAATCTTGTGCTATTTGCCAGCCCATGAAATTTCAATAGTACATAATACATGCAGTACACCTAGTATGTATATAAAACAACAAGATTGAATTTGGCTCAGGTGTAGCTAGCCTAGGCTACATAGCTTTGCTGGCCAATTAGCCATAGGAAGCTAGTAGTTCAGGTAGACATGGGGTAGCTAATCCAGCACGTAGCTAAGCTACTACTATTGCCTCTATACTCAGATCTTAAATGGTCTCTAAATTGGTTCCTAAGTCTATTTGGTCTAGTGACAAATTGAGTGCCACTACAGACCCAACCATCACCTAGCACCACAGGATACATGCATTGACCTCATAGAGTCAGCCCTTGACACCTTTGGTGTGGTACGTATAGCATTACACAGGAAGCGATCAAAATATGTACTTGTAGTTACACAGAATATAGGAAGTGATCTACTTTGTCACAGTCTCAGCAGGTACTGTATTATAAGCTTTGCACCATTGGAGGTGTATACTGCCTATGTTTTCAACAAAAGGTATTGGCCAAGCACCACACACCAGGTATACCCTTATACACATACAACATGTTGTGCATTTTGGACACCAAGCCTTGTGGAACAAAACAGTGTTTGATGTGGCTAAGCTTAAGCTTGTAGCAGGTCTATGAATAGAGATGTGGGAGGCAAGCTGAAGATTTAATAAGGTCGATGTAACTCTGCCTTGCTGAAGTGCATTACAGTGGAAATGGGTCAAGTGTATTACTACTGCATGTATGTACATGTATGACTGAACATACCAAATGTCAATTGGATCCTGAGAGTATCAAACAGACAAGAGTAAATACCCTCCATTTCTTGTGCTGGATTGTTAAATATAAGTGTACTTCCAGTTGGATCAGTAAAAAAGGTAGTCACTGCATCAGGAGTGTCCTCCAGGATAGACTGCTCAGTTTGAGGTACTTGTCTGTTTAGAGTCACTGCACGCCAGCCATCGGGCTCTCCCTGACTGTGGTTGCAGAAAATGTTCAAAGATCCTCCCCTTCCGATCCCCTCCACTATGTACACTGCAGTGTACTGATTACTTGCAGGTAAGACATCAAAATGACTTATATCTTCATAGGTACGATTAATGGAAAAATTTTCATCTGCAGCGAGTGTTTGAAAGACAAAAGAAACCAACATAATACGTAGCAACACCATGATACATGTAGAGCTATTACTAAATCTTGCTCTCGTGGTGTATAGTAAGGGGGAGACGCAACTACATATGCAGGGCTAAGGTTCTAATGAATTCGAAGCCAGTTTACATATAGACTAGGGGCTGGCTGCAAGTAGATATGCACTGGACACACTTTGCAGAGAGGGTTATAGACAATGTACCACAGCAGTACAGTAATACCTCCAGTGAGAAACACACCCGACCTGACCAGATCACATAAACTCAGTAGCACGAGTAGACACCCAATACAGCTGAAAACATTCGTCATATCGCGCGGCTATAGAGTACAGAGGCTGAACTCAGGCTAGGAGGCTATATTTACACTCCCGTCTCTGTGGTCTATAATGGCTCTACATATGCATCTGCACTACTAAATGAGTGATCAGTCGCCGGATGTACACGGGCGGCAGAGGACGACGATTATTAATTTCATCACGTGCGCCATAGTTACGTGGAATCCCGTTAAGCGGAGTATTAGAGTACATGTAGGTATTGTGAGACAGAGGGTATTATGAGACACTTTAACAGATTGCGGCGAAACTCACCAAAAAGGTTGGAAAGCAACGGAAAATACCGCAATACAATTATTTCGCCCTCGATTTTGCCACTCCCCCCGCGGAACAGATACCTCCACGCATGCGCAGTATTGCCGCGTGTTCTACGTACCGGTTTGACCAGTTTTTCTCTGTCGCTGGCCACGCTGCGGCGGACAGACGGAGAGGTAAAGTCTCCCCTGATATTACTTTGGCAGTTTGTAGCTCCCGGGTATCTCCTTTTAGTTTGTGGTGTTCCTTCTGCCGTTTGTCCGTGTTTGTCAGCTCCCACGTGCCGTTTTCTCAACCTGGTTGCGGACTGGCACAGGTGGGTCGGCTGAAGCTCATAACTGTTGACCACGCCAGTGACGGACAGACTTAGGTAAATTGCCTGATGCTACTGTAACAGTTTCTGAGCTCTCGGTGTTTCTTTTTTAGTTCAACTCCTGCGTATCACACTCTCTCACTCAACCTTACCTGGTTGCGGACTGGCACAGGTGGGTCGGCAGGAAGCCCTTTTCTGAGTTCCTACACAGGGTGTTTGGCATATTCCTTGTTTGGTGTTTTTTGTTTGGCATATTTCTTGTATGGCATACTCCTTGTTTGGTGTTCTTTTATTAGAATATTGAGGTGTTTGGCATATATGTTATTTATTGAGAATTTCTTGTATGGTGTTCTTTTATTAGAATATTGATGGCCCAAAAACGGAAACTGTGGACGCAGGAGAGTATGAGCGCTGCAGTAATGAGTGTGGGGGAAGGCAAGGGGTTACGGGAGGCTTCGCGACTGTATAACGTCCCAGTTGAAACATTACGAAGAAGGGTAACTGGCAAGGTAGAAGTAGATTGTCGTTCTGGACCGCCTACCGTATTAACTCCAGATGAAGAGGAAGAGATTGCGCACTATCTTATTGAAATGGCAGATATGGGCTACGGCCTTACAAAGGATGCTGTTATGTGTTTAGTAGGAACGTATATAACAAAATGCAAACGAAACAATCCGTTTAAGGATGGAAAAGCTGGGCGATGGTGGTTTGATGGATTTAAGAAAAGACATCCTACACTCACAATACGTATGCCGCAACCGCTTTCGTACGCAAGAGCCCTTTGCTCCAAAAAAGAAGTAGTAACCGATTTTTTCGGAAAGCTAGGTTCTCTCTATGGAAAGTTGAATCTAATCTCTAAACCCATGCAAGTGTTCAATGCCGATGAAACGGGTGTAACAATTGTTCATAAACCGGGAAAAGTTATTGCGGAGCTTGGCCGAAAGCACGTGTACAGCATTACATCAGCTGAAAGGGGTCGGACACACACAGTCTTGTCGTGCATCTCTGCTACTGGATTTGTTATACCACCTTGCATAATCTATCCTCGCAAAACTAAGGTACCCGAGAGCTTCAAGGAAGGGGCTGCTGCAGGAGTCATGTACTCTCACAGTAAGAATGGTTGGATTAATTCCGACATATATTTGGAGTGGTTTGATTTTTTTTTAAAAAATATTCCTCCTGCCAGACCTGTTGTTCTGATTCAGGATGGGCATGCCTCACATATATCAGTCCAGTTAATTGAATTGGCACATGCAAATGGTGTGCATATCTTGTGTCTCCCTGCACACTCAACCCACCTACTGCAGCCTCTTGATCTTGGAGTGTTCAAATCATTCAAGGTCTCTTTCTCCAAAGCATGCTCACATTATCTGTCCCAACATCCTGGCCGTGTTGTAACAAATGACAAAATAGCGTTGCTAGTTTCATCTGCAGTATCGAGTTCGTTCACTCCAAACAATATCATGGGTGGTTTCAGGAAGGCAGGTATATACCCATTAAACCCAGGAGCAATTGATGACAAAATGCTCTGTCCGTCTAAGGCATTTCCACCCACGTCTACAACTGATAAAGCAGATCCACTTCCAACCTCTGTTTCTCCAGCAAGCAGCCTCTCTAAGGCATTTCCACCCACGTCTACAATTGATACAGCAGATCCACTCCCAACCTCTGTTTCTCCAGCAAGCAGCCTCTCCAATAATTCAGTTGAGCGTCATCTATTTACTCCAGAAAAACACGCCTTATTTGAGAAACGATACCAGGAAGGATATGATGTACCGGATGTGGAATATAAGGCCTGGCTGCAGATTATGCACCCGGTAGATGCGAAGAGTGGAGTTTCTTCTGACCGTTCGTCTAGTTCTTCTAGGGTTACCCCTAACTCAATCCTACAGGAGATGTTGGTTTTGCCAAACCCCAGAAAACCAAAATCTGGAAGAAAAAGAGGAGCATTGAACCGTGAAGGAGTGTGCATTACTGATACTGAAGTACTAGACAAACTGAAGGTGAAGGAAGAGGAGAAAAGGGAAAAGCAAAGAATGCTGTCCGAAAGAGAAGAGAAGAGAAAAGCTAAGTCCCGAGAGTCAGGAAGACAGAAGGCTGCAAAAGGAAAGAAAGGGAAGATGAGAAGAGACACTGTAAGAAAGAAGGACACAACTACATTAGACACAGATTTGGAACATCTGAACCTCGGCTCAAGTGACGAGGAAGACACTGCAGTTTGCCCCCTATGTGGACTAGTATATCTCGATACAAGTGGACTCTGGATTGGTTGCGATCGCTGTGATTCATGGTTCGATATAAAGTGTACTGATGTTGATGAAAAGTGCATTCCCGATGTGTATTTTTGCCCACAATGTCGTCGTGACTAAAATTTCCACTGTGCAATTTTCATGTTATATGTTACGATAAAGAATAGTGTTTTGCCTGTTCTACAGGATTCAGAAAGCAGTGCAGTATGTTGCAATAGATACTAATACTAGCCAGTGTTGTTCCCTCCAAGTTTCATGACATCTGTGTCTGTTTTCAGCATGTCTCATAATATATACACGTGTCCCATAATATGGACACCTACTAGTTAATTGAATTTTGTAGTTTTTTCTCAGCCAAGCTACAGAATCTTGTGCACTATGTAGCACTATGTAACACTACTAACAAGTGTTACTCACTCCAAGTTTCATGAGAGTACCACACTTCACAACAGAGTTACAAAGCACCCAAATTTCGTGTCTCATAATACCCTCACATACTCTACATCTGCGCAACCCGTCGGTATGCGGAAGCTCACGTGAGCTTAATTAAGAATGAATATCATTAAATCATGATGACGTAATTGTTTTACTCGCAAAGCAGTCTTGTACTGCCAGAACATCTGATAGCCATTTGGTGTACCCGCGAGGGTTGGAGCGCTGTCGAGACGTGTGCATGAGCTGGCAGACCATGCTCTAGGGAGGTGAGTCTGCTCCTTGTGGATTTTCTCTCTCAATTTTTTCTCCTGTCTGTACTACACCATGCCACTGGTCCTCCTGTACAAGTGTTATGTAGATGTTCTCTAAATGGAATAGTTGTCCTGTACAAGTACATGTAGGTTATGTAGGAGTTCTCTAAATGGAATAGTTGTCCTGTACAAGTACATGTAGGTTATGTAGGAGTTCTCTAAATGGAATACGCTGCGCATAGTATAAAGTTGTAATGCCAGACCTTCCCCATAATCATCAGTTGCTACAACAGTGATGAGCTTGAAGTTGTGGCTTGGTCTTGTGAGTTAAATTTCTCTTTCATAGCCTCAGAAGAAGGGATGAACAATCGAGCTCATCATCTTTTTCTCAGCTAGGTTTTGGGCCATCTGATGTGGTCTTGTTTGCTGCACCATACAGGTGCGTTTCCAATGATACTTGTGTAAATTCTATGTTGACTTGGACATGTACCTGCTTATCAGAGAGTGGGTAGACTCTCTATGTAGGGATGGAGCTGACACGTCCATTAAACCTTAACAATGGCTCAAACGCGACACCTATAAGCCTTTTTAGACACATAACATGGCCTATGAGTGTTTTTATACATGATACACTGCTCAATGACATACGTGAAATTGTTAAAACCCTGATTTCTCCATCTTCCTCTTAATTCTTCAAACGGCCTAGCAAAGAATTGATACAAGTATTTACACTGTACCTTGATTTTGGAACTAAACAGCTTCAAATTCTTGTGCGCAGTCCCTTTCACAAGCGGAATACCCCTCTTGGATGAGTAAAGCGCTACGATATACTAGCACTTCCGTGTAGTTGAATGCCATTTCCTCATTATTACTCACGTGCGTTTCAGCAAAAAGGGGTGGTGCTCACACACATTCAAAGAGCATTGCAAGTATACAACGAATAATAAGTGTATAAACTTCCATTAAAATGTTGAAGGATTTAGGGATGACAGTGCTAAAAAGTAGAGAAACAAGGGCAGGGAGAAACAAGGTATATATGCAGCAACACAGGGATGAGAGCATACAACAATAATAATATGTGTAACCCGAAACTAAGTATATATGTAGCAACACAGGGGATGAGGGCATGCAACAATAATAACATGTGTAACCCCTCCCTACATCCTTAGTTTTTGGGTTACGATTGTTGCATGTGGAAGCTCACATGATCTTAATTAATAATGCTTTTATACACTTTAATATTTGTTCTTCCTTCTGCAGTCTTCTGTGACAGGAACTCTTCCCAGTTGGCAAATTCCAGGGACTGCATTTTAGCGTGTATAAATGTATTTTGTATAAGATTTTGATATTGCTTATACCAATTTGATCACAATGACAGGCTTCACATTGCTGCACCTAGCAGGCCTTTCAAGAAATAAAAGGAAGTCATCCAGTAAAGGGGTACTGAAATCATAGTGCACACTTCAGTCAGGCCTTGTTGAAGGTTCTGATATTCAGAATGTTGAACCTTGAATATGCTTTCTCACAAGTTGGCTCTCACAACTATATAGCGCATCCGCATTAAAATAAATGAGATTCATTGTTAATTAAGATCACGTGAGCACTGAGCTTCCGCATTCCATCAAGTTGCGCGAGTGTATTTCTCCGCTTAACGGGATTCGTTACGTGTACACCCACGCAACTCACTCAACTCGCTGAGTCAGCAGTTGGTGAAAACGCTCATTTTCGCTCACTCTGTATTCGTGGGTTATTTTGCCAATGCAGAAATCGACAGAAATTACACGCTCTTCCTCCTCCCCCGTTTTATCCTGCGGTTTCTGATGGGTTGTGCTTCGTGTTGTATACGCTCTACGAGCACGGAAGGATATTATCAAACTAGCCCACGCCACCTAACACACAGAGTGCTAATCATGGTCTACTAAATCTAATCCACCCACCCCCAAATACATAGTTTACTGTTGGCCTCCTCCCCTCCTGCATGGCCTAGACATACAGACTACCCTAGGCAGGCCTGTGGTTTCAGAACATAATTTTCATCCACCACAAACAATACAAGTAAAACTCAGCACCTAACTCAAAGCCAGCAGTAACAGGCAGGGCTGGGGTAATAAGTGTATGTAAGTTTGCACCTGTACAAACTTACCCCGTTCTGCATTCTGTCTCAGCACATAGAGCCCTTCATATTGAGAGAATGGATCAATGGAGTATGTATATATTTGATCATTTACTGGGTCGACTGGGAGAGACGTTGCAATGACAGTGCCGTTCAGTAGCAGTTCAAACTGAACATCACCACGTCTAAAGTCACTCACATATATGAATGATATATTGAATGAATCTCCATAGTCTACAATACTAGACGTAACGTCAGGAGGATACACTGATACAAAGAGATCGTCTGCAAAGTATAAGAATAAGTTGTTGGTATACGTATGCCTGTGACAGGTTATTTTGAAATAGGTATGTATGTTGTGTTGCATGTATTGTCTATGGAGTCTCCTTGGACTGATCCAAGTATTCACGAATACATATGCACGCATGTATGAGGGGCTCATACAGGACTGTCTGGGCTTTGCAACTTGAAGGGCATGGAGTTTGATGTTCATTTATGGTTGATTAAAACAGTGGGAATGTGTGGAAATAGACACCTCTGGAAGTAGATCGAAGTCCTCTCATACAAGAGACTACATCCAACAAATGTTCACGTATGCTTAAATGATGCCTGCATGCATGGATATGCATAATAGAGTACAATTAGTAAAGAGAAATAACATTGGTTGTATGGTTATAGCCAATCAAAGGATCATTGTAATTCTGCGTGTATGCATGTGGATATATGACTTAGATAACTTCTACATACACTATAGATGTTCCCACCTGGTGCTACATTCACTGTGGCTGTTTCTGATACTTCATCTGACTGGCATGTCACTGTATCTCCTGCAATTATATAACTACGCAGTTGTACATAACGGTCTCCTTTGTCACCAGTTTCCTGCCACAAAGAAAAGTCATCTCCATGACTGGCCGATAAATACATGCATTTCAGGGCCATAGCAATAGGTTTGAAAGTGGTGCAGTCATTATTATATGAACTTTGATCCCACACACATCATATTATATGTATGGGATTTGGACCATGGAGGAGGCCTTTTGAGTGCACATGGCACTGGGCCAAGAATCATTATGAAAGTTCGCTGGCTCCACTTCATCTGCTACAGCCCTGTATTTACTGGCTATGGGGGCATGTACTTGTACACATGATACAAGTACGTGTATATAATATGCTGAAAGATGTAGGGATGGTATGCCAAAAATCACAGAAACAAAGTGCATGCAAACTAAACATGTGTAACCCCTTTCAGTAATTACAGATGTAGGGATACAGCATGTTATTAATTTATTGTTGCATGCCATCATCCCTGCCTTTGACTGAATGGTGCACCTTGTTTCTCTAATTTTGGCAGTACCATCCCTATTGTGCATCTTTTAACATTCTTGTTTTTACTGTGTGTAGCAACATGGATCAATTTTCTTATGTCACTGTGAAGGACCGACTACACTAAGACTGCTAATCAGCTAGGTACTAATTGTTAACAGACATTAGATAGGTACTAATTGCTAGCGGACATTAGGTAATGTTAGCTAGGTCCTTCACTATATTCCCAGTTTTACCATAATTGTACATGTAGCAGCTAGGCTAGAGTGAGTAGGCTGGTGTTATATCCTCTACATACTATCACCCTTTGCATCATCTCTCATTATCACTGTTATCTTTCCGTTTGTTGTACCGTCACCTAAAGGGCCCTTTTGCAATGCCCGGAACTGTTTCACCTTTACTAGATTTCCGTATAAAAAGCTAGCCACTGATCTCTGTATTAGTCGGTTCTGTCTATTTTCATCACCCGTAAGAAGAAGTATTATATTTGAACTCCTCTAATCACCCGTCGCTACTACTCCCGATAATTCGCACTCCCTCACAGTCACTATAGCAGTGTATTTTTGAGTACTGTCGGGTATCTAACCATTCGTAAAGATGGATATGTGTCCAAAAAGGCTTAGAACTGCAGTGTTCGAGAGTTTCAAACCGTCAGTTTTGTTAGCATAGGGCTAATGAGCATGTTGGCACCATCCCTACATATGACAAGTGTAAAAACATTTCATTAAAATGTTAAAGGATGTAGGGATGGTAGTGCCAAAAATTAAAGAAACAAGATTGTAATAACCTGAGTGGTGCACAGTGAATAACTGATTATGATACGTATATACTTTGGAGTTCAGAGTTCACGCTACCACAAAGTGGAATTACAATTCATGTATGCAGACAAGGGATAATTGCATGCAACAATAACAACATGCGTAACCCCCACGAAATTAAATGTAGGGAGGGGTTACGCATGTTGTTATGGTTGCATGCAATTATCCCTTGTCTGCATACATGAATTGTAATTCCACTTTGTGGTAGCGTGAACTCTGAACTCCAAAGTATATACGTATCATAATCAGTTATTCACTGTGCACCACTCAGGTTATTACAATCTTGTTTCTTTAATTTTTGGCACTACCATCCCTACATCCTTTAACATTTTAATGAAATGTTTTTACACTTGTTTCACTAGTTTTTCTTGGGTACCTACAGTGTCCATTTCTGTACGTGGAGTGATCCCTACTTGCTTGTGTTCGCACGAGCCCCACCCGCTTCTACTCCCGCGGACCTGCGCGCGCTTGAGCCGAGCCCCACCTTTCTATTAAACGTGTGCACGTGACCACACAGAAAATGGCTTCCGACAAATAAGGAAAATTTGCGATTATACAGTTGTGAGTAAAGTTACCAAGATTCTCTTGGTCAAGGATCACGCACGCAAGGGAAAGGAGTCGTTTCATGTAAAAACCAAGGACAGTACTTGTGCCACTTTTGCGGTAGGCCAGTTCAACTGAATTAGAAGAAGAAGAAGAAGAAGAAGATGATGAACAAAACTATCCAAAAAGGAGGGTGTGGCAAATTCCGTAAGTCATTGTAGCTGTGTATTTTACGTACTTTGAGGGTCTTAGCGGGTACAGAATCACTCGTAGAGTACGTGTATGTATCTAAAAGGGCTTGTAACTGCCGCGTTTGGGAGTTATGAGCCATTCTATTTTGGAAAATGGGCGTGTCCTGTCGGCGCCATCCCTACATAGAGAGTCTACCGACTCTCTAATATGTATTCACTTACAGCATAGTCCTCTGAAGTAATGTAGGGATTGCCAGACCTGCTGATACAGACTAACTCATGGAATTCATAACCCAGAATAATGTAATTGTAGTTGGGAGGAAACTGGTAATTTCTTGAGGGATCCATGAAAAGTAAGTCCCGACCCTCTGGAATTGTGTGTGAAATATGTTACACATTACATAGCATATGCAACAGAATGATGCTTAAGCAAATAATCCACCTCATTCACACGGCATCATGCTCTTAAGGGTTATACTTATGTTCAGTAAAATAAGCCTTTAGTATAAGATGGAGTGAACAGTGGAGGAAACTTGTGCACCACCCGAGGCAGCCAATTTTTCTTTGAAAAATGACTTTCGGGTGAGTTGCGTTGTGTTTCTTTGCCTTTCTGTTGTGTTATTGTTGTTGTCTTGCCTTTCTCAGCATCTCTTGGAGTGATTGCTCATGCGCAGGACATTGATAGTTGTTGAACATTGGTTATACCTCCCTAAGTATACACTTGCACACTCACACACCATATATAATATCAAGTATTCAGCCTGTGAAAACCCCCTGAAATTCCTTCCCTATAATATGCCCCTGCCACATTCTCAACTCCACCTCCTCCCCCTCCCATGCAAGTGTGAAGAAAGGTGAAAAAGAGTTGGCTCAGATTACCTGGTAAGACAGCTACAAATGTATGACGTCCAGCCACTCCAGCAGAGAATTTATAGGAACAGGAATAGGACCCTTGATACGATAGGTTGGCAGGGAAAGTCAATATATTGTTCACTGGAGGAAACTTCTGCAACACTTCAGTCGGTCCAAAGAAGGTAACATCCCTATTTTGAGTTTGAGTACAATTGAGTACAACTTGCTCCCCTTCTTCTACCACAGTAACAGCCATTAGTTGCTCATAGAAATCTGTTGTGTTATAATGGATGTAATCAAGAGCATAATCAAGCAAACAACAAAGTGCAGTAGATCAATACAGGTAAGACAGGGATAGTGATATACAACAATAGCAATATGTGTTTTTATTGGGATGCGCATGTTATTATTGTTGCATGCCACCATCCCTGCCTTACCTGCATAGATCTATATACTGCACCTTGTTTGCTTGATTTTTGGCACTCCCATCCTACATCATTCAACATTTTAACGACACTTTTATATGTGTAATTATACTGTATACCACATATTTACCCTCAGCGTGCATGCGCAGCGAGAGTATACGGTAGTTGTCTGTGCAACTTGAGCTTTTCATTCTATAAATAACGCAACATACATAACGCACAATAAAGGTGTGAAAAATTGTGGGATTTTCTCTGAAACTACATGCTCCATTGCAGAGCCAAAGAGTCCTTCTATGGCTACTATGTGAGTCGGCCCTCTTTTCAAAGTTCATGATGACCCATAGAGTATAGGCATATTACATTCACGCACTAATCACATCTGGGAACCGAGTTTAGTGGAGTTCTGGCAGATGGATATGGATCCAGCTACTCCATAGCATTATGCGTGCGCCAAAGGTTTGCACTTTAGTGCTTTTCATTTCCATGCTCATCCACATCCATTCCCAGTTGTGAGGTGAACATATATAAGCCAGGCCTTAGAGCAGGGCATATAGGTCACATGACTCATGTGACCACTGTGCAGTGTACATGTGTAGTCTGGACCAGGATGAACATACAGTTGAGCCACTGACATCAAAATGAGCTTACTCAGGTTCGCATCAAATGTATCGCTACAGTGGACATTCTGAAATATAGCACACATACCTTCTACTAATATTTGTACTGAGTCTGAACCATTCCGTCCATCTTGTAGCTCAACAGTCAGGAGGAGGATATAGTACAGTAGGCCATCTGGAGGTGCCACCTCATAAAATCTACACACATATATGAAGCTATGCATATATGTAGAGATTTTGAAGTATGATATAGGACACAATGTTACAGAGTAGACTAAGTATACTCTGTATTTACAAGTACATGTATATGTGCATACACCACTCTCACATGCAGCACTAGTGCACATACTCAATGACTTAATGTACATCATTATCCCACAAGACAACTTTTGTCTCTTGGTGTCCCTATCTACTCTTAAGTTTTGAATTCACTCAGGTTGACATACTATGCCCTGTTCTATATAGTTGAACTGTCCGATTCTAACTAGTAGAGCAAAACACAGGGTATTGATCATGTCTCATGGCCTCAGTCCTCGGCTGGGGCTGGCTGGAGTTGTGATCCTCAGGTAAGTCACGTATCATAACTTACCTGAGGAACAGTTCCTCAGGCGAAGGTATGTAGTGGTGCTATGGCAGCTTTGAGTTACTGAATCAGGCAAGTTGTATTGTAATGTCAAGGTATGAATACATGTGTATACCAAGGTCCTGCAGCTGTGCTGACAGAGTTACATCCATTGGGTTTACAACACTCAGCAGTAGTTTAAGTTGACTACTAACGATTGTTTGGAAGATTATTAACTCGCTGTTATAGATGGTTGAATAGATGGATGAAAATGAATGAATATTACATTGACAGAGCATGCACTTATATTATACTATCCTATGCATGGTGATATAAAACTCAAGAAATGTAAAGGATATCACACCAACAGAATGCTGAATAGAAATAGTAAAGATGTAGGAGGAATATGGGTGATAACAAGAAGTGGGTGAGCATAGCACAGGAAGAGTATGAAACATGCACTAATATAGTAATGGCTAAGTTATAAGGGCTGTCCATGAGTTCCTAAATTAATGAGGTCACTACATGTGGAAAGGTCCTCCAACAGCATGGAAACATTCAAATGTTGTCCCTACTCCGAAAAAGAACAATGCTAGCTCTGTCACTGACTACAGACCAATTTCATTGTTACCTATTACCAGTAAAGTCCTGGAAGAGCATATACGTATGTTAATATTGGAACATATGTCCTACTCATCATTATCATCTATGCAATTGGGCTTTCAACAAGGGAAATTACTGAGTTGGCACTTTTGAGTACAATTAATGGGTGGTTGTCAATCTTAGAAAAGGGCCAAGATATTGCTGCAGTCTTTTTCGATTTCAAAAAAGCCTTGATCGTGTTCCACATTCTGCATTAATTAATTAGCTCCAATATATTGGTTTGAGTCAAGACCTTGTCTCATGGATCCACAATTATCTAGCTGATCGAACACAGTGTGTGGTGGTAAATGGAGTTTCTTCTGATAGGGTATCTGTTTTGTCTGGGGTTCCCCAGGGTTCAATTTTGGGCCCACTACTGTTCCTTATCTATATTAATGACCTAACAGACATAACGTTCTCAGAAGGGAGCAAGCTCGTCCTGTATGCTGATGATATCTTACTGTATAAGCCAATTCTATCTCAAGATGATTTTAATGCACTCCAAACATATGTAAACCTTATCCAGACATGGGCCAACTCAAACAACACGACTTTCAATACAACAAAGTGTAAAGGTATGAATATCTCTAGAAAACGAAGACCACTTTTCCCATTACATCCCATACAACTGGGAGAATTTAATCTGGAGTCTGTGCAGGAATACCATGTTGCTAATGTGTGCAGTAAAACTAGAAAAATCATTGCATTGCTGTATCGGAAATTCTCTCAACATGCAGGGTATGCACCACTCTTATGGCTGTACATTTCTTTAGTGAGACCTCACCTCTAGAGAGTATGCTGCTGCAGTTTGGGACCCTCATTTGCGCGCAATATACAGCATCTGGAAAGTGTCCAGAAGTTTGCTTTAAGAGTCTGTACTAAACACTGGCACCATGATTATTTGGAACAAGCTCAGCTGACAACCCTTGCAAAACGTAGGCTATACCTCAAACTTTGTCATATAATTAACAACTTGTGCCATTTTCCTTTAAATGTGATATCCCTGTCAACGAATCACTCACACAGAAGTCACTCCTTCCAGCTAAATCAACAATTTGCAAGAACTAATTCCTACTACAATTCATTTCTCCTACATGCAATATTTCACTGGAACTCCTTACCAAATCCTGTTGTATGTGCCACTTCTATCAGAGAATTCAAGGGTTTACTTCGTTGTATACTATAATTAACTTCTTAAATGTGTTTTTGTTTTGTATGGGGTATACTATAATTACTAGCTTTTAGCTATATGTGTATCCCTTTTGCATATACAGATGCAGATAAATGTTATAAAAAAATACATTCCACTACAGAGTTCTGACCACAAGTGTGGTTACCTCACTCACAACCCTCTCTAACACTTAACAAACTACCTCTCTATACCAAGTTTCATATTTGTCAGCATTGTGATTAGCTACTGGATTCTACAAACATATGCATGTGTATTAATAATATGAGATTGGTTGCTGTTGTGTTCAAATTAATACTAAATATGACTATATATGAGTATGCAAGTATGTTAGTTAGTAGCCAGTAATATATACTACAGCCTGAAAGTAATATACTTGAGATTTCCTTATCACAACCAATGGGAAAGCCATGTCCATTCCTATATATACAGTACTACCGCATATAAATATTCTACACAATCTAGACTCCTAGTATACAACACCATACTCACTAGAGTAAGTGATCAATTTTCGGACTGATCTAATTTCGGACGCTTATTTCAACGTTACTGAAGGACTAGAGATATTGTAGATAACATCAATTGATAGACCTATACCACCAACTATTCTAGAAAAATAATCGCTTTTATTCGAGTTCCACAGCCGGAATGAGAAGGCGCTAAATTCACCATCCGTAGACCACAGTTTTCAGAAACAACCAATAGCTATTCGGACTTTTCGGTCTGGGCACAGAATAGTTGGTGAAATAGAATTGAGGTCTTTATGAAAAAAGTACTATCTCTTGCCTATTCACCAAGCAATAGCTAGGATCTTACTAGGCCTGTACTAACTATCTGTGCTGTTTTTATCAAATTTGCTCATATTTTGGATTTTGATAATATAAAAAAATATTAAACCCATGTCTCGGACAATCGTGAGCAAGCGGTACAATTACAATTAGAGTGGATAGTAGTATCTTCGAAAATTGTTAAACTTTTATTTTGCTTTATATTGTAAGAGCTAATCGGTAAAAACAAAGTTTGAACAGGATGATAACTAATGGGAGAGAAGCTCGACTTGTTAGAAGTGGCATGATAACTCAACGAGAGAGAAGCTCAACTAGTTTGAAGTGGATGATGTTGAGTGATCCTGTTTCTGAAAATAACATCCTACATTGTAAGTAGCTATAGTTTATGTAAAAGTTGTAACACAGATCAAAGGGTTAAAACGACCTTCATTTTTTGCAGTGAGCTCTCACTGTACATTCCCTTAAAGCACCACAACAGAGCATGACCACAAGTGTGGTTATCTCACTCACAACTCTCTGTAACATTACCTCTCTATACCAAGTTTCATATTTGTCAATATTCAGGCCTGTACGCAGGTTGTTGAAAAGGTAGGTTATTGGGTTTGCATGCGCAAGTGCACCACCTAGGGGAGTGTGGGGGCTCAGTAGAAACTTACAAATTAATGATGTTATGACAAGTAATGGTTCCACATGCACAAATAAAAAAATAATGGTTCAAATACAGATTAGACATGATCTGATTCTTTCCTGCTTTACATATATATAACAGTCAGTATGGATATTTCCCTACGCTGATTCAACTTTACATATATAACAGTCAGTATGGATATTTCCCTACGCTGATTCAACTTTACATATATAACAGTCAGTATGAATATTTCCCTATGCTGTTTCAACTTTCTTTGGCTCAGACTCATCATCCAATGTTGTCTTGACCTCACTTGGTTCAGCCAGGCTTGGTGCTTCCTTCATCTCCATTCCAGCAGTAGAGCTGTATACATTGGAGCTGTATGCTGCATACAAGAAAAAAAATAATGGCCATTAGCCATTAATTTTGTTATTTGTCTCATGTAAATGCACAGGGGTTAGAATACATAGCAATGTGGACATGATAAATGTTTGACTTGAAGACTTATTAATTTTTACTTGAGCACTGATTTCTGTTACAGTGTGTCTACAGATTTTCTAAAGGGTCCTATACACCTTACATAGATTTATACCTGAATGGTAATTTTTAGCCTTGACTCCAGTGGATGAAGTACTCTGTGAAATAAATGACAACTTCTATATATACCCAGGTATACCACTGTATACGGTACTCACCTTGCTGGCTCTGCTGGTGGAATAGACTTCATAGCGCTTCTTGAGTCGACCCCACACCTATTATAGAGATAGTACAGAAGAAATGTCAACAGAGAGTCATTGAGCACTGCAATCTATTACTCACCTTCTCATTTCTCACTACATGGAAGATGAAGATGAACAAACCCTGTTGGTGAGGAATATAGGAATTCAGTATATAAAGTATACAAAATAGGCCAGGGTCTCACAATTGCACATGCACACACACACACACACACACACACACACACACACACACACACACACACACACACACACACACACACACACACACACACACACACGTACCTGAAGGGAATTGAAGATGGTGAAGAGCCAGGCAAACACGGCAGTATTCTCATTGACAGCAAACAGTCCAAGCACCCATGTTATTCCCAGAAGGGGAAGGAGGACTACAGACGCCTTCACAAGAGAACTGTAACATACATGAACACAGACAATGAAATATTTTTTCTTCAATAATTATTAACCCTCCGCGCATGCGCAGGAGGGTTCCCGTCTCTGTCTGTATGTGTGTGTCTGTGTGTCTGTTAAGTCACATCTCACCTCCTGAGCGTCTGTTCGTCCTGAAAATACTGTCACGTACTCAGCAGGCAACGAAGGTCAAAATATTTATAGGGTTTTCTATGAAACCGCTCCGTTGCAGAGATCCAGCACCCTGCCATTTAAAGCCATACGTACAGTGGGCCATTTTCCTACAGAAAGCGCGCATGCGCATTATAGTTGGTAAGCGGCCTGTGTGGAAGATAGTTGGTCATAACTAAGTTGCGTTTCGTGAGTTGTTATTGGTGATGCCTCCAAGCATGGTCTGTCCACAATGGCATGAACTACATGGCGCGGAGGGTTCTGCACTTTAGTGCATTCATTAGTGTTGAAGTGATGTACACGCATATGTGCTAATTTACTGGTATATACACACTCAATTGATAGTAAATATATTGGAACCCCTCTATAATAAGGAATGCGGACAGCTTTTGCTACTTCAACTTTTCAACCCATGAGATAAGGACATCACATTAACAGGACACCTCACTAATCAGGACACTATCATTAAGGAAGTATAATCAAGAACAGGTTCCAGTTATGGTTATGGCATTAACTACAATTATACATGTATCTTACTTACGTGACAATATCAACTTTGTATCCCTGATCAACCGTCTTCTGGCGACCTGCCCTGTTCTTAAAGATGCTGTAGAGTACCATCACCAGGAATGCAGTGTTGATCTGTACAAGGAGTGAAAGGGCATATTTGTATATAAATGACTGTGGGACTTGCTGATATTGTACATGTACTTACAATGATAATGATCAACATTGGAACAACAAATGTCCAGATGGCCCAGGTTCCTTTGCCAGAGGAAAGCCAACAGCTGAAGAGAAAATTTCACAGCATACATGAACACATGAAAGCAAAGATGACTGTGGAACTAGCAACAGAAAGCAGTTTATGAACAGAAAACTCATGTGTGTATGCACAATACTTACTACTTGTATTTTCCTGTTTCGTCCCTCACTCCATACTGCTCATGTACAGCTGAAAGACCTATCACCACAAATATCACTGGAATACCT
Organism: Theonella swinhoei; assembly: GCA_963970385.1. Classification (NCBI taxonomy): domain Eukaryota; kingdom Metazoa; phylum Porifera; class Demospongiae; order Tetractinellida; family Theonellidae; genus Theonella; species Theonella swinhoei. Next base: position 1,971,550 of record OZ019951.1, on the reverse strand, counting down.
GCAATAGGGAAAAGATTATTCATATATTTACATACACGAACAAAGTACAACTACTAGGACAAGCATAAGTGTGCCCCACTCCATCCCCTCCCCCTTGGCTCTGCTGTCCATCCATCTACACGTCCGTCCTCATGCATGTAAATCTTCAGAATATTCAAGTGATTTCAAGTTTGAATTCTGTTCATTAATAATTATAGGCACATGTACATTGGTAGGAGATGGTGCATGTATAGAACTAACCCCATCCCAGCAACATGAAGAACCACCATTTCCTCTTAAGATTAGAGAACACCACCACCAACATGAGGTAGAGCATGATCCCCTCACACATCATCCAGCAGAAGGCAGACAGGAGGAAGTACTGGATCAGAGCTGTCACTGTATTACATGCAATCTGAAATATGTACAGGTATAAAGCTGTATACAGGAGCTATCTGCACAGTTACAATATGTAAAGCATCATATTCAACCATCCATAAAATATATGACATTTTGTACACACTGCATGTATAAGCATAGACATAATACATGGAACGTTCCGTGTATTATATCTATGGATAAGGCACAACCGATACAAAATTGCAACTACATGTACATATAGATGTACATGTATGTATGTACACATGCATACATGTACATGTATAAATACCTTATCATCTTTTGCTAGTTCCACACCCACAGCAAATATGAGGTAGCCAATGAACAGGGCAATGGAGAGGTTGAGGTGGACAAAATTATGAACTGCAGTGAACAACTTCTTGCTACAGAAACAAACGGCCCATCATGAAATAGATTACCATATGTAATGTATGTGAATATGTGAACAATATAATTATGTACCCAAATGTGAGGAAGAAGATGATGGTTAGCAGGAGACAGGCTAGGGAGATGGCCAGGCCAATATAAGACACAATACGTAAGGCTTTACTCTCCAACTGTAGTGGAAATAACAAGCAAGAATTAAAGGAACGAAGAAATGTTATTGAGGAGATCTAGAGAGTTGACTCTCTATACCACACATCCTATAGGTTGATATATATATATATATATATATATATATATATCCTTTTAGAGTTGTGGGTTTCAAGTAAATACTACATAAGATAGTCAAACATCTGTGTAATCAGTAACATCCATACTCATATAATTTTCTCATAGTGTGCTGTATGTACCTGAGTTCCCCCCACATCCACAAGGACTGCAAAGCTGGTGAGATGAAGACTAGCACATGTGACTGTAACTGTGTCTCCATCTCTAGTCACACTCTCTGTTGTCACTCCCTCTGTAGACCATCTGCTCTGCTCTAAACTGTAAAACCCGATTACAGACAATGTATAACTTATGGCGTATCAACACAAGGGGTGACTTAAACAAAGCATCTCAACCTGATAAACAGGTGAATTCAAACTTAGTATTTAGGAGAAGGCCGTGATAATCAAACCAGCAAGACACCAAACCCCAAACCAAGTATTGTGCATGATACAGGATTCAGCCCAGCCAGCTGAGCTGCCTCAGTAGCTTAGTTGGTAAGAGCATTGCCTGGAAAGCTGATGGTCGTGTGTTTGAATCCCACCCGAGGCAGCCAATTTTTGAAAAATGACCATTTTGGGCGAGTTGTGTTGTGTTGCTTTGCCTTTCTGTTGTGTTGTTGTTGTGTTGCCTTCAGCATTTCTTGAACTGATTGTTCATGTATATTGCTACATGCAAAGTAACTCACTCTGTTCTCTGTCCGAAGTCCCAGAAGACACAGTCAAAATTACTAGTGGTCACATCTATACCTTCATCCTGCATTTACACAGATGTACATTCAACTGACACAGATGTCCACTTGAATGACACAGATGTACATTCAACTGACACACATGTACACTTAAATGACACAGATGTACATTCAACTGTACAGATAATTTGAATGATACTGTACAGATAATTTGGGTGATAATTGGGTTGATCCTGTATTCAACCCACTTATTAGTTGCTCATGTGAAAGGGGTCATAGAGAGATATGTGAACGTACCACTTGGAAGGAGAAGGTAATCCTGACAGGGTTCCCCCGGAGCACATCTACAATGGTTCCATTGCCTTGGGTGTCTACCTGACTGGAGATTACTAGACTTGCAGGCTTTGTATCTTCACTGGAGGGATCGAATGTAAAATATACCATTGAAAGACAGACTTGCTATGCATATTCATACAATATGTATGTGGCAACAATTGCAAGTCCTTTATATGTTACTGTAAAACCATTAATGGTTTTACATAGTCCAGTGCACATTCAATGCATGTTTACATGATGTGCATGTATCATGTGAGGAGTGTGTCACGTACATGTCATTGGGGAGGAAATCCTGCAGATTTCTGAAGAGGATGTGAGCCACACTTACATTGTTCCTACCTGAATGAAGATATACATACATACATGCATGTACATATGTGTGTTACAATTAGAGGTTCTCTAGTTAGTTTATAAAGATCGTTAATGAAGACAGACACACCTGTGATTAGTGTTTTGATTTCAGGGGTTAAAATTACACAAGATTTTGACAGAAAAACATGTCAAGTTCATTGAGGTGTCTGAAGTATCCAAATTTGTGTACTGTTTTACTCCTCACCTGATGCCCTGTCTTCCAGTAGTGCACGAGGGATGGTAATACCAGCAGCACTACTATTGGTCAAATTTAGTCCCTCTGCTTCCCCAGCCTCCGGGAACACGTATTCAACTTGCCCTATCTCCAAATGAACACTCTCAGCTTGCAGTACTGTAGTATAAGAGATATTTTAAAGGTGTGTGGAGTTCTATGTAAAAACTTACGTGCTGGACTGCACCTATGTCAACATTGTAATCTACATGAACCTTTATTTGACCTCTGGGGTATATGTATTTTCTAAAATATGTGCAACACATGCACACATCTTAACCAGTGCCCAAATGAAAGACATGCAAGTAGCATACATGTATATCAGGCCCGTAAGAAGCAAATTTCAATTGGTTAGGCAGGGTAGTCGTGCTGACTAATAAAGCACACGAAGCACACATCACACCACTCAGTGCGAAAACCATCTCCTTGCCCTTTGATCCAAACTGCCACTTAGGAAAGCGAAATGCTTTTAAACTGCTTGGCAAGGGCACGGAACTCAGCCATGGCGCTGAAGTTAGGTGTGTGTGCTCCATGATTGCGTCCTGCGCTTTGCGCCATACGCCAGCCTGCCTAACTTTGGTCCGGCAGCCACCGCACCTGCCGGACCTGCTCCTACGTCCCTGTATATATACACACATACATACATGCACACACATACACACACACTCACACTTACCAATATTATCTCCAGTACTGTTAGCAGTGGTCAGTGGTTCTCCTCCTGCTTGCAGTACATTGGCCACATACAGTGCATATCTCTCCACATTGTCCAGCACACGCTGGCTTCCTGCGACCTCCTCAAGCTGATCAAAACTCTGTATATTCACATCCTCTAATAGGTTGTCTAGCACTTCAAATACAGGTTCTACCTGCAAGAGACAGATACAGGAATGCATACACATATGTATACTTGTGTGTGGAAACTGGCTTTGTGGTGTGCAAAAGTGAGCAGCAATATGGGTTAATGGAATCTATCATAACTATAGCCAATCAAGAGACCATGAAATAGGGCAACTTTTGCTACCTTAACTAACACTGTGCATGTATTTTTCAAAACCTAATCAAAACATCTCAATCATGAACAGATTCTTCTGACTTAAGGATGTCTGCATATTGAAATGAGTTTGCTATAGTCATGGAATATATGTGTATAGCACACTAGTTAAAGGAATTCAGAAAGAAAACCCACTTCACAAACCCATACAAGACATACAACACATATACACAAGTCTTGAGAACTGTGGGTGGTGGGTTAAGGATTTTTCAACACTCCCAATACACAACTTTTGAAATCAGGGCATCTAAAAGTTCTTCTGTCCTAAGGATGTTTTCACATTAGAGAGGTACTGCTGTATGTGTGTTACTCACATCCTCGAGGTTGACATTCCTTATTCCCATATTTTGGTCCTCTTCTAGCAGAGCTATTGTCTGATTCACATCTTCAATGGTGGAGTTGATGTCTCGGGGGAACAGTGGAACGTCCATTACCTCTGTAGCTTCTACCAACTCTTCAACTACCACCAAAACCTCTGTAGCATTTCCCTCTGACACCAGTGCTGCAACCTGAGTGGGGAAAGAGAAATAGTTATGGATCTCATACATCTACTGCAATAAGTGACCCTGGCTTAAAGGAAAATAGAAGAATTGTACACATACAGATGAGAGACCCTGGAGATGAGGCTTGGGTAAGAATCTTCTGTAACCACATGAGAGAAGAATGTATGTATGTAGCTTACCCTGACTTGCACACTGGTGAAGACTCTAGAGGAACAGTTTGACACATTAGGGGCGGCCCATATCCCACCAGGGAGACATTCTCGACTAGAGTTACCTGTTAGACAATGATAAAAATAGTCAGAATAAACCATCTTCTCTAGCTCCTTCTATCTATTAAAATGTTAGGATGACAATGCTAAAAAGTACAGGAACAAGATGCAGCATATGCAGACAAAACCAGTGATGATGGCATGAGAAATAAGGAACGGCATGAAGGCAAAGGCAAGGGATGGGCATGTAACAATCATAACATGTGTAGCCCCATAAAAAATATGCAGGGAGGGGTTTTGCATGTTATGATTGTTACATGCCCATCCCTTGCCTTTGCCTTCATGCTGCTTCTTATTTCTTATGCCATCATCACTGGTTTTGCCTGCATATACTGGATTTTGTTCCTGTGCTTTTAGCATTGTCATCCCTACATCCTTCAACATTTGAAAGAAATGTTTTCACTCTTGTTTCACTTGTTTTTCATTACCAAATACATGCAGTAGTATTTCACGCCTGAGCCCCACCCCTTTTGCTCCTCACGGTCACGTGAAATCACACGCACATAAAAATGAGGGAATGGCGTTCGTTCGTACTACTCATACAGGAAATGTCCTACGAAGATTCCGTTGGCCAAAGGCACTCCGCAGGGGAATATGAAGCTGTTTCATGCAAAAATGAAGGTAAATACTTGTACCGTTTTTGAGATAGGCTTGTTTACTGAAGAAGATAAAGAAGAAGATGAAGGAGAAATTGGGGTTTTGGCAAATTATGTTACGTATGTCATTGTAGCGGTGTATTTTGCCTACTTTGAGAGTTTTATCGTGTATAGAAACACCCGTAGGCCACGTTATGTATCTAAAGAGGCTTATAACTGCAGCGTTCGGGAGTTGTGAGCGGTTTCATACTGTTAGGGCTGGATGGATGTGTCGGCGCCATCCCTACATAGAGAGTCTACCGACTCTCTGATATAGCAAGAGAACTACATACATAATTTATCACATGCACATCACTGTTTCCACTTTAACTGCCTCAATAGCCTGCCTCCACTTATTGGTGAGGGGAGCAAGCCCACCTAGTTATTCCAACAGGTGATTATTCAATGTTGCTACACATACCATAATGTTTACTAATTTTACATGCACACTGACAGGTCTCACCAAAAATGCACTGCATTCACCTAGTATATGAGCAATGTATTGCAAGTGCACATATGATCACTGCAATAGGCCTGGTTTGTTTTCACAGTAAGCAAATAACGTCATAACTTGAATGCTAAGTAACTACTGCAAAATTTATTCTTATAAATGTCTGCTCCATGTTCCACCCAAGCCATTGGTACCATCATTTCAACATATATATTGCCTCTGAGAAATAGTCAGTCAAACATACAAATACACACCAAGTACCATAACCCTCACTGCATGCATACCGAGAAATAATTACATGGCAAATGGTCGCTGGTTGTTCCTAGTTTCATACAGCTTACCAGTGAAGTTGGCTCCACATGATACTACAGATGTGTCACCAACTGGGATGAAGGGCCACTGTATCTGCCATACATCATCAACTTCAGCCTCACATGTAGTCACTGTATCTGTATGGCCAACAAGCATGGAATGAAGGATGTACATGTATAAATGAAACTGTGTGCACAGCAAACTAGGCAAATGTTGGACAGCTGTTTGGGCTAGTTGGCCCTCTCAGTACCATGAATACCTACCTGCTATGACACAGCCTCACACAGTACGGTAGTACTGTGTGTATAGGGATTGCTATCCCCATCGATATAAAGATATTCACTTTCAATTTCACTTTTAATGATATCAGGGTAGACAGCAGATCAAAAACCACTAGTATGTAAAATTGATTGTGAGATGTACATAATATCTGAAAAAAAGATTTTCACATTAATTTTGTCCATGTTTTACTTCATCTTCTTTTCTCTTGAAGAAGCATAGCTCAATAATCATAAAATCTCTGAAGTTGAATCTTTGCATGTGGAAATATATATTATTAGGTATAATGTTTTTGTTAACCCTTGTAGTTATTGTACTACTGATCGTTATCTCTCCCAGTAACATATTAAGAATGAGGATAAGCTTAATCAAGGAGTGCATCAACCATGGGAACCACCAACCTGAAAGTTGGGATGTCAAGAGAAATCACAAATAGGTAAATAACTAAAGCATCTCTTGGTGTTTCTTGTATGTAATACTGGTGTTAACACTCCTACCAATACAATACCATACATATAGCGATTACATAATTTCATTTGGTAATATACACATATACGTATATGTAGTCTCATCAACAGACCCCGCCCTCAGAGAGAAAAAGGGTCCGGTGACAATGCACGTTCTAGGTTCAAATCCCACGTGAGGCAGCCAATAAGTGTTGTCTTGCCTTTCTATGATTAAGTTATCTATATACGTAGCTATGCAGGTAAAAGTGCAACAATACCATCGAATCCATTGCAGGGCCTGCTGTCGTCAGGATCAGTGTTTGGTACATTGGGACAAGAGTCCTTCATACAGTAGGATGCGGTGTTACTGGCATTACAGATAACCTCTGGTACTTGTGCTGGGTATGAGTCTCCATCAATGTCCAGAGCACAGAATGTTCCATTGCCCACATAGGGCTCAACACACTGGGGGAGAAATATATAGGTAGGGATGTAGGGGTTACATATCTAGCAAGCCAGCTTGACCTACATATCTAAACATGTGCAGCTCAGTTAGTAGAGCATTTCAAACTGCGTAAACATTTTGTGGAAACTTGCTTTGTTTATACAGTAGTTCAGCTTCTTTCCAACTTTCTTTGATGTACATGTAGTGTGGTGTGATGTGATATGTAGCATGTTGAGTTTCATGGACATGCACGTATTGTACAGGATTTATTTCAGGGAGCAAGGGGGCTTGCGCCTCCTACCAGAAATTGATTTACACTGCCCCCCCTTAAAATTCTTACCCACCCTTGAACCAAACTTGAAATAAACCCTGTGTAGATAACTGTAAACACATTACCTGACACACTATGCTGGAACAGTTACAAGGGGCAGCAGTTGTTCCATTGCATATTTCTTGAAAGCCTCTGTATCGTTCTCTAATTAGACAGAAATCAGTTCCTCTTTTCAGCAGGAGATCATCCGGAGGAGGGAGAAGGATGATGGTCTCGGGAACAAGTGAACTTCTACATTCACAGAAATCTGTAGAGACAAATATACACACATGAGTGCACACAAATTATAGAACCACATAATGAACTACAAGATGCATAACCTGTATGCCCAATTCCAATACAAAAAGAAAAGCCTTATATACAACACAATACACTGTGCAATGTAACAGGAGAATATATAGCAGCATTGAAGGCTGTTGTTCAAGTTGTCACACACAGTTATAATGCAGTGATCATAACTAGAGCTAACCTGATCGCTGAAAAGCAAAAGTATCTCCAGCTGAACGAAATGGGAAAATAAAAATATTCTGGATCACAGGAGCTATATAACAGTGCAAATCTGAAATCATATCAGAAACAATGTTCTCTAAATTTTCATCCACTTCAGTCACATTATAGGTGATGGTGTATCGCATACGGATAAGATTGTTCACTCGAGGAGGGCGATCAAAAATGGGAGTTACTATACGAACTACACCAGGAACAATCAGGAGTGAAGTAGACAGTAGAGGATAAAGGCCGATTCTTCGGAAAGTCCGTTCTGTAGTAGCAAAAGTGTCCAGCTATATAAAACAAGGGGTAAATGTTTTCAATATACGCAAGTGTAAAAAAAAACAATGAAAGATGATGTGCATATGTACATATGTGTATACTAAGTTTGAGTTCACAAGATTATCAGGTTGAGATACTCTGCCTTGAGTTGTGTTGCTTTGTACGTGTGATTCAGCCCAGCCAGCTGAGCTGCCTCAGTAGCTCAGTTGGTAGAGCATCTGCCTAGAACACAGACAGTGGCGGATGCAGGATTCATTAGAGGAGGTTTCCAGGAAAATTTTTAATGCTCCGAGGTGCATTTTCATGCGTTTTGGGGCGTTCTTCTGCAAAATAACATGTCCGTTCAACACACAGGAAGCTTCGATCATGCGTGGCACTGAGACTCGCGCACACGCTGTATAAAGTTGGCTAGAGTAGTTCGCTCCAATGAGTGGGTAAGTGGATCAGTTGCTTGGATATATCTTTAATGGAATCATGGGTAAATCTGCCACTGACAGAGTGTGGGCTCCAGTCCCACCTTGAGGCAGCTCATTAATGACTGTCTTGGGTGAGTTGCATTCCACTGTGTTGTATTTCATTGAGAGTCTCATGGTTTGAATACTTCATGTACATATATGCACATATACCTGATCTTGAATGAAGCTTTCATTAGCTCTTATAATTTCCTCAATTCCTTCTTCCTCTGGACGAATGTCATAGTAGAGAGTAAAAATGACAAACACTTGCGGGTCACCAGAGGACAGAGTACAGCCAGAGAAATCAGGAGATAGCCAGTCCCCCCTCTCACCACAGAATCGTGTCACTAAAACACCAGCACTGTAGAGAAAGCAAGACATAACGTATGTATATGCTATGAAGATGGAGCTGTGAGAGAATGAGAACAAACCCAGTTACATGTACATATATAGTCATCCTACAAGAATTCAACATTGTCTGTGCATGTCAAGGATGACGAAATATCAAAACCATATACATGTAAAACTATTTTGCGACAATGATGTATGTATGTAAAAATGCTGAAGGATTTGGGTTTAGGAATGACAGTGCCAAAAATCTGAGTATATATAAGACATTGGATGATGGCATGCAACATTAACACCATGCATAACCCCAAACAAACAAGCACATTAAAAAATGTTGAAGGATGCAGGCATGAGAGTGTCAAAGTCAATGTGAAGTTGTACGAGATCCTGACCTAAACCGAGGATCAGCATCTCTGCAAGGAGCAAACGCAACTCTATTTTTGAGTGTTGCTCTCCACAGAATGCCTCCAGCATAGTCCTCAAGACAACCTGCATATCAGTTACAAGATAGAGAGCAATCACTTTTTATGCTTCTACATCATTATATACATTGTACTAGTCAGACCTAGGCTTTTCCTATTACATTGTGGTACATGTACATGTATATAGATGAGGAAGTCTAAATGCATGTATTAAGGTAGATGTTAGGTAGATGGCTAGAGGTGTGGCACGTAATGGGCCAGTGCATATGTATATATATAACTTGAGTAGTGCAGACAGGTAGCAGGAGGTCTGCTAGGTAGATGACAGATGTATGGCATATAGATCTACCTAGATGTGAAACTATGCTTGTGTGTAGAAAGTAATACAGTGTAGAAATGTCATTTAAAGATGGTAATGTAACAAAGACTGGACTAGTAAATGCAATCAAAACCTCACAAAGGAAACAGCCCTTGTATAGACAACATGGTTGCCTTGTGTAGACACAAGTGTAACCAGTCAGGGTCACCACTTCTAATTAACCTTGCCCACGAGGCCATATATATTTGACTATGTACATACCTCCACATTCATACACACATATACATGTACATACACTATCTGTATAAACAAGCATGTATGTTATATTGCATGGCAGAAGTACATATGTACATTGTATAGCTGTCCTTACGTGGTATAACAGTCACAATAGCAGTTGCAGAGACAGCCCGCTGTGGTCCAAGGACTGAACAGGTGTATCTGCCTTCATTTTCCAGGCCAGCATCAATTACAGTTATAACTGATCCATTGACCATAACATTCTCAGGGCGAAAATCAGGTTGTCGTGGGTAGTTCCAGAACAGGTTATGAGTAGGGTCAGGAGATGTACATGTGATTGAAAATGACTCTCCTTCTTCCACCTCAATACTGTCGTCTGACACAGTTAGTATAGGAACTGTGTGAGACAAGCAGAGAAAAATGAGAAGTAAGTTTTACACTACATAGGTTATCTAATGTTATCTATAGGTGAAAAACAAAGAGGTGACTAAAATATTTGTGTGCATATACATGTAGAAATTCTTACGTCTAACTTGAAGAGTAAAGCTTGCACTGGGAGAGACTGTACAAATAAAAAATACATGTGCAATTGAAAGACGTGCATGATAATCAAAGACAAGGCAGTCCACATAGCAACATACATGTATATATAACAGCTTACTCTGGGTTGCACACTGTGATAACTATGTACATCCACTGTAGCATGTAGGTCCTTTTTGCATTGGTGCAATAAACGCACGTTGACCAAGGGAGAGCATGAGAATAAGGCTACATGCACCTCATACATTACCCACGCTGTCCCCATGCATGTAGCTTTATCCCCATGCTCTCCCTAGTGTGTTGACCATGGGGATAAAGGCTACGTGCCCCCCCCTCCCCCTCGGGCCACTACATGCACCTTGTACATGGCCCACCATGGGGATAAGGCCACATGCATGTTGTACATAACCCAGTAAACCCACTCTAATCCACCCACCCCCAAGTACATAGTTTACTGTTGGCCTCCTTCCCTCCTGCATGTCTTAGACTTAGAGACTTTTCAGGCCTGAGCAGTTGTGGTTTCAGAATATAATATTCATCTACCACAAACAACATAAGTAAAACCCACCGCCTAAGTCAAAGCCAGCAGTAACAGGCAGAGCTGGGGTAATAAGTGTATGAAAGTTTGTACATGTACAAACTTACCCCGTTCTGCATTCTGTCTCAGCACATAAAGCCCTTCATATCGAGAGAATGGATCGATGGAGTATGTATATATTTGATCATTTACTGGGTCGACTGGGAGAGACGTTGCAATGACAGTCCCATTCAGTAGCAGTTCAAACTGAACATCACCACGTCTAAAGTCACTCACATATATGAACGATATATTGAATGAATCTCCATAGTCTACAATACTAGATGTAACGTCAGGAGGATACACAGATACAAAGATATCATCTGTAAGGTATAAGAATAAGGATAAGTTGTTGGTATATGTATACATGCCCATGACAGGTTATTTTGAAATAGGTATGTATGTTGTGTTGTATTGTCTATGGAGTCTCTTGGACTGATCCAAGTATTCACAAATACATATACATGTATAGTAGTTGCCAAGCCCAGACAGGCATATATGAGGGGACTTTCAGGGCTCAACTAATTTGTTAGAAGGGCATAGAGTTTGATGGGCATTTTGTGGTTGAACAGTGGGCATGTGTGGAAATTGACACCTCAAGTCCTCTCATACAAGAGACTACTTCCAACAAATGTTTATGTATGCTGAAATGATTCCTGCATGCTTGGGTATGCATAATAGAGTACAATTAGTAAGGAGAAATAACATTGGTTCTATGGTTATAGCCAATTAAATACATTCCAAGGATTAATCCATTGTAATTGTGCATGTGGATAGATAACTTCTACATACACTATAGCTGTCCCCACCTGGTACTACATACACTGTGGCTGTTTCTGATACTTCATCTGACTGGCATGTCACAGTACCTTTTTCAATATTATAATTACGCAGTTGTACATAACGGTCTCCTTTGTCACCAGTTTCCTGCCAAAGAAAAGTCATCTCCACGACTGGCTGATAAACACATGTATTTCAGGGCCATAGCAATAGGTTTGAAAGTGGTGCAGTGATTATCGTATGAACTTTGACCCCACACACATCATATTATATGTATGGGATTTGGATCATGGAGGAGGCCTTTCGAGGCCAAGTCCGAGGACAGTGCACATGGCACTGGGCCAAGAATCATTATGAAAGTTTGCTAGCTCCACTTCATCTGCTACAGCCCTGTATTTACTGGCTATGGGGCATGTACTTGTACACATGATACAACTACGTGTATATAGTACAAGAATATGTTGAAAGATGTAGGGATGGTATACCAAAAGTCACAGAAACAAGGTGCAGGTGCACCATTCAGGATGGCATGCAAACTAAACAACTTTTAGTAACTACAGATGTATGGATACGCATGCTATTATGTTTGCATGCCATCATCCCTGCCTTTGCCTGAATATGGTGCACCTTAATTGTTTCTCTAGTTTTTGGCACCTTAATTGTTTCTCTAGTTTTTGGCATTACCATCCCTACATCTTTTAACATTCTTGTTTCACTGTTTTTTTACTGTGTGTAGCAACATGGATCCATTTTCTTATGTCACTATAGCAGTGTATTTTAGAGTGCTGTTGGGTATCTAACCATTCATAGAGATGGATATGTGTCCTAAGAGGCTTAGAACTGCAGTGTTCGAGAGTTTCGAACCGTCAGTTTTGTTTGCATAGGGCTAATGGGCATGTCGGCGCCATCCCTACGTATGATATGTGTTCACTTACACGTATAGCTTGGTCCTCTGTAGTAATGTAGGGATTGCCAGACCTGCTGATAGAGACTAACTCACTAAAACCCAGAAGAATGTAATTGTAGTTGGGAGGAAACTGGTAATTTCTTGAGGGATCCATGAAAAGCAGGTCCCGACCCTCTGCAATTGCATGTGAAATATGTAGGACGTAACACATTACATGGCATATGCAACAGAATGCAGGCTTAAGCAAATAATTCACCTCATTCACACGGCATCATACTCTTAAGGGTTATGTATGTTGTTAGAGCAGTAAAATAAGCCTTTAGTATAAGATAGAGTGAACAGTGGAGGAAACTTGTGCATGCACAAGACATTGATAGTTGTTAAACATTGGTTATACCCCCCTAAGTATACACTTACACACTCACACACCATATATAATACTAGTTGAATGCTACACATTGATGGCGAGCGGAAGAGGCAAGGCTGGTTACGTTTGCACGTAGTGCGTGGGCAGCCCCGGGGCCAAAAGGCATCGTTGGATACATACATATATATAGAAATCCCTGCCAGCTGTATGACTATGTAGGCTCGCTCCACTCGCTAATCAAGTATTCAGCCTGTGAAACCCTCTGAAATTCCTGCCTATAATATGCCCCTGCCACATTCTTAACTCCACCTCCTCCCCCTCCCATGAAGAAAGGTGAAAAAGAGTTGGCTCAGATTACCTGGTAAGACAGCTAGAAATGTATCACGTGCAGCCACTTCAGCAGAGAATTGATAGGAACAGGAATAGGACCCTTGATACGATAGGTTGGCAGGGAAAGTCAATACATTGTTCACTGGAGGAAACTTCTGCAACACTTCAGTCGGTCCAAAGAAGGTAACATCCCTACTTTGAGTTTGAGTACAATTGAGTACAACTTGCTCCCCTTCTTCTACCACAGTAACAGCCATTAGTTGCTCATAGAAATCTGTTGTATTATAATGGGTGTAATCAAGAGCAAAATCAAGCAAACAACAAAGTGCAGTAGATCAATACAGGTTAGACAGGGATAGTGATATACAACAATAGCAACATGTGTTTTTATTGGGATGCGCATGTTATTATTGTTGCATGCCACCATCCCTGCCTTACCTGCATAGATCTATATACTGCACCTTGTTTGCTTGATTTTTGGCACTCCCATCCCTAATGACACTTTTACATGTGTAATTATACTGTATACCACAAATTTACCCTCGGCATGCATGCGCAGCGAGGGTATGGTAGTTGTCTGTGCAACTTGATTTTTTCATTCTATAAATAACGCAACTGACATAACACACAATAAAGGTGTGAAAAATTGTGGGATTTTCTCTGAAACTGCATGCTCTGTTGCAGAGCCAAAAAGTCCTTCCAGCATTGTATGGCTACTACGTGAGTCGGCCCTCTTTTCAAAGTTCATGATGACCCATAGAGTATAGGCACATTACATTACAATAATCACACACTAATGATATTTGGGAACTGAGTTCAGTGGAGTTGTGGCAGATGGATATGGATCTCGCTATCCCACTGCATTATGCGCCCGCCGAAGGTTTGCACTTAAGTGCTTTTCATTTCCATGCTCATCCACATCCATTCCCCTAGTTTATTAGTGAACATATATACAGCAGGCCTTAGAGCAGGGCATGCTGTATAGGTCACATTACTCATGTGACCTCTGTAGAGTGTACATGTGTAATCTGGACCAGGAGTATAGATGGACATGCAGTTGAGCCACTGACATCAAAATGAGCTTACTCAGGTTCGCATCAAATGTATCGCTGCAGATGGGCATTCTGAAATACAGCACACATACCTTCTACTAATATTTGTACTGAGTCTGAACCATTCTGTCCATCTTGCAGCTCAACAGTCAGAAGGAGGATATAGTACAGTAGTCCATCTGGAGGCGCCACCTCATAATATCTACACACATATATGAAACTATGCATATATGTAGAGATTTTGAAGTATGAAATAGGACACAATGTTACAGAGTAGACTAAGTATACTCTGTATTTACAAGTACATGTATATGTGCATATACCACTCTCACATGCAGAGTGACTTAATGTACATCATTATCCCACAAGACTACTTTTGTCTTTTGGTGCCCCTATCTACTCTGAATTCACTCAGGTTGACATACTTTGTCCTGTTTTATATTTTTATATAGCTGAACTGTCCGATTCTAACTAGTAGAGCAAAACACAGGGTATTGTAGGTTTTAATCATGTCTCATGACCTCAGTCCTCGGCTGGGGCTGGCTGGAGTTGTGATAGTAAGTTTACATAACTTACCTGAGGAACAGTTCCTCAGGTGAAGGTATGTAGTGGTGCTGTGGCAGCTTTATGAGTTACTGAATCAGGCAAGTTGTATTGTAATGTCAAGGTATGAATACATTTATATGTATCATAGAGTCGGTAGACTCTATATGTAGGGATGGCACCGACACGCCCATTAGCCTTAACAAATGAAACGGCTCAGATCTCTCGAACGAGGCAGTTATAGGCCTTTTCAGACACATAACATGGCCTACGAGTGTTTTTATACACAACCAAACTCTCAAAGTAGGTAAAATACACCGCTCCAGTGACTTACAGAAAATTGCTAAACCGCCGATTTCTCCATCTTCTTCTTCTTCTTCTTCTTCTTCTTCTTCTTTATCAAACGGCCTACCTCAAAATTGGCAAACGCGTTCACCTTAGTTTTGGCATAAAACGGCTTATTTCTCTCCCGTGCATGATCCTTGGCCATCAGAATCTTCCTAGGATCCTTCTCGAACGAGAACAGCAAGAATCTACTAGCACTTCCGTGTAGTTGAACGCCATTTCCTCGTTATTACACACGTGCATACCACATGACCACGAGCAGCAAAATGGGGTGGGGCTCGAACAAACGCGAAGAGCATTGTATTTGCAAGCGAGTATGCAACGAAAAACCAGTGAAACAAGGGAGTAAAAACATTTCCATTAAAATGTTGAAGGATGTAGGGATGACAGTGCCAAAAAGTAGAGAAACAAGTGCAGTAATACTGTATATATGCAGCAAGACAGGGGATGAGGGCATGCAACAATAATAACATGCGTAACCCTTCCCTATATCTCTTTTATTATGGGGTTACGCATGTTATTATTGTTGCATGCCCTCATCCCCTGTCTTGCTGCATATATACAGTATTACTGCACTTGTTTCTCTACTTTTTGGCACTGTCATCCCTACATCCTTCAACATTTTAATGGAAATGTTTTTACTCCCTTTATACATGTGCCTACACTTCATAAGGATTAATTCTTTCGACATTGACAATGCTCAGAGTAACACCAAGGTCCTGCAGCTGTGCTGACAGAGTTACATCCATCGGGTTTACAACACTCAGCATGCCATCACTGGTTTTGTAGAGAGTAGCAGCCCTCACCCGGAAGGTATCATTCAGTAAAGTGGTAAGTATATCAGTGCCAAATGTTCTAAAACTGACAAATGGATTTTCTGAAACAGGAGTAACAATGGTAAAATTAGCAACATTTATCAAGAAAAGTTTGTATGTACCTTACACAATATCACACACACACACACACACACACACACACACACACACACACACACACACACACACACACATCGTGCACACTTCCTACCAAATGTGAGCTGGATCCTCAATCTACCACCAGCACAAGAGTAAACACCTTCCAACTCTGGGGTAGGATTCAGAAAGTCAGAGTGTTTTCAAATACAGCAAAGCGGGTAATGCCGCCTGGGACGACAAGCTGAGGATCTCCCTCCACTATGCGTCTCCCTCCCTGGGACTCTGCAACCCAGTCACCAAACTGTTGTTCACCGTTACAATCTACATACAGTTCCTCCTCCTCTTCCATTACAGTAACAATGGAGACCGCTGTATAGTCCTGATGTATGGGATGTAATACACCATTGACACTAAAACTATCACCTGTAAGGAGGAATATAACAGACATTACACTTGTGGACCAGTATGGACTTTACATGTAATACACTCCAGTGTGTACGCTCTTGGGACAAAGGAAGTACATACTTAAATACAGCAAGTGTCCCTGTTTATTGATGAGATAACCTCATTTCATGGGATTCAGGAGAGGGACAGGCTCCACCGTGTATGTAACTAAAGTGACATCAGTATTACAACTCACGGTGTATAACATTAAGCAGTGGTAGATGTGAGGGTTACTACAAATCAGATGCACAAGCTTGCATGTGTACAGAAAACTATGACACACAGTACAGTAGTACTGTGTATATAGGGATTGCTATATGGTCTATCCCCATTGAAAACTATATACATGTATAGGATATTCTTCATTTTTACTTTCAATTTGAAGTTGATTTCACAATATCAGGATAGAGAGAACTAGTATACAAAAATTGGTCGATGTGTGATGTAAGATATGTGTAATATCTCAAAAATTAATGTGATTTCCACATTTTTGCCATGTTCTTCATCATCTTCTTTTGAAGAAGCGTACCTCAATAACCATAAAATCACTGAAGTTTATGACCAAACCACGGCTACTAATCAAGGCATTCACATATTACTGCGTATGTAGCTCAGTGGTCTTACAGCAATACTTGGTCAGATGTTTATGTATATGGTGAGCATGTGTAGCACATTGGGCTAGCGTGTCACTTAGCTTACAGTATTTCACAACTTACTCATTCACACAACTAACTCTAAATTCTACCAATCATATATCACTAATATATTATCCACATGTTCGCGAAAAATCAATAATAGAGTACTCACAGTCAGGTACTACTGGGAATTATTGCTTACAATAGTGACAAGCGACAAGTAGGAAATTTGAATTGTGAGTGTGTTATACATCAATGTACCAACAAAGGTATGTTAATGTACATAGCATGTCTGCATCCCAATCTTGTCTCTATGCAATCACTTCAAATTTCCTTTTACTTGTTACCCTAGCATTCGTACTTTCATGGGACCAATGATTTAGGTTTAGAGCTTCTGGTGCTGCTGCTATAACTACAGTAAATATGCAATGTATGTTGTACATACCATCATAAAGGAATCCAATTGAATCATTGTTGCTCCGTATCCCTTCATTAAATACTCCTTCCACAGTCAGGATGATGGTGTCGTTTATTAGACCATAACCATATGGAATTTCCACCAAATAGAACCTACACATATACCATCATTATAATTAATAACAACAGGGTTACCTCGATACATAGTCTACAATATATGGCATCCAAAACTTGCATTTGTAAGCAATGCATACCATATGAATTAACATTCCACCTCATATATAGATTCACCACTCAAAGTAATAATGACAGGGTTACCTCAATCATAGAAAGCATCCAAACTTGCATTTGTGTAAGTCTTATTTGGGGTAACAACTTGTACATGCAATCTTGACACCGAGCATGTTCTTTTCATGCCAAGCTACGTATGTATTTGATCATTGACTCACAGTTCATAGGGATTGTTTGCAAAAACACTGAGAATGGTCAGGTCAATACCGAGGTTCTTTGCTGATATAGTCACATCTTCCAGGGCTGCAACTTCCTGGGCACCACTGCTGACCGTGTAGAGGGTTATAGCTTGTAGTGCAAAATCTAATGTAACGCCGTGATTGATAGTGACTGTATCACCTGGTGATACTATACCAACATATGGGTTAGCTGTAACAAGTGGTGTGTGTGTGTGTGTGTGTGTGTGTGTGTGTGTGTGTGTGTGTGTGTGTGTGTGTGTGTGTGTGTGTGTGTGTGTGTGTGTGTGTGTGTGTGTGTGTGTGTGTGTGTGTGTGTGTGTGTGTGTGTGTGTGTGTGTGTGCAAAAAGTTAACTGTAAGAAGCAGTACATATCTGATACAAGTCACACATTCCCCATGCAGTAGGTCCAACACTAAACACAATTATCATCAACTAAGGAAGTAACATCAAATCTATACCCCTATAAGTGTATGTATTTACATTATTATGGTGTGTGATTATGACAAGCACTCTAAGTGAAATCAGTATATATATATATCTAAGATGTATCTAGAATGGTGCATACTTAAATCTTGTGTTAGTTGCCAGCCCATATAAATTACAAGTTGCACATAATGTCAGGCTACATAGTTTTTGCTTCAGGCAAGAGTATATACTGTATTAACTACCTGTATTAGTCCTGTATTAAAATTTAGCTACCTGTATTAGCTGTATTACTCCACTTGTATTAGCTACCTGTGTTAGCTACCTGTATTAGCTCCTGTATTAGCTCCTGTATTAGCTCTTGTATTAGCTCCTGTATTAGCTCCTGTATTAGCTGTATTACTCCACTTGTATTAGCTACCTGTGTTAGCTACCTGTATTAGCTCCTGTATTAGCTCCTGTATTAGCTCCTGTATTAGCTCCTGTATTAGCTCTTGTATTAGCTCTTGTATTAGCTCCTGTATTAGCTCCTGTATTAGCTGTATTACTCCACCTGTGTTAGCTACCTGTATTAGCTGCATTAGCTCCTGTATTAGCTCTTGTATTAGCTCCTGTATTAGCTCCTGTATTAGCTCTTGTATTAGCTCCTGTATTAGCTCCTGTATTAGCTGTATTACTCCACCTGTGTTAGCTACCTGTATTAGCTCCTGTACACTGTAAAAAATTAAAGGTGGTTTTAACCCTTCTGTCGTTGTTTGAGTTGCAACTTGAGTATACTATAGCCACAGCTGGCAAATGCTTTCGAGACAAACATAGAACTATGAGCAACCTGGCTTGTGAAAAACACCATCCACTAATGATTTGAGGAACTTCAGCCATATGACAACTCAGGAATGTATGTAGTAATATCAATTCATCAAGTTACCCTCTCATTAACAAAGAAATAGCAGTAAAACCTCAGTTACATGTAGTGGCCTCAGTTGCATGTTTTGTTATAGAATAAAGCATTATACTGCACCAAATACTCAGGCTCTCGGTTAATGAGGAGAAACTCAATAATGGCTATACTATTACTTCTACATTCCCAAGTTGTTATCATGCCTATTGATTATATTACTATTACTTCTACATTCCCAAGTTGTTATCATGCCTATTGAAGAGGTTACATTGACTAATATTGATAATTGTACATTGTCCTCTAAATTATCAGCAAGGGAAGAATTTTGGTACAAAGAGCTAGGTACAATTTATCCCTATGGCTTGAATGATAATGTTCGACACATAGGTAATATGTCCAAAATGACTGGTAATAATTTGATTGTATATTCTCTTTTTAATAAGCAAACTACTGCGGTTCGTAAAAGACCTAAGAAGCGCAGAAAGAATAAAATTGATGATAAACACTTGAGACAACATTTTATGGACATCTTAGGTGTATATAAGTCACCAAATTTTATTCATTGCATTAGAACCTTCTTATGGACATTACCTAAGAGATGGATGCGTCAGGTATGGGATATCATTGAAGTTTTTCAACTTAAAGATGAAATAACAAATAGAATTGCCATGATGATAAGAGATATGGTTACATTCAGGAAGGGAAATAATATGCATTTTAGTGAGGTCAATAAAGTCAATAAAGATAGGATGTTTATGAATGTTAAATTCCATAATAAAGGCATAGATATGTTAAACTTGCCTGGGATTTTACATAACCGTGAGGTCCTGAAAGCTGTGCCTACTTTTCTTAAATATAATCTACCACCTATTGTAAGCTACTCTTATACAAAAACTATCTCTAGAAATATTTTTAACTTTAAGGATGCTATAAAGAACATAGACTTTGTTATTGGTACTGGTGATTTGATTTGTAATTGTTGTACTTCTCCATTCGTGTATCCACCAGTGGGACATGTAATTACTGGTAATCTTAATATTGTAAAAAATGGAGCATTAAGACGGTTACTTATGAAGGGTCCTTCATTTAGGGAACAAAACAACATTAATTGGGATGTTAATGTACATTTATGCAAGGAAGCGATTAACAAATATAAGGAAAAATGGGCGAGAAAAGAATGTATTGATAAGAGTGTTTTGCATGAATGGGAACAGACTGTGTATAAGATATTGGATAAACGAATTGGCTACTTGAAGAGGAAACATATTAATAAACGTAAGATGCAGGTGCTTAGGAATAAGAAACATTTAGACTATCTACGTAGTTTGCATGATAAATATGTTTTAGTACCAGCGGATAAAGCCTCAAATAATGTTGTTGTTATATGTAAGAAATACTACATGGAGGTTATGATAAATGAGATGACAAATAGTGGACTAAAAACATATGAAGAAGTAAGTACAGATCTTAACATTATTAATAAACATATAGAAGACATGAAATCCTACAATATTGAGTTATCAGATGAAGTATGCCAACTACCACATATGTATTGGTTACCTAAGATGCACAAGGATCCATTTGGAAGTAGGTTTATAGCTGCATCTAATAAATGTACAACAAAACCGATCTCAGCTTTGATAACTAGCTGCCTTAACAAAGTCTTGCAACATTTTCAAGAGTATTGCGAGGGAATTTTTAGAAATACAGGTATTAACCCTTTTTGGGTAATAAATAATTCACAACAGGTATTGAATAAAGTTAATAGTTTAAACCAACAACTGAATGCACAGCACTTTGATAGTTTTGACTTCACTACACTATATACCAGCATACCTCATGATTCTTTGAAATGTAATCTTAAACTGCTTATAGATGAAGCCTTTAAAGTAAGAGGAGCTGGGTATTTATCCATTAACTACAAGAGGGAAGCATACTGGACTCAATCTAAATTGTCAAAGAGAAGTATAGATCAGAACAACCTAGTCAGTATGATAGAATACCTCGTAGATAATATTTACATCGTAGTGGGTAATAGGGTTTACAGACAATGTATTGGTATTCCAATGGGCACGGACTGTGCACCGTTATTAGCTAATTTATACCTGTTTTCTTATGAATACCGCTACATAAGAAATCTAATGAAACATAATTTCCAAATAGCTAAAAAATTTAATAATACGGTGCGTTATATTGACGATCTGCTAACTATGAACAACCCATACTTTATAAAGGCTATTCAATACATTTATCCGAAGGAGTTAGTGCTTAAAAAGACCACAGAGAAACCTGATATGGTTTCATATTTGGACATTTGTATTTCTATTATGAATAAAAGATTTTGTACATCCGTTTATGATAAGAGAGATAGTTTTAACTTTCATATTGTCAACTTTCCATTCTTAAATAGTAATATACCTGTAACTCCAGCATATGGCATTTATATTTCACAGTTAGTAAGGGTAGGGAGGATATGCAGTGATTATGAAAACTTTGTACTAAGACATAGATATATTACAACAAGACTGGTAAAACAGGGTTTTAGATATAATAAACTTTGTAAGATGTTTGTAAAGTTTAGCCACAAATATGAGTCTTTATTTAAGAAGTTCGGTGCCTCTGTACGACAACATGTAAGAGATGGGATTTGTCTACCATTGTGTGTGGATGGATCAGCCCTTACAAGAAACATTACTTACAGATGTACATGACCACGTTGCTAAGCTTACATATAAGAGCTATCCCTGCTAGGTCTTTATCTTTTATTTGGCCCTCCTGCCCAACTTCCGTTATGCTGCGGAGCCACCATTTTTCAAGGTATTATTACTGTTTAGTTGTGTAGCTTGATATGGTAGTTAGGTGTAGGGTGAGTGGGTAGAGTTCACTGGTGGTAAAAGGTACCTTAAACCCACCAGTCTCAACTCTCAAGGTTGGGCACCCTATACCTCCTACCTGAAGTGAATTGTTGGTGAGAGATGCTTGGGTTTTGATGTTTGTACAATGTCTGTTGATTATAGAATATATATTTGTGTCTAAAAACTAGGATCTTTATTTTTATTTCAAATCTAGTACATTTATTTTAATATAACAGATCTTTATTTTTGCTACTACTAATATTTTTGCTACTATTATTATGTTTGGTTGTCAATCCAATATCATCATTTTTATATTTGTGCAATATGTGACCTATGTGTATATGTGTTTTTTCCTAATTTTAGTGCTTATGAGTAGCCCATTGTCCGTGGTAAGCCCTACTAGAAGCCCAATTTGTAAGTCCTAGTGTAGGTTTTGTAGTGTGCTATGTATATGATATTTCATGTATTTGTTGGCATACAGGTGTAAAGAAAGTTCAGCAAACCATGGAGGAGGTTATTAGAAGCCAGCTAGGTTACTCAAAGTCAAAAGTGATGCCACTTCTAATTTTTTGTCTCTCACTCATTAAAATGGAATTTAGTGGCCCTAGTACACAGGTTAAAACAACCTTTAACTTTTTGCAGTGTATTAGCTCTTGTATTAGCTCCTGTATTAGCTCCTGTAATAGCTCCTGTATTAGCTCTTGTATTAGCTCCTGTATTAGCTCCTGTATTAGCTCCTGTATTAGCTCTTGTATTAGCTCCTGTATTAGCTCTTGTATTAGCTCCTGTATTAGTTATACCTACCTTAATTAACTACCTGAAGCAAGAGGAGCTAATGCAGCTAATACAGGTAGCTAATGCAGGAGCTAATGCAGCTAATACAGGTAGCTAATACAGGAGCTAATACAGGAGCTAATACAGGTAGCTAATACAGGAGCTAATACAGGTAGCTAGTACAGGAGCTAATACAGGTAGCTAATACAGGAGCTAATACAGGTAGCTAATACAGGAGCTAATACAGGAGCTAATACAGGTAGCTAATACAGGAGCTAATACAGGAGCTAATACAGTAGCTAATACAGGAGCTAATACAGGAGCTAATACAGGAGCTAATGCAGCTAATACAGGTAGCTAATACAGGAGCTAATACAGGTAGCTAGTACAGGAGCTAATACAGGTAGCTAATACAGGAGCTAATACAGGTAGCTAATACAGGAGCTAATACAGGAGCTAATACAGTAGCTAATACAGGAGCTAATACAGGTAGCTAGTACAGGAGCTAATACAGGTAGCTAATACAGGAGCTAATACAGGAGCTAATACAGGTAGCTAATACAGGAGCTAGTACAGGAGCTAATACAGGTAGCTAATACAGGAGCTAATACAGGAGCTAATACAGTAGCTAATACAGTAGCTAATACAGGAGCTAATACAGGAGCTAATACAGGAGCTAATACAG
This sequence comes from Theonella swinhoei, assembly GCA_963970385.1. Classification (NCBI taxonomy): domain Eukaryota; kingdom Metazoa; phylum Porifera; class Demospongiae; order Tetractinellida; family Theonellidae; genus Theonella; species Theonella swinhoei. The sequence continues at coordinate 1,947,678 of OZ019951.1, read as the reverse complement.
GAGCTAATACAGGACTACAGGAGCTAATACAGGAGCTAATACAGGAGCTAATACAGGAGCTAATACATGAGCTAATACACTAATACAGCTAATACAGGAGCTAATACACTAACAGTGGAGCTAATATTCAGGTAGCTATTCAGGTAGCTAAGCCTCTTCTATTATATTGATGATCGCTTGTAGCAGGTCTATGAATAGAGATGTGGGAGGCAAGCTGAAGATTTAACAGGGTATTTGTGATGTAAACTGCCTTGCTAAAATATTATGGAGGGCACTAGATATATACAGTGTGAAAATGGGTCAAGTGCATGCATGTACGTGTATGGCTGAACATACCAAATGTCAATTGGATCCTGAGAGTATCAAACAGACAAGAGTAAATACCCTCCATTTCTTGTGCTGGATTGTTAAATACAAGTGTATTTCCAGTTGGATCAGTAAAAAAGGTAGTCACTGCATCAGGGTTGTCCTCCAGGATAGACTCCTCAGTTTGAGGTACTTGTCTGTTTAGAGTCACTGCACGCCAGCCATCGGTCTCTCCCTGACTGTGGTTGCAGAGAATGTTCAAAGATCCTCCCCTTCCGATCCCCTCCACTATGTACACTGCAGTGTACTGATTACTTGCAGGAAAGATTCCAGAATGACTTATGCCTTCGTAGGTGCGATTAATGGAAAAATTTTCCTCTACAGATCAAGAGAGAAAGAGAGTTTGAAAGACGTAAAGAAACCAACCTCGATCCAAGTAGAACGCAATTAGTCTCGCGAGCCAGCCATATTCCGTGTGTGCGCATGCGCGAGGAAAGCGAATACGTCCGGGCACTCTCGACAAGATAGGCCTAGGATCGAGGCTACAAGATTACGTGTCAGCGGAAGACTATGCGTGTAATGTATATAGTTTCTTAGGTAGGTAAGGAGAGACTGGTAGTGCAGCCCTGAAAAGTGTATTTCGTGTCCTCCCAACATACCACTGAGCTCCTAGGTATAATATCTATGCTAATTACTCAGCATTTCCTTGTACATTAATTAAGGTTTTAATTAAGTAATTAGCATTTCCTTGACAATTAGCAATTGATGTTTTGACAACAATAATTTAGTAGTGTATGCACTTGTAGCATAGATATTATACCTAGGGAACCCTTGGCAGGAGCAGCCACTTTGCGCTCAGTGGTAAGTGGGGAGGACACAAAATGCACTTTTCAGGGCTGCACTACCAGTCTCTCCTTACCTACCTAAGAAATTACATTCCACGCATAGTCTACCGCTGTCACGTAATATTGTAGCCTCGATCCTAGGTCTATCTTGTCGAGAGTGCCCAGACGTATTCAAAAGACAAAAGCGCAAAGTGGCTGCTCCTGCCAAGGGTCCCCTAGGTATAATATCTATGCTACAAGTACATACACTACTAAATTATTGTTGTCAAAACATCAATTGCTAATTGTCAAGGAAATGCTGATTACTTAATTAAAACCTTAATTAATGTACAAGTAATTCCAAGTGCCTATAGAATATAGAGAAAGCCTCCGCTAGCAGCACTGTACAACCAGGTTATCCTGCCAATTACATTCTGCCATGTTTTTGACAACCCAGTTGTACAGAGCTGCTAGCGCGGGCTTTCTCTATATCACTATCACTTTCCCCTACGCCAGCTCGATTCTGTACCGCAAAATATAAGCGCTAGCGCTAATGCATGCGCGAGTCTGCAGCTGCTATGTGTTATTAATTCTTACCTGTTAGACCTATTTGCCTTTTTGTAATCTCATGTTCAGGTTTCAGTTCACTTGATCCTTCTGTAAGACAAGAATGAATTTTAGGTTTCACACCACAGTATACACAGCATCCCAATCAGTAACAACAGAGGTCTCTAACGTCTCGACCAACGTACATTCCCAGCACCACAACACAGCATGACCACAAGTGTAATTACCTCACTCACAACCCTCTGTATCCTTTAACAAATTACCTCTGTATACCAAGTTTCATATTTGTTAGTATTGTGATTACTGGATTCTACAACATATGCATTTGTATTAGTAATATGAGATTGGGTTGCTGCTGTGTTCAAATAAAGTGTTTAAATACGACAATGTTCATGGCATTATATAGACTTTATATCTCTGTCATGTTTCATATTTTCAGTGAGATAGCTAAACAAGGAAAAGTCCCTCAATTTAACATCTTTCATACACCCACAGCTACTTTCAGAGGTGACTACATTCATAATATACATGTTGGGTTAGTTAGAAGTCAGTATACTGCAGACTGAAAGTAGTATATGAGAGTTCGATCCTTATTATCACAACCAATGAGACAATCATGTCCATACCTATACAGTACTACCATATGGTGTAATTTCCTACACATCTCATTATAATTGTAATTATATATATGCACTTATTAGTCAGAATATAATGCAACTGAGATATTATACATCACACTACACTTACCTGAAATAGCAACGTAAAGTAGCAACATGTGCGCTAGCAGAAACTGAACCCCCATAATTATATAGTCCACACTTGCCTCCAATGTGCCTTATAGTGATTTACAAGATAGTGTCTCCACGCACGAACGCGCAAAAGAAATCTATCGTGGCACAATAAGTTAGAGGTAGAGTATATAGACTCTAGTTCCTCAATCATGAAGTCTCGACGGTACGTATATACAAGTAAATAAAAAATTTAGGAAATTTGAAGTGTAATATAGGAATTGCATAAAAATGAACAGAGACAAGATTGGGACACAGACATGCTATGTACATCAACATACCTTTTAGTACATTGATGTATATAGCATGTCTGTGTCCCAATCTTGTCTCTGTTCATTTTTATGCAATTCCTATATTACACTTCAAATTTCCTAAATTTTTTATTTACTTGTCTCTTGTCATTTTTTTACTATTGTAAGCAATAATTCTCTCTAGCATGTGCTCTCCATATCCATAAACATCTGACCAAGTGTTGAGCTACTGTATAAATGTGTGATTAGTACTGAGGGGCGTGGTTTGGTTGCAAGCAGCAGCTGCGTACACTTTGGTCTATAAGCAAACCTGCTAGCAACGTACTATCAGTCACCAGCGCTTTGGCTTGGTGGTATATAGTATCGTGGTAGAATAGCGTGCCGTTTCTCCAGCAGACGATATATAAGCATAGATACTATATTGTATCTACGATATAAGCTTACCGAGGTACATACGTAGAGACAGAGCCAACACACTGTACGCGTGTGCAGTGTTCTGACGGTGAGAGTAGCACAAGAATCGTCAACACATCTCTGTTTTGCTTATGTAGTACTAAGTGCTAGTTGCTATACAAATCGTCAACACGTTCTCTATCAGCCAGTTCACTCCGTGCCTAGTTGTTACGCGCTAGTTGCTAAGCTTTTGCTAAGCTTTTGCGCATGCGCGGCTGGTGTAAATGACGTCATTAATGAGTCTTGTCTCATGACGTAATCGTTTTATTGTATGACGCAAGCTAACTATATACGTAAAACGTATATGCCCGTGCATTCTAAATGAATTACGTCATCGCTATATATATATGTACATGTATTGCATTGAGAGGAGTGTTAACATCATTATTTCAAGAATCACAAGGGTTAATAATAACATATGCTTTTGTCATGTTGCTATTAGCGATGATATCTCTACACATGCTAACTTTCAGGTTGATGGTTACCATGGTTGCTGAGTTTTGCTCATTAGTTATCCTCATTCATAATACATTGCTGGGAGAGATAACGATCAGTAGTACATGAACTACAAGGGTTAACGAAAAAATTATACCTCTATTCCCCAGTACGTATTGATATATTTCCACATGCAAAGATTCAATTCCATTGATTTTATGGTTATTGAGTTACGCTTCTTCAAGAATAATAATAATAATAATAAGAAGAAGAAGATGAAGAACATGGCAAAAATGTGAAAAGCACTTTTTGAGATATTACGCATATTTTACATCACAGATCAACCAATTTTGGTTTCATGGTTATTTTTCACCTATTCTTCACCTTGATATCATTAAAAGTGAAATCAACTTGAAATTGAAAGTGAAAATGAACAAAATGCTTATATATGGTTTTCAATGGGGATAGACCATAGCAATCCCTATATACACAGTACTACCGTACTGTGTGATATACGTGGCCGATGAGAGGGGCACTCCCGACTCTACTTCATCATGCGCAAACGTCCGCTTTTAATTACGCTCGCTCGCTATATGAATGTCTGATTGTCATCTACCCAGGGATTGCAAATTAGGTAATATTTAGAGAACACTTCCCAGTGCATTATGCGGTTTAGACTTAGTGCGCGAGGAGAGCGTTATTGCATCCTCCGAGTGCACTAATGAAACAGCATAATGTACATGTACTTGGGCAGTGTTTTCTAAACATTTTAGTGCTGTCATGTGACCTAGAACCAATCGGATTCGAGGAAGGTTTTCGAAAACGCGTCGGAGAGAGAGAGCGAGCAAGCGGCCTGCTGAATGGTGCAGTCTCGGTTTGCTCCCCACACAAGCGACACATCAGGAGAAGCAGCTAAGACATACTCGTATTCGCTTGGATACTCGCGCGGTAGCCCACTCCGAGTATCCAGGGGCGAAGCAGCTAGACGCGCGCGCGCCCGTAGCCACAAAGCGAAAAGTGTGCATTAACCAGTTAATGCACAGAAAAGTGTGCATTAAAACGGCAGTCATGTGACCAAATGGAAGAATCTGATTGGCTATAGGTCACATGACCAGCACTAACTTTAGTTTACAGCTTTTTTTGTGTTTCGGCTCTCTCATTTAACACGGACAGCATATTATACTGATCATATGCGACTATATAGCTTGCAGCGGTGTTATATATATCCGATATAATAGGTGGTATTCAATATTTACAAAAAAAACAACCAATCAGTAATAAAACTACTGTATATTAAATGTTACATCAACAAAAGAAGCAGCATGCATCCATGCAGCAAAGCAGAGCTCTTGAATGACAGTCAGATCACATGTACAGTTCCTACTGGAGCTGGTGGACATGGGGATATAGAATGCCAAGGGTGTAGGGAGTTTTGCATGAGAAAAGTGTATCAAAATCTTGTCACTTTCACTGGCATTCTTTGTGAGAAACTTCGACACAGTACTGTTAAGTTCTTGGATATTCAGTGACCCACTGTCAAGTTTCAATTTTAAAATACGTCCATTTTCTTCTTCAATGGGACTGTACGATTGGCCTATGACTGATGGGATGTGTGGTCTCACATCTTCAATAAGATCTTCTCTCATAATGTTATGAAGGCTGGCTTCAAGCTCAGAATACTTTCTCCTGTTTTTCTTAGCCCAGTGAATAAGCATCTTGAGACAACGCTCGGTGGTGAAATGATTGCTTGATTCTATGTCATTCAATTCATCATCATTCAATCCCAAATAGCGTCCAAAGATCTTCCACTTTCTGACACGAGGCGCTAACACCTGGAACACAGTGGAGTCATCTGGATCGTGTATGACCATGTCAGGAAAGGTAGTTATACAAGAGTCTAAGACACATCTTTCTGTGTCACACTGAGGAGCTACATCTCCATTGGAAGGTTCGAGAGTTTTGAATGGTACTGAAGTTTTATCTGTGTCTACCACATCTTCATCTAGCAGAGAAGAAGCTGATGCTCCTGTTGAGGTCTTTTTACCTTTCTTCAGTCCTCTTGACATAGATGTTACAGGTATTGCTGTTCCAGTGGTCCCTAACTGGCTGGCTCTACTGCCCACTTTATTTCTTACTCCAGTGGTCTTTGTCAAATGAGACAGAGGTGGTTTGGTCGCAGAGAATGAAGATTTCTTTGTGTGGGTTTTAGCATGTAAGTTTTCTGTTGATCCTCCACAAGGAGAAGAAGATAATAGCTTTGATGATTTTGCTGGAGGCTGAAGCTGGCCTTTCCCAGGAGTTCTAGTCACCTTAGGGACAGTTTTAGGACTGGTAGGTTCTAAAGAGAAAGAGATGCTGTATAATTATATATAAGCATTGAATTGGATATGTGAAACAAGCACTCTACTCACAAACACAATATATTGACGCACAGTGTGAAATTAAAAAAGCAAGCTAGAACTTCTTTCAACTTCTGTATACATTATACACACAAGATCATTACATCACATCAAACTCACTGGACAGAGGATTGGGTTTTGGTCTCATAGAAGTACCCAGTTCTGTTCTTTTCTTCGATGCAGCTGTACTTGTACGTTTGGGGGCTGTACTTGGCTGCTTTGCATGAGTGCTACTTGCAGCAGTTGTGGCTGTCTTTCCCCTGCCTAAGCTTGTACCACGTGGTGTCTTAGAAACTTGGCCATCTGAATAATGTATTATACATACACATGTATGTACATAAAATATCCATATGCTTTGATCATATGGAGTTAGAGTAGATGTAGGTGTCCTGCTGTATGTATGAATTGGCTCAGCCAGCTGAGCTGCCTCAATAGCTCAGTTGGTAAATGGTGCTAGGACACTGTGGGTTCAAATCCAGCCTGACACAGCTCATTTGTTTAAAAATTGATGGCCTTATGTAAGTTATGCTACTATACATTTATGTGTATGAATACTGACGTATAGCTAGTGCATATGTATAGCAGTATGGATCTGCACCTTTGTGGGATGCATTGGGTTTAGTTCTAATGCTTTCTTTACTGCCAGTGCTCCCTCCAGATAATTTGCGTAATGGAGCCTTCTTTGATGGTTCATCAACAGCCGTGGAATGTGATGGTGGTTGTTCCACTACAGAGGGAGAATGAGATGAAGTTGGAGGTGTAAATGATGACTGTGCACTTTCAAATCCAGGCCCACTCTGTTGAGGAGTGTTGAGGGTGCCACTGATTTCTCCAAGTTGTTCCTTCAGAAGAGCTTGCTGGTGAAGTGGTGTCTCTGGCAGGTCAGGGCTTGGTGTTAAACTAGAGGGAAATGATCCAACTTTTCCAGATGTGACAGTCGCTGGTTGAGCAACTGGTCGAGGAAGAGTAGTGGACAACACATCACTGGATTGAGCTGGCAGCAGGACTGGTGCTGGGGACACAGACTCATCAACAGCAGGAGGGGGAGGTGGTGTGGGAGTAAGTGCTTCAACATTAGTAGGAGTTTGTCGTGGAGTGGTAGAATGAGGGGCGTGGTTAGTGGGAGGTGGTGAAGGTGTGAGTGACTCAGGAGGTGAGGGGCGTGAGGGTGTGCAAGTTTCACTGAGAGGGAGAGTATGAGTCGGAGGCCTTGAGAAGTTCACTGGCTTTACCTCTACTTCATTGCCCAACAGCTGCAGGCCTAAAGGGAGGGTAATATGATCTACATTGTACATGTACCCTTGTCTCCACATGCACATGTTATTAATACATTTGTGGAGGAGAGGACCTGAGGTTAATCTACATGTACAGCAATGGCTATCCATGCAGGTATGTACATTATGTACATGTACATGTATCTGCCTGTGCTTTGGTTGCTTAGCTGGTAAGAGTGCTGCCTATAAAGCGAGTGTAATGGGTTTGAATTCCACCCGAGAGAGTTAATTTTTCTTTGAAAAATGACTGCTTTGGGTGAGTTGTGTTGTGTTGCTATGCTTTCCTGTTGTGCTGCATACATGTATGCATGTAGCTATGGGTTTACCTTCATCTGCCTGAGTCTTTGGGACATGATATCCTCTCTGTTCATCATCCACTGTGGTCAGGTCATTCTCCAGTTCTCCTTCATCCTCATCAAACGTGTTCACTAGAGAAAAATAGACAGCTTTGTAATCTAATAGGCTACCTCTCATATGATTACCATTACATCATTTCAAAAGCAGTGGTTGTACTCAATCTCTATGTATTCTACCATGTGTATATACAGTGTGCATGAGAGCCAAGAATGCGAGTGTTATAGGTTTAAGCCCTCCCACCTAAGGATGTTCAATAATAACAAAGTTCTTGTGTTTCTAAACTATGCGTGTTGAGTTGTCATGTACATACATGTACATACATTTACATGTATATGTACCTTCAGTCAGAGTGTGTGTGGGCTTGGGACGATCCCCACATGTTTGACCGACAGAGAGATCATTGTCATGATCCACAGTGGCAGCAGGGGGCTGGGATCTCTCCTCAGTGGAGGATGGTGCCAGGGCTGAGGCTTGTGAAGAAAGAGACAAAGACGAGGATTGAGGAAATCGCTGGGCTGAAATAGAATTGGCCCACGGAGATATAGAAGACGCTGGTTGAGATTCCTGTGATGGCACAGTATTACCAGATTGAGTGTTGATGTCAGTTGTGTATGTGGAATTACGAAATTGACTACGTGTAGAGGATGTTGGGAGGTCAGGAGTGCTACTGGAGAGCTGTGCCCCACTTGTAGTGGATCCACTGCTGGAAGAGTTAAAGGCAGGCTCGAAAAGGTTACTGTACTCTGAAGAGTCAGGCTCGGAGCGGTTACTGTAATCCGATCTATTCCCCAGACGATGACCTGTGGATGAACAGCAGAGGATTACTAGAGAGTGTGAAAACCACCGGCAGTCATCCATATCTACCACACAAATGTTATATACATGTACATATCTACATGTACATACATCATGTGACATCCCCATTTCTTACAAATATACTGTTAGTCCTAACTTCCCTCTTTGCTTCTTCTACTTCTATCTTCTATCTTATATCTCTTTCAAGCGGTTTTATACTGATCCTGCTACATTGTAGGTGAGGTGTAGACTGCCATCTAACATGGTCTTTTGCTAGTCCCACTATACGGTGGGAGTGGTAGGGACTGTTAAGGAGGCTCTATTTCTGGTCTGGGTCCTGCCTGTATATACAGGGAAGTTGTGGACCTACTGTGGGCTTGTAGTAACCTGGTTGTGATCAGGTACATATCCTGTGTGGGCAGGAGTAGTACACTGATTGCTATTCCCCTCAGTTTAGTGGTATGCATGTCCTATAATAATAGGCCAGGTGCTACTTAACTAGTGGGGCCAGCTTGGATTCCGACCCACTATTGTGGGAAGGCTTCAAGTTGGACTGGGTTGCTGTGAGCTTTCATGGTCGGGGATAGTTTGCCTTCTCCCCCTTTCTTTTTTCTATCTATACTTTAATACTTCTATCTCCTTTTCTATCTGTTTTTACCTTTTTTACTTACTTGCCCCCTTTTTTTCATGTTTATTTTTTTATCTTTAATATTTTTTTACTCCCCCATTTTTCTAGGTGTGTTGTGGTACATGTAGGTGGTTTGTATGTTATTTGTCAGTTGTCTATGTGTAGCCCTATTGGAATGTAGTGCGTGCAATATGAGTTTTCATACATGCCATAAGAGCACTTTCGTAAGTGTACAATCAAATACAGACATTTGACATAGTCCTCGCCCACCACTTGATATGGACACTCCTCATTTGCTAGGGTTACAAGGACATGTACATGTACATACTGTACCGTGTCCAGGGAATGAAGGTTGGGATGAGCGGTGAGAGAGGGGAGGGGAGGAAGATGAGGAGGACCACAGGGAATGGGAGTCGGGAAATGGGTGCCCAATAGAGAAGGTCTGATTAAACAGAGCAGCACCCAGTTCAGAACCTATAGCCAAGCAAAGAGATATATACACATGAATCAGACCAATAGATTCCCAAGGCAATATACAACACAATGCAACTCATCCAAGACAGTCATTTTCAAAGAAAAATGAGCTGCCTCGGGCGAGACTCAAACCTGTGACATTCTGTATTCTATAGGCATTTGCTCTACCAACTGAGCTACCAAGGCAGCACATACAATTAAAGCAACACAACTCAAGGCAAAGCATCTCAACTTGAAGATCAAGCGAACTCAAACTCAGTATACATGCAACATGAAGGAAAACATACAGAATAGTACGGATCTCTAGTTATACATTAGCTGGAGACCTGGTCTTTTCTGATATAAGTCATTAAAACACAGAAAGAAACACACATATATGTACATGCATCTATGTACAGGTAGTATCAATATTTATAACCTTACCATTGTCTGGTAGACCATCACTTCCAGGGAACTGTACGGACAAACATAATGTACATAGTAAGTGATCAGAATGGAGTCATCTGAAGGTGTACCCTCACCTGATGGAGAGCCATTGTCAGACTCTCCATGAATTGTGGCTGTCCTATTTCTGCAGCAACTTCTTCAAAACCTCTCTGAAGAACGAAAATACACACATACATTGTAAAAATTCACACTGTAACAATTCTGATACCGTGTACATACATGTACATGCATGCATGTATATCACTGAGGTACATAATGTATGTATACATACATGTACTTCCAAAGCCCACATGTACATATGTCTATAACAGTCATTTAGGAGTCGGTAGCTTTGCTGTAAAGCATGTCAATATATACAAGCACAATGATTTTCTCAACTGTCGTACTTGGTTGATGAATCGACCAGCAAGAAGGAAGTTCAGTGGGGAGGGATTCCCTCCAATAAAGTCTGAAACGAGCTTCCCACCAATTGACAGTGTCTACATACAGAAGGAGAAACCGAGGAAAAAGTGGGCATGATGTATAGCATATACACAAGTCCTCTCATATATACAAAAATAACTTCCAACAAATAAGATTTACATACATACATACATACATGTAATTACTAAGATTGTGACATACATGTATACTGTGTACCTTACATGTATGCATACGTATTTATAATGTACATGGATGCATGTATGTGCTATTTCTTACCATTCCTTCGTGGAAGTACTGTATGAAGAACTGTGTGAGGTGTTCATATCCAGTCTCTGTAGCCTTGTTGATCAGCCACTCTTGCTGTTAGGGAACAAACAATGGGTTTTGTAAGGCCCATACAACCAGCATACAAGTACATGCAGTATTCAACCACGAGACTCTCAAAGCAATACAACACAATTCAAATGCAGCTCAGTCATTTTCAAAGAAAAATGAGCTGCATCACGTGGGACTCAAACCTGCGACATTCTGCGTTCTAGGCAGGTGCTCTACCAACTGAGCTACCGAGGCATGTACATGTACATGAACAATCACGTGCATAGAGCACTACTTAGGAGATAAAAGAAAGAAAGAAAGAAGTAGTAAAGAAACAGAGTACAGAAAGGAATTCTATGTAAATATATATATACACACATACACAGACACATACACATACATACATACATGTACACATGCCAGGCTTCAACAGATTCGAAAATAATAGCTTTAACAGCTTAGAAAAAGTTACATGTACAGCATGTACATGTACACGTAACTGGAGCTGTTAATAAAAGCATGTGGATAGTGAGCAATATGGTAAACTTGTTTGAATACAGTACAGCTAGGAACCTCTCTAATCCAGACACCCTTCGTACAGAAGGAAGTGTCCTGATTTCAGGGGTTGACAAACGTGACATTAAATTTGGGACAACAAAGTGTGTTACTTCGTGAGGTCCCAATTAGAGAGGTTCTACTGTACTACATTTTGAAGGAGCTATGGAACTGTGTATACACATACACCCTGCCATATCATGCACACATGTACAAGTAGGTAGTGCTCCTAGCTTCACTTACTCCTTTACTCCTGACAGCAGCCATCATACAGATCTGGGCAAAGTCATTCAGTACCTCCGCACTACCTCCATGTTGGTCAGTACTGAAAGTATCCACCTACAGACATGAATATGTACATTAAAATGTAATATTCTGACCACGAGACTCCCAAGGCAATACAACACAATGCAATGCAATTCATCAACACAGTCATTTTCAAAGAAAAATGAGTTGCCTTAGGTGGGACTTGAACCTGCGACATTCATGTGTACTAGGCAGTTGTTCTACCAACTGAGCAACCAAAGCAGCCCAGCTGGCTGGACTGAATCACACGTACATACATGTACACTTACAAAGCAACTGACCATGGTTGGCATGCTTTGTCGGACTACGTGTGGAGGAGGTGATGCTGCACGGGGTGGTGGGGACTTGGGCCGAGGGGCAAACAAATTCTGCAGAATGAATGAAGATGTGGATACATACATGTACACGTACATGTATGGTACTGTACACACACTCGACCACAGCTTACTACTGTATACCGGAAAATTAATTTTGTGGTAGAAATTTCACAAAATCAACTTACGACAGCATTCTCCTAAAATATATTTGTAAATAGGACAACTATATGTATATGCGAACATACAACGAAAAAATTCAAAATTTAAAAACCATGAAAATTAACCGGCTGTGTTATAGGTTTAGCTGAGTTCCATTAGAGCATGCCATTTGATGTACATGTAGATGTACAGTAGGTGGTCTCACTTCTCCACCAATAGCTGTTGAGAGACTTGAAAATGAAGTACTGTCCACACTAGCTCTCAGGGGGGCACCTGAGGAATGACTGGAATTTGAGCCCCCTCGTCCAACTGGGGCAGACATTGGTGCAGGGGGTATTGTAAAATTTCTCTGTTCCCTCAACTGCTCCGGATGTTGCTGGGTGAATGATGATGTGGGTGAAGGTAGCTCGGCAGAAGAATGGGGTACACCCTGTGAATCATTATCATGATTGCTTGCGTCACTGTCAGAGAAATCATTCTGTTTATCGTCATCAATTTCTTCAAATTGGTTCTGTTCTGTCAAGTCATGATTCAGTACCGCAGTACCGGAACCAGGTACTGCAGGCCTGAGGGTCTGCATGGCAGGCGGTGCAGATGTAGGGAACACATGCGATCTTAATTCCGGTGTTGAGTGGTCAGATGAAGTGGTGGCCAGATCACTACTCAAAGAGGTAGATGGAACTTGAGATGATGCAGTGAGAGGTGGTGTGGAGTGTGACAGAGACTGCTGAGAAACAGCCTCTTTTCCCAGAGTGGACTGGTGCTCTGTGTCGTCAGAGTCAAAGTTATTTTCTTCTGCATCTAAGTCATTCTGAGGTTCATCACCACGCCCAGTCCCCTCATCTGCATCCAAGTTATTTGGGGCTTCAGTGGAACCTTCTTCTTCAACATCAAGGTTATTCATGACTTCAGAATTGACACTGTTGACTACTACATCATCACTGACCACCATTTCATCTGCACTGAGGTCATTCTCAGGTTCTGTGTTGTTACTAGTGATGGCAAGATTATCCTGTAGCTCACGATTGCGGCTTACAACTTCACTTATATTGAGATCATTCTGTTCTTCAGAAACGTTGGTCTCTATTCCACCAGGCACTAAAGTGGCACCAGGCATTGCTGAAGAAGACGAGTTTGACGTGACGGAAAGAAACTGACTTGCTGAGTGGTCACTACTGGACTGCACTACAGGAGTCTCTTCAATATTCAAGTTATTTTCCTCATCTTCATCAACAGAGAGATTATTCATGTCCTCATCATTGGCCCTTTCCCTTGCATGGTGAGCTTCAGTTGACAGAACTTGATTTGTAAAGGGGATATCTGGCAGTGACTGTGGTAGTCGTTCCTCCGTGGCATGTGTCTGAGGGTCAGTAGGTGTGAATGGAGCCGAAGAAGGTGCAATGGACACAGGTTGTTGCTGTTGCTGTATGAGTAAAATGATAATAATAATATATGCATGTGTAATGGAAGTAATAATATAACGGATGTGATGTCATTATTGTGGTATATATTGCTGTGCATGAGTCCATTTGTCAGTCAGTTCGTTGTTGTAAGTCTCAGTTTTCTATCCATCTTTTTGTTATGCTACTGCTAGTGGAGTAAACTCGCAGTCAGGTGCCAGGCGGTAGCGTGACACATGTGTTAGGCACACTAGCTAGAACAATTCAGAAAGCACTAATCCACACAAGACATAACAACAGCCTGAGCAAGGAGAAACTCCTAGCAACCACTCACTCAGGTGTACATGCATGTTAAAGGTTAATCCTTGCGCACAAAGTCTGTCAGTACAGGATTAAGCTTAATGACTGTGCTAGACAACATACCATCTGCTGAAGTTGCATGATGCTATCAACCAGCTCCTGCATATTATTCTGTGTAGCATCACCACACATGTACTCCTGGAGAATACAGACACACATGTATCTATGTCTATCTATGCACATGCATACCTGCATGCCAATACTTTACTATACACATACATGTATATACATGTAGCAAGTGATCATATCTCTACATATACACATGTATACGTGCAGTACTAAATATCAATCAATTATCAAGGTTAATGAATTAATTGGGGCGAGGTCAATGTCAACTCTGTTAGTATGCATGTTGGTTTATGTCATCAACCAACTGGTCGATATTCACTTGTTCACATCATGACCCACGTACATACGTATAGCGCATGCTTCACATCACGACCTAGTATGGCGCCGCCGCCCCTTCGCAAGGAGAAATAGTCTGGTAACAGCAGCATGCCAAGCTTGTTCTTGTAGCAAGATTTTAATAACTATCAATCTTATGTTCCTTAATAACATATACATGTAGTATAATTACATGTACTTCCAGCACGTGATTGAGAAATGTACACTTTAGTAAATGATGTCCTGGGATTTGGAGGAAGTGAGGAAGGCTGCAAGAGATTCCAAAGCTTCTCTTGAATATCCCTGCCTAAAGCAGCAGCGGGAGGATGCAGTGTTGCATTTATAAAGGGGAACGATGTATTTGTGGTTCTTCCTACAGGCTATGGTAAAAGCATCTGCTCTGCCTGCCTTCCAGGTACCCTTTGACAGCCTGAGGCAAACGAGGAGCTCAGTAGTGTTCGTACTAATAGCAATAATACATCACATCTGGAGAACTTGAGAGACAGCATAGGGCTCGAGAAACAGCTGAACAACGTGGCGGAGAGAACAGTATAGAGTACGTTGATTAGCATGTATATTTTGTATGAAGTAGTTATACAGCTAGATAAGATAATAGCTTTACTTGGCCCTACATGCTGCCTTTTAGAAACCAACAAAGCCAGGCAGGCTCATGCTGATGCCAACAGGGTGGCGCAGCAAGTTAGCAGACAAAATCAACCCCACAAGATCACATAGGCTCGCTTGGATACCGTCAGACTGGCCCAACAACAGAGAATAGATAATGAAACCCCAGCAGAGAGGCAGGCTCACTTGAATACCATCTGACTGGCCCAACAACAGAGAAGAGAGGATGAAACCCTAGCAGAGAGGCAGGCTCGCTTGGATACCATCTGACTGGCCCAACAACAGAGAAGAGAGGATGAAACCCTAGCAGAGAGGCAGGCTCGTTTGGATACCATCTGACTGGCCCAACAACAGAGAAGAGAGGATGAAACCCTAGCAGAGAGGCAGGCTCACTTGAATACCATCTGACTGGCCCAACAACAGAGAATAGATAATGAAACCCCAGCAGAGAGGCAGGCTCGCTTGGATACCATCTGACTGGCCCAACAACAGAGAAGAGAGGATGAAACCCCAGCAGAGAGGCAGGCTCGTTTGGATACCATCTGACTGGCCCAACAACAGAGAAGAGAGGATGAAACCCTAGCAGAGAGGCAGGCTCGCTTGGATACCATCTGACTGGCCCAACAACAGAGAAGAGAGGATGAAACCCCAGCAGAGAGGCAGGCTCGTTTGGATACCATCTGACTGGCCCAACAACAGAGAATAGATAATGAAACCCTAGCAGAGAGGCAGGCTCGCTTGGATACCATCTGACTGGCCCAACAACAGAGAAGAGAGGATGAAACCCCAGTAGAGAGGCAGGCTTGATTGGATACCATCTGACTGGCCCAACAACAGAGAAGAGAGGATGAAACCCTAGCAGAGAGGCAGGCTCGCTTGAATACCATCAGACTGGTCCAGAGAGAAGAGACATAAGCATTGCTACCCATTGTTTTGGTAAATGCTGTTGGGTCAAGACATTCATTCAAATCTGGCTTCTCTTGAGTTCCGGGAGTGTAACACTTGTTCAGAGAGCTGTTGCCCCTGATGGCAGTGACATGGAGAGTGCACCATCGCCAGCCATACATCTGCAACAAGTCCTACTTGGAAGTTGCAGACAGCCAAGAAACCTATCCCAGCTCATCGCCACATGCCAGAGGCACACACAATGCTCGACATGCTAGGAAAGTCGTACCACCTTGTGAATGTAGTCGTCAACAGTTTCAAAGGGGAAAAGTTTCTACAGTTTCCCAAAGGTGGAGCATGTGTATTTGACATCACAGCAAAAATTGTTACTAAATGTTCCCAGAGTTCTCCTGCTTCTAGCTCTGAAATTGATGCTATTGCTGAGTTTGACAACTTGGGCCCATTATTAAAGGAAAATGAAAAGGGAAGCATGCATGGAGTAGTAGGTCAAGTAAGTCCAATGACAGTTGGGAAGATGAGCAAAGGGTATTTTCATGCTCTACTGACTGATGGCGCTCAAGACGTCAAAATAGTAGGCTTTGGCAAGAGCAATAGGAACATTCTGAAGGACTTCAAAGTATAAGGGGATTCAGTTGCCTTAAAAGGATGCAGAATCAAACAATCCTACTACACGAGCGATATGGAGGTGATCCTTGACCCTGAAACCAACCCGATACTCTCCCTGAAAAAGATCAAAGTCGATCCCAACAGGTTTTCAGTTAAACACTCTGACATCAACGTGAAAGATGTTGAAAGTATGGCTTGATTCAAGCGGGTGTGTCGGTATGCAAAAGACATAAGGGTAGATGAAGCAGCTGTTGTTTCTGATGGGCTCAAAGTACAAAATGCCATCATCACAGATGCTAATAGAGCTACATGTATCAAGATGGCACTCTGGGAGAACGACATTGGGCGTCTTTCCAAAGGGAAGTCGTACCACCTTGTGATCGTCAACAGTTTCAAAGGGGAAAAGTTTCTACAGTTTCCCTAAGGTGGAGCAGAAGCACATGAAGTAGAAGATAGAGGCACTGTAGCAGAGGACGACGTTCCAAGTTTAGAAGACGAATTACAGGTAGCAGGTGTCCTGGGATTAGATTACTATGTTGTTTGTCTCGGCTGCAAGAGCAGAGTAGACAAGAAGAGCGATGTGCTCAAGATGTTGCATGGTGCAGAAGCTTCTCAAATGGTCACATCAGAAAAGATACTCATACTTCTGGAAGTTGGATATGCCAATATGAGTGTTTTTGGCAAGCACTTGGAAGTCACCGAACACTATCTGCTTGCTACAAAGCCATTTTCCTTCTCATATGCAAACAATATTGTCAACTGTGTGTACCCAAATGATGCAACCAAGAAGTACAAAGATGATCAAGATGAAGAATGCTCAACTATGAACGCATTTCTTTGAACTACTGTTATTGTTCTTGGGTTTGGGAGCATGCTCCCTGCTATTTTGTTACTTACATGATTCTTCAATTCGAACTTAGCACACTCTCCTCTATGAATGCATCACATGTATTCCACATGCTAGCTATCTCTACAGTTGACAAATATGGCCAAGAGCACTCTTGATATGGATCAATCTGACCTTGAAGACTTCACAGATGCTCAAGACTCTAAAGACTGGTTGTCAACTCTTACTAAGAGCAAAAACCAAGCAAGAGAATTACAGTCATTGCTGATTGCTAAAAGTGTAAGCAAGGGAAAGACCAAGTAGCAGAAGTGCAAACTGCGCTAGACAGAGAAAAGCGTCGTGTCAAGGATCTCAAAAAGAAACTCCATAAGACTGAGAAAAGGTGTGATGAGTTGAAAGCAGATCTCTGCAGGTCTGAAGACAGGTGTGAGCAATTGAGAGCAGAAACATCAACATAATGAAAAGACTTCATTGGTTTGATAAAAAGAAGCCGAAGAAAAAGAAGTTCAAAGGTAGAAGGCTAGGATGGAAAGGAGGAGGAAATTAGATGAAATGTTCGTATTGAGGAGGAAGAGAGAGAGCGAATTTGAGAGGAAGTCAGACAACAATAATCAGATTCCTGTTCCAGCAAAAGTCCATCTTCATTCAAGCATGCTGCATAGCACCACTAACACACAAGAAAACTATGCTAGATCCACTTGTCCCTTCACACTCTCATCATTGTGTATCCACTTGTCCCTTCATACTCCCATCATTGTCTGTCTATTCGCACGACCTATGCATGCTTATTTCCTCTCATTGTACTTGTGTTTTCTTGTTGCGCTCGCCCCACAAATGCATTGCATTCTCCTAGTGCATGTGGCATCCACTTTTATATACACGTACATGTACACCAAACTACGTGTACATGTACCTATACCTATCACTAAGTCTGCTCATCTTACCAGGCCGCCATATCTGTCAGCCAATAACTGAGCACACTCTCCTTGTTTAGCCTTGACTGCCTCAATGAATGGCTGTGCAATCTGCCATGGGAAATAGATGCAATGATTTCAATCTATGAAGTTTCATGCAAAACACTACATACACACAACATATGCATGCACACAAGCTTACATATATACATGTACAAAAATATAAAGTACATCTACAATATGTACATGTACATGTAGCAGGTACACTCACTGCAGGCAGGCTGATGTCAATGTCATTGAGCTTGAGGAAGTGTTTTACAATGGCCACTTGGCCACACATTGCTGCAAATGCTAACGGAGCCATCGCACTCTGCACACAACAACATATACACACAAGTACATACATTTGTGATGTGTATCACATAATATTTTAAATGCACGAATGTATCATTGGATAAGTTTGAGGTAGAAGTTGGCAGAGCGTCTATCTAGAACACAGAGAATTCCGGGTATTCTTCAGAAATGCCCTCACCATGCTGGCATTGATGTTGGCTCTGTTGTCCACCAGTAGCTCCACCATCTCCATGTTGCCCCGGGCAGCAGCACTGGCCAGAGGAGACATCTCCAGTGTCATATCACTGCCACCCACACTCAGCTTATGAAGCTACACACACACAGAGTGGACACAGCGGGAGAGTTAGTACAATAAGGGTGGTGATGCAGACACCACATTTACTCATGTGGAACCCTCAAATACACAATACACATGTACATGTAGGAGGTGTATAGTGTCCTTGATTAGTGAACCAACAACCTTTTAAAAGATGTACTGTTACTTGCGGTGTGTATATTTTGAGATATCATTCTGCTCTAGGTGGATATGCATGCTGCTACCACACATTGTACACGCAGTGCCGCTGGAAGTTGACACATGGGGAGGCTCATTAATATTCATTAAGTTGGGTATATTATTTCTCCGTGCACATAAAATTAGAATCATGTATAACATTATGGGGTATGTACATAGCGACTAGGTCCGCTCACCAATACTGTTACTGTGCGACGAACAGGACACACAGAGACGTTACTGTACATGCCGTTAATAATTAAGACATTATACATAGAGTGACTCGTATCCAGCTATTTACATAGCAGCAAAGACATGTGTGGTGGCTCGTTATTTTTGGTGAAGGCATGGCTCACAAATGGTGGGCCGCCCCTGCCCTCCCCCGGCTCTGGCGGCCCTGACATGTACATCTATAGGGATATATATGCATGGATGTATATGCATGCATGCCTTCTGGGCTACCCAGAATATTTTTAGCTCTCGTGCGAATTCTAAAGCTTTTGAACCATAGTGCGGCTATTGGGGGGAGACATGCTATGTACATCAACATACCTTTAAGTACATAGATATATATAGCACGTGAGGGAGGAAATCCCCGCCCAATATATTACCTTGTAGCAGTCAACAGTAGCTCCATGAGAGACCAGTAGCTCCACCAGCTCTACCTGATTGGTCAGCACAGCAGCCATGATTGGAGTCAGACCCTCCTATTGTTATTGCATTAGCATATAACAGAAGAGAGAGAAAGTCTCACAGATGGGTCATATGTACAAGTATGTGCATACATAACACATTGAATTACAAATGTAAGACAGTCAATAACTTACATGTACATGTACCTGGAACTCATAAACAATGGCTGTAAGTTACACTCGACATGTACACAGGTATAAGTAAACACATACCCTATTGGTGTGGTTGACATCAACTGCCACTGAACCAGAGTCCGATTGCCTCTCACACAGCTTCCTAACTATGGCGAGATAGCCACCCTGGCAGGCCTTGATGAGGGCGGAGTTACCATCCTAATGAGGAAGGAAGGCTTACCTTGTGTACACGTAAGAGAATAGTACAAGTTGGATATACATGTTCATGTATTTCTATGTTGTTAACCCTCGCGCATGCGCGGGAGGGTTATTGTAGTCGGTGTGTGTGTGTGTGTGTGTGTGTGTGTGTGTGTCTGTCTGTCTGTCTGTCTGTCTGTCTGTCTGTAAACAAGTTTTCTCGTAAACCGTGGCTGCTATAAGTACCAAATTTGGAGATATGAAGAAGTAGCGTTAGCGCTCGGCACAGTTAACGTTTGGAGCGGAAAGAATATTGAAGAAAAGCGGTAAATTGCCGATTTTCGTGAACCATAGTTGTTGTAATAGCCAAACATGGATATATTGACAAGCAGTATTGCTACTTCGTAATAGGAAGTCTGGAGCTGTATCGTCAGAAGTGTATCTGTTTTAGGCAGCGGTTTATACCTGAAGGTGCGCATTAATTGGTGATCGCAGCAGCACGACTTGCTGTTAGATATAGTTTTGCATTAGCTACAAGTATGTGCAGAGCACGAAGAGAGGCAGGAGCTCTAATATATTTACTTGGTAGTCATAACTGCGCGAGGGTTACGCACTTTACAAGTGCATTTCATTAGAACTGCATTCGTTTAAAATTCTTTTTGGGTGCATCTAATGCTGTAGTATATTAATTTTCACTTAAACAGATTAATTATCACACATGCCACACTCATACACATGTAGGTACATGTATATATACATACGTTGTAAATGCCAATGGAAATTTGCTACCTTACATAACGCCATGCATACATGTACACATGCACATTACTATATAGCACATACAATAACTTACATGATCCTGAATGTTCACGTCAGCATTATTTTCCAGCAGTAAGATGACAAGTCTCTCAAACCCTTCCGTACAGGCAATAATCAGCGGCTTCATTCCAGCCTGCAGCATATGCACATGTACACATGAAGAAAGCATGAGAGAATGTAATACATACATGTGCACACACAAATTGAATGCTACACAGTCTATAAAGAATCTGTATGTACATTGTACATCCTGTACATATATTTATACACTAGTTGAATGCTATGCATTGCTGGTGAGCGGGGCATACAATAATGTTACGATATGTGCAGTGCCTGTCACATATAAATAAATAAATATATAGAAAAATCGACCCGTTGACATGACTAGGAGGGCTCGCTCTGCTCGCCAATGAAGCATAGCACGCATACTGTATTGTGTGCACATGTATCAAATCATAACTACCTGGGGGTAGCCATTGACATTGGCTCCTCTGGTGATGAGGAATTGAGCAGTCTCATAAGTCTCATCCCCTGCACAGCAGCACATCATCAGAGGTGTCAGGTAACTCTCCTACAACATTCATTAAAGCAACATAGTCACTCTACATACATATACATTGCATCAGTATTTGTCTGTACAGTACATACATAGCTGGGAGTGTCGACTGGAGCCCCATTGTGTGCCAGGTACTTCACAATGGTCAGGGACTCCAGGGTCTCCTTGAAGTGTAGAGAGGTGTACCCTTGCTGTGTAAGATGGAAGACATATATACATGTATGTACATATACATTGTACATGTACATGAACGGCTCCCAAGACAAGGCAACAAAACACAATGTAAGTACTGCAGGAAAGTAGTGATTAGCTATATCTATACATATTATATACTTGAGGCAAGATTTAAACCCATGACCTCCCGTGTTCTAGACATTTGGTCTACCAGCTAGACTACCAGGGAGCATGTGCCAATAGCCAGCTGACCTTGTCTTGTGCTGTCAAGTCTGCCCCTTTCTCCACCAGAATCTGAACCATCTCAAAATCAGCATTCAAACATGCAACATGAAGTGGGGTCTTTCCATCCTGCAGATCATTTTATATGCATACAATGATTAATACATCACATCAATGGAGGGTTTGAATAGGGAAGAGTTTGAGAATGATAAGAACTTCACCAGGCCTCCCTTGTAGGCATAATATATGAATGTTGGTGCAAATGGTAATGGAAGACTAAGTAAGACTGTATGCGTACACTTCTTTGTTGTTTGACTCTGGCCTCTCTGTTCAAGAGCAAGAGCACTGTATCGTGCTGTCTGGCTGCTACAGCCTCGTGGATGGGGTAGGACCCATCAGAGGTGGGGAGGTTGATGTTAGCTCCAGAATCAACCAGTGCAGTCAGCATGTCTATACCATCCCTCTCCCGAATGGCTTGTAACACATCCTCACTGCAGTACTGTAAAGCATTATGTAAATATTAATTCTTGGCTAGTGTGCTATAAACTATGTATGTACCTCATTCACTGCTTCACTGGTTTCAAATTCAGCGGACTAAAATTATGATAAAAGAGATAATAAGTCACTTGTTACATGTATTACAAAGCAACCAAAAGCATGTAGTCCGATGTAGAGGAATAGAGAAGGGAACTTACCGGGAGTGGGTGGGTCGTTTCAGTAGTTGGCACCGCCTCCTCATTAGTGGATAGGTCATTGAGTTGAGAGGACAGAGGCAGAGAACCACCAACTACAGCCCCTTCATCATTATCTGGAATACGCAAATGTGTACATAATGTCAAGTTTTCAGTTCACCGGTTTATCAGGTTGAGATACTTCGGTTGCTTTGCCTTGATTTGTATGTGGTGTTGAGATGTTATCCACACAGTAGTACAACCTCTTACCTGGAGTCAGCATGTAGTTGGTGGAGGTCCTCTGCAAGAAGACAGGCTCAGATAGTGTGCGAGCCCCGGCACTCTCGGGAGTGGGAACTGAAAGATCATTGTCAATTTCTCCACCTCCTTCTTCACTTCTGTCATCTCTCTGGTCTGGTTGAATGCTATCAGAGTTCTTGGCAGAGCACCGAGGCTGAGATTGCAGGGAAATGGTGAGCTGATGAGAAGACACTGCCTTGGTTGGTTTAGGGTGTTCTGTACAGGAATATGTACACAGTATATATATATACATATACACGTATATAATATATACACATTTATTAGTCATCTTCCAATTTCAACTATGGAATACGTATCTACATTGTACCATTGTACACATATGCATACAACCACATTGTTTATTAGCTTCAAAACACAACCCATTTCAGGTCATGAAGGAGCAATATTAATTTGCACCTGATTCATCCTCTTCATCGTCCTCGTCAAAATTATTCTCTTCTTCATCCATCCCTTCACTCCCACCCATCTGACGTGCTACCTCATTGGACATGTTTGTACGGACACTCACACCTACAGGAGTATAGCAGCTATATATCTACCTACATGTGACATTTGAGAG
The DNA here is from genome assembly GCA_963970385.1 of Theonella swinhoei. Taxonomy (NCBI): domain Eukaryota; kingdom Metazoa; phylum Porifera; class Demospongiae; order Tetractinellida; family Theonellidae; genus Theonella; species Theonella swinhoei. Next base: position 1,924,391 of record OZ019951.1, on the reverse strand, counting down.
GATGTACCGTGATGTTGTAATGTGGCTAATGGCACAGACTGTGCAATACTGGGAGAGACTTGAGGAGACACTGTTGAGGGAAATAGATTTGGAGTATGCGAAAAGGAAGGTGGCTGGTTTTGTAGTTCGTTAGAAAATGGGCTTTTTACTGGAGGAGAATCTTCATCGTCTGCAGTGGATAGGTCATTATCAGGAGATGAAGGTCTGCTCTCTCCACTGAGACTGGAATCTCCCTGTGTGGTGGTAGTGTTCTCTCCGACTGCCGAGTCCATGCCTGAGTCCTTCTGCTGGACAGTAAACTTGTGTGAAGGTGAGGCAGTGTTAGAGTCAGAGCTGCTGTCACTTTTTAGCTGGTGACGTCTGGCAGGCGGCCTCAGGCCTCGAACCGAGTTTGGCTCTGAGTCAATACTGGCAGTGGTGTACCCACTGTCAGTGTCAACTTCATTTCCAAGCAATGCTTGTGAAGGTCCTCCACCTGGAGAGAGGGGCATCCCCACTTGCCCAACATCACTCACTGCCTTGCTACCAACTTGAGAGCTTCCTGGAAGAGGGACCTCGTTCCCTAGGCTACTAGAAGTCTGCAGAACAGGCACTTTATTCCCCATTGTCTTAGCACCTCGACTAGGCATAGACACTTCATTTCCAAGCAACCCTTTGCTCTCTCGTCCTTGCTCCTCCTTGTAAACTCTCCCCCCTCGGTCCCCAGGCATGACCTTACTGCCTCTTGTATGAGTGTTACTTCCCCTACCACCTCGAGGACCCACAAACACCTCATTACCCAGATACCCATCCACAATTTGGTGTGGAGAAGTGCCTTTACTTCCTAATGGTGCTGAATCCTTCTGTCCCATACCATCACTGACACTAGCAGAAGAATATTCCACGGCAACTTCATTGCCAAGTGATTTAGTTGGTACCCTGCTCCCTGTCACTCTGTTCCTCTCAGAAGGCACTCCAGATGGTAATGTGGATTGGGAAGACTTGGATGACCTTGTGTGAAGGTCAGGAACTACCAATACATTTCCCCCAGTGCGTTGTTCTCCTTTAGAAGTTGGCTGACTGGAATCACCGGTGATCTGTGTGGGAAAATAATGTCGAATGGACATGAAGTACATGTATTTTGACCAAGAGACTCCCAAGGCAATACAGCACACAAAACAGTCATTTTCAAAAAATGAGCTACCTCATGCAGGACTCAAAACCTCAACATTCTGTATGTAAATACGTCATTATGTCATCACATGTACAGCAATTATACATTAATATATATAATCTTGGAAATTGGTACATGTACATGTATGTATTGTCAGAGAAAAATAAAATTATACATGTGTATACATGTGCATATGTATGTACCTCTTCAATGACAGGGTCTTGGTCAATCAAGTAGCCACTATCTGAATTGTGGGAGCTACTGCGATGACTACTGGTAGTAAATCCATTCCCCTCTTGACCTGAGAATGTCCCATGAAGCACCATTAGATAAGTGCTCTGTAATCAACAGAAGTCCGTTACTTTTGTTTGGTTGGTGAGTGGTACATGTGCACTTACCCCTCCTTGGTGACCACACTGACTACTATTAAATCCATGTTTGGGACAACTGCAGAATAAAAGAATTACTTACACCTTTAAATCAGCAACCATTAATGGTAACTTACTAGTGGGTGTATGACCCTCCACCCCCAGTGTGTGAGGATGTGTGGGTGTGACTGGAGTGAGACTGGGGAGAGGGAGAGTTGGGGGATGGACTGATTCTAGTGGGGTGTGGATATGGGTCCAGCCTCCTAGGAGGGATCCCGCTGTCATCAAACCGAGGTCGACGTGACGAAGGATGGTCTATCAAACCAAGAGAATATATATGGCTAAAATGCTTATCACTGCTGCATTTGAGACTGCTGTTACATGTACATGTTCATTATCCCTACATAGAGAGTCTATATACTAACTCAATGTATAAAGGTGACCAATTATAGCCTCATTCCCCTACTGTGTATCATGTGCACTCTGCAATAAATTAAATGTGGGGATGGAAAAACAGAGGGAGAAGGCCCGATCCATTTTCACAGGTGATACGTACCACAGGTGTCATCATGCGTTACCATGCAGGTAGGGTTGATGTATTCTGTATGGCCCATATATGTTAAGATTTAGATGACATCACAAAAGTCATGTGCTTCCTGTGTATCACATGTGAAACTGGACCAGGCCTTCTCCCTCAGTTTTTCCACCCTGCATTTAATTTATTGCACAGTGCAAGCAGAGGAGGGAGAAGGCCTGGGAACAAGCCTACATATAATCAGTACATACATGTATGTACAATGTAAATGTATATGACTGCAGTGTATCTCCATACACATATCTCTCACTAGCTGTGTCTCTCCTGGGCTCCACGATGCCAGCCAGAGCCTTTAGTTTGTGCATGAGAGGAAGTGTCTTCTGGCCAGAATCTGGCATCTTCCATTTCTCCAGAAAGGAGTCCACCTATCAAGATGTAGCCACAATAAACCATAAATATATGTGTGTGTGTGAGGGGAGAGTTGGCATGCCACAAAAGGTCTTTAACAGTTCTCAAGGCTGGGCATCCGGTGTCCTGCTCTTGTTTGTATGTGTGTGTCTTGTATGGGTTATTGGTGTGGTGGGTTTCCGTACACATGTTTTTCCATGTATGTGTTAAATGTATGTTACCAACTAAACTGAAGCCATATTTCAGCTGCTGACCAGATTCTCAGACGTTATACATACATGTACATGTACATGTAGGTAATAGCACACATAATGTAATAGTATCAACAGCTCAATTAAATTAAGGAGCTCAGTTTTTATAAAAAACTTGGTATACAGTGTTGTACTGCTTTTGACAGCTCATTGTTGTTTCACACAGTGAAGAAGTGGATGCATTATTAGCCTCACTTGCTTTCCGACACTGTCAGGGTAGCTGTCAGTAATGGCTGATATTTCATCTTCAGTGAATCCGATATATTTGGCAATTTCTGCCCACTGGTCTCCAAGAGTGAGTATGAAATTCCGCAGGTCCCGAGGTGGAATAGTAGCTATACAGAAGAGTGATAGAGTGTTGGAGAGTCAAAGGAATGGGAGGTTGCTCACAACAAAGTTCCTAATCTACATGTACATGTACATGGGTTTGAATCCCACCCGATACACTGCATTGGGTAAGTTGTGTTGTGTTATTTTGTCTTTCTGTTGTGTTGTCTAGCCTTTTTCAGCATCTCTTATTCTCCCATATATACATGTACAATGCACATACATGTTTGTTGCCTGGCTGAGTAACAGATCAAAGGCTAAAGTGTGCCAACATATCATATGTGGCACACTTATTACATCACTAATCACATAAGGCTAGTAAGGGAGTGGTTAGGGGCTGTGAAACCATAGAAATGGCAACAAATTAGTTGTTGCATGGGCCCTCGTGCTCACAAAGGATATGTTGGCACAGTTATGATGTAATCCCTCGGGCCTGCGGCCCTCGGGCTGTACATCATAACTGTGCCAACATATCCTGTGTGGCACTCGGGGCTCATGCAACAACTAATACATGTATGTTCAATCACACTGATTGCAACAATTAATACAAGATCTAGTGACTCACTGGGCCCACAGAGACGAGTGGTATGTCTCCCCACTCCCTCTGTGATGACCAACATCTCCACCAGCTCCACCATATCACATGCAGACTTGGTACTCACCCACGCCCGACAAAGGTCACAGAGGTCAGTCGAATGAGTCTGCTGGAACCAACAACATTACATCACTTAATAACAGCAGACTCAACATGTGTATATATTGTAAGCGTGGAAACCCACTAGCTGGACTCTGAGAAAACACGTACAGTGGAACTATTCTAACCAGGACACCCTGAATTAACCCTCTTCCCCTTCTTTCCATAATAATTCTACGTCTGACCAACTGGTGTACAATACATTCAAGGGAGTCCACATTAGAGAGATTTGTACTTGTGTGCATGCATGTACATGTACAAGTACATGTCTGGAAGTGAAAGGTTTTAACAAACATTACATGTATACTGTACATGCATGTAGTAGGGAATACACCCTTCTTTTCAAGTGAAAGTGCACTAATGACTTCTTCCTTTCAGTTGGAAAGTGCAGGGCATCCATTCAACTATACATATGTAGTTGAATGGATACTCCAGTTCTTTTCTACACACTCTCTCTTCTTCCTTTCACCAGGGAATGTACACTGACCATGATTTAATAAGACTTCTGTGGTCAATAGCCTCAATTAATTTAAAATCTATTAGTACAGGGTTTGTGAAATGCAGACCATAAGCCCTTCCACTAAACATCCAAACATAACTTTGAATGAACAAAATTCCAAGTGTCAGGTTTAGTGGATGTATCTGACTAATGGAACACTACCAAACACAATTCTGATAGAATATACATTGGTAGGCACATGAAGACACAATTTTTATGACACTAAAGTAGGAACATTACCTGGTGGGAGGGGAGATTGAAGTAAGAAGCTAATGTTTGTGCAGCCACTGGGGAGACAGAGATCCCTTGTAGCTTCTTTATTGCTGCTCGTAAAGCTATGTGTGTACATGGAGGAAGAGAAGTGAAAATAGTAAATTACATGCACGAGGAAAGGTTATTTTGTGTATAACTCCGCTGTGTAATGTACATGTATGCACAGATAGCTGCTATGTACATGTACATTTACGCTGGAACCTCATTAATCTGGGGAAGAGATTATGACTTAGAATGTGATAAGAAGAGGTGAGTGTCCTCATTACAAATTAGAGAGAGGTTCTGCTGTATTTATTGTATTCAGTGTACATGATTTCAATCTCTATCTACACATTGATCAATGCAAGTATGGCACGTATGAACGTTACTCACGGGTGGTGTGTGTTTCAGTCCTCTGGACTGGGATCTCAAATGTACTGGTCATGTTATCATCACACGTGCTATACTCCTGTACTGCTCAGGGGGAGATACATACGCACGTATATACATGTATTGTGCATGCATTGAAATTAATAAGAGCAGCATATAAATGTATATGCACGGTATAAAACAGACTTTAATTCACAGCACCATTTATGTACATATACATAGTATACATGTAGGTATGAACTAGCCATCACAGCATTCCTTACTGCATGAGCTATTTATAAGGCTATTAGGCATGGCAGTGCCATCCCTACATAGAGTCCACTGACTCTATGGTAGTCACAAGACTTGTTACTACATGCGCAAACTTTGGTATATGTTTATATGTACTTGGACTATTGATGTTCACACATCACTAAACTCACCTATATCCTTCAGCTCCCTGGCAAGCTGGTAGTGTGCTGGTATGCCTTCTTTGTGTTCAGACGACGTCAGCAGAGACAAATAGAGTGCTGCTAAACCATACGACCCCTTGTAACTCAGGTAGTCCAGCAGTCGTGTTGTCTGTTCTTGTGGTTCAAGACTACCACTTTTCAAGTGTACATATTCAGTGTCCGTCAGTGCTTTAAAGTTCCTGAGAGACGGCAATAGTTCTATTGCTTTGAGCGAGCTTCGTGCTCGCGGCATGAAACGAGACGTGATTTGATCGATTTGTTCATCTGTGAGCTCTTTAGAAGTGGAGCTGTAGCCTGCATATATGGAACATGGAAATGAAATGTAGCAGTAAACCAAGTTAAAAAAAAAACAGGAAAGGCATTAATTCATCAGCAAATCACGTACAGGCTATACATGCTCATGACCCTAGGGACACACACATACTAAGGGAAATTCCACTACTCATCCACAAATACAAAATACGATCTACATGTTCATTGATCTCGATGACTCACTTCTTGTGAACAAATCTCTCCCAAAGAAATCCTTGAGGTTCTCTCTCTCCTCCTCCGTGAAGGCAGGAGTGTAGTAGTAATACGAACTAGACTCGCTCATGGCTCTTCACTAACGTTCACATAAAGCAGTTCAGCCCTATTAATCTTTTTTTTAAATTACGTAAGTGCGTATACTGCAATGTGGTACTTTCCCCGGGAATATCCCGCCCTCTGCGCCGCTTTATATACTACTAAATATATACACATATACACAGCAAATGAATAAGACCTTATAGTCTACGTATCATCTAGTACTACTGGCTGTACTACTGGCTGGAGATCTAAGAGTCAGTCCAGGTGACTGGAGTCTTCTGATGATGACATCACATGCTGCTTGTTGCTGACACATCTCTAGTGCACTTTGCAACTCTCTAAATGTTCTGCCACTGTCACCAGCATTCAGCCAATACTTCAACACCTACAATAAAATACAAGATATACACCTGTGCTCAATTACTCTGCAGATATTTATGCATAATGACTGGGACCAGTATCACACCTGATAATATCTTTCTTCTATCATTGAATAGTCAACACTAATCTTCCTGAGTTTCTCTAGTGGAATGTTGAGTCTCTGTGCAAAGTGAGACAGGATGTGGGCCGGGAGTCGCTGACAGACGTCCAGTATTGCATACTTGTGTGTAGTGACTGAGATATCAATGGTGGCATTGAGAAGCTGCTGAGAATGATCATGTAAATGATCAGTGGATGTACTGAGGTCGTGACCTAGACATGACATAAGATGACATACACATCCTCCATAGATAGTGCTACCTGTACACAAACATTAAAACAACCTGTAGACTAGCTCATGACAAACTTACATTGCATTTCTAAGAAATATATGCTATGAATCACACTCTATATTACATTCATAGAGTTCTGTTTGGATATGGATCTATTAAAGATAAATACTCACTGTGTATTGCAGGTTTGGGAGATCTTAGGGACTGTTGTGGCGATTCCTATACAGGTGGAGGAAAGGGGTATACAAAATCTGCATTGTTGCATTTCCTAATTACATCACTACTTACTACAAAGCATCATTAAACTTTCATAACCCTCTCCCACAAGTTACAAATGTGGTGGGTAAGGGAATGAAACTGGGCCTTTATCATGCATCCCTGCCTTCCCACACCTTCTTTTGAAGATAACATTAATAATAATGAGCCTCACTCTTACTTGTGTGGGTTGAGGAAGCTTTGATAAACTACTAGATGATTCCATGTCACTGCTTGCTTCACTGGTGGTATCAACTGCACTGCCGGGAGGAGTTCTCTCAGTTTGAAGTGTGAGTGGAGGTGATGTGTGAGGTGGTGTGCTTTTGGTGATAGTGAGAGCACAACTCATTGAGTTTGTATGAGGAGTGGCTGCTGCACAAGTAGTATCTAATGTCGGTGGCTCAGAGTGGGAAGGAGCAGTGGAGGAGACTGGTTGATCCAGTGTTATCCCTACACGTAAATCATAAACACGCAACATAAAATAACCTCAAAGGGATATATTTTTCTCTGATCTGGATCCACTGTATGTATATATATTGTGGTTCCATTCTAGCCTTGATAACTACATGGCTTACCATAATCCTCGGCCAGTTGTTTAGCTCTGTCTTCAAATCCTTTCACTATCTTAAATGCTGCTAGGAGTTGAGTCATCATTTCTTTTTCAGGAAGATCACTGTTCAGTCCCTTATGCCATAACCTATACCAAAAAACACTACTGGCACTGTTATATAGTATTAACAGATCAAAGTTAACCTGATCGCGTCGCGAGCACACAGCTTGGAGTCATCTTTATGCTCAGCTGCAATTTGGAACCTGGCCCTGTGTCCGAGGCCTAATCGAGTGAGCAGCAGAACCCACTTCTTCCCTATTTCACTAGCAATCTGCTCTGTCAGATTCTCCATCACGCATCGTTAGTCCGAGTCAGTTTTAGTCAGTAAACACCGCCCCTCCTAGTTTCATTTTGAACCCCACCTCAAAGTGCGGATGCATAAGTAGAAGTGAATCATGGACCCAAAGGACGTTAAATGCCCTTGGAAATGGGACATGGAAAGACTTGGCAATCTCGCTGGTCATCTCAAACAAAGAGGTAAGCTTACAGTGTACATATTCGATATATGGATTAGGTAACTTGCTGTTTACAGATGGTTATGTATATGGCACGGTACGCCTTCTATGGTTAATAGCAATTCTGCTTTCACTGTTGTAGTATCACGTTAGAATAGCTAAACATGATTGTGTACTGTATGACAATGATCATAGTTTTTATATTTCAGAACCTTGATCCAATTTTGTTATGTGTGTATCTACTGCACTCTTTGGATGTATTCCAACCCTAGTGATGAGCTGATTTTCTGTAATATCATTTTTCCCTAAGGTGCCAAAATATCCGTCCCTGTGATTCAAAACATAACTCCTGATTTGTCTAAGTTGGGTCTAGTGAGTGGTTTGGTGACCTCTCTATATCACAGACATGTGATAATCAAGGATGAGCTCAATCATCTGTCACATCCACAAGCTACTAGAGATACTCTAACCACTACTCTTATTATTGCCAGTCATGAGAGTTATGGACGAGGAAAACACATTGTTGAGAGTCTCTACCTCTCTCTGCTTGATGTGTTCCTGGACCAATGCAATCAGTCGTGTCATGATATAGCAATGAATGTCTTAAGAGAAAATGGTAAGCTTAACAAACTCAAATTTCAAAAATAGTTTAAAAATGTATCTTCAGCTGTTAGGGAATTAGGATTATCACCTCAGCTCTCCATTGGACAAGAGATAGGTATAGATATCTGATATTATGCTAAGGTGTAGGTATTACACATTAATTTTTAAATTATCTATGTGTAGATTTGAGAAGCATTGCCACAGTTATTTCACAAATTCGTTTGCCAAGCTCAACTGCTTCTGAACTGCGACAGAACCTCAATCTAGACCGGAGCAACAGTGGCTCCGATATGCAGAGTATGCTGATCGAATCAAGAAGTTCACTGTGTGATATTGTGAGAGCCATGATGATAACTCGAGGCGTTGGACGATATACTGTCAAGCTGTTACCTTTTCGTGAGTCTCATGTGAAGTTTTCATGCATTACATCATGCACGTGGTAGTATGAAGTGCATAGTCACATACTCTCCATTTTCTTAACAGACCAGTCCTATCCAGTAGAAGTGTTTCTTTTTCTCAACAAATTGGGCAAGCACTGGGTGGAGTTTGCCCAGTTCCTGGGCTTCTCTGTTGATGAGGTGGAGACTCTTCAGTCTATGTCATGCCATGTTACAGAGGATGAAATCAGGAATTTTTCAAAAGTATGGCGGATGCCAGATCTTAAATCAAGAAATAATGATGAAGTTCTGTACCATGTCCTTCAAGTAGCCAACATCAGTCTGGGTATGTGTTAATTAACCCTCAGTGCGCATGCGCAGGAAGGTTACTGTAGTTGTCTGGTCTGTGTGTCTGTTAAGTCACACCTCACCTCTGGAATGTCTGTTCGTCCTGAAAATACTGTCACGTTCTCAGCAGGCAACAAAGGCCAAAGAATTTGTGGGGGGTTCTCTGAAAATGCTTCGTTCCATCATTTGTTTTGCTGTAGCCTCCTACCATGCTGATGTATGTTTTTTCGACAACAGAGCCTTCTAAAGTCTTAGGTTAAATGCTGCCTGGAACACAGGTCAATGTAAGGCTGCGAGCTACAATACTAAACTTTCGCCTTGAAACTTCCGTATATTCTCCGTAATCAATAGCACATGTGCTTCAATACTCGTTTTCAATGATGTAATAGTACATATATATGAGTTTTGGTGTAATGAATAACAACTCAACTTGCTGTGACTGAGTCATGCCAAAGGTTTACCCTTTAGTGCATTTCATTATTCATTTAAATTTTAAGTATATTTATCTTTGCAGATGATGTACTATGCCCTCCACCCAGTGACTCACCCAATGTCATTCATGTGCAAATATCTACCAGGTACACAAATATGTTCCCACAGACATCAAGTGTTTATTGTGCCTTTTCATTTCATCTCTGTTTACTTACTTTTTACCTGAAAGTAATGGGAGACTCTCCACACAAGTATCACAGGAAAGTCCTGTCGTACTCAGGATGGACAGAAGTTTGGTATGCACATCCTACTGTGCATGCATGCAATAACAATTAATATCCTTTTTTTCTACGTTTTAGTCTGAAGGATGTCATCCTCACATGAGGGATCTCAGGAGGTATGTAGTATTAGAATATTACAGAGTAAACATGTGAGAAAGTAGCTAGAGGTGGTACAGTGAAACCTCACCCTTGGGACAGAAGTATCCTCATAATGAGATGTCCCAGGCCTGGCAGAAGCATAATTTTATTCGTCCAGCCATCTGTGCATGCACAGCGATCTGCTGCAAAGTATATGCGATCGGCAGCCGCTTGGGGCAATGACGTTTTCCTCACTCCCACGTGAAGCACTAAGATCAGGCATTTAGTTTGACCGCTACATACCCCACCCACATTACAGTATGCACGCTCGACTGCTACATGATGTCGTAAACAGAGCCCCACCCATATTACAGTATGAACAGGATCGCTAGCCCTGCCCACCTATATAATAAGTGGTTTGGCCATGGCCAGACCAACTAGACCAGCTCTGCCAGCCTTGTGTCCTAATATAAACACTGTATTTGGGACAGCAAAAAAACCTGTTTATATTGATGTGTCCTTGAAAATACTCTTTCAGGGAGTCTTGATTAGAGAGATTTCACTCTAAATTCTATGTAATTTGACAGTACTCAGGGTAGTGGCTCCAGTGAATTCTCTCCAATTGACAGTGATATTCACCCTCTTGTACGACAGCAAAGGTGTGTTCCTACATATTTGACTACATATAGCAGGATATTTTGTAACTGCTGTCATGCATTTATGTATTCAGTCAAATGAGTGCTGTAAATGATGTGGATGTTAGCTTGTCTACCCCTGTGCACTCACCTTACCAGAGGTATGTACATGTACATATTGTTCCATGTATCACACATTAATTTGTCAAATGGCTATAAATTTTTGTAGGGACACACCAACATTGCATAGTGTAATACACAGTATAAATGTGGAATTCATGAACGTTTTCTCCCACAAAAACTTTCCACTAGCTATTTAATAATAGTCCTGTCTTCATTCTACCATGTCCTATTTTTTTTCTCCTGGCAACCAATTGATATGGTAGTGCACCAGTGTCACCACATCCTACATCATCGGAGCCACTACAGGCATCGGAGCCAGGCAGTGACCCAAAGCAGGTATAATTGATTGGAAATATATAAATTGTATGTATACATTTTGTCTCTCACATAGCACCTACTATTAGAACAGGAGCGATATGTAGTATGTTCCAAAACACATGCAAGTTCAGTCAATGATACAGAGCAGTCAAGTTCTGTTCAAGTTCAAACTCCCACATTTGAACCAGGTGATCAAATTTCACCTCCGTCTAGAAGTCTGGGAATTGGACTGTATGGAGAAATACTTGAGGTAGATTACAAGGGTAAGAAATATGCAGCAAAGGAATATCGCAGTGGGTTCATCAGTCCCGAAGAATTGAAGACCATTTTTGCAGAGAAATTGATTGATCTCAGGCACCTCAATGTAGTACCATATTATGGTGTGTGTAACATCATGGGTACTGACCGTTACGTGGTGGTTATGGAGAGAGTGGAAACTAACCTAGCTTCTTTTATTGACACTGCAACTAGGAAAGAAAAACGGGAAATTGAGCCACAAAAAAAGCTCTCTATTCTACATGATGTAGCCAAAGGCCTGGAATATCTTCATTCACTAAAGCCCATCATTGTTCACTGTGACTTGAAACCACGTAATGTATTACTGACAGCTGAACTAACAGCTAAGATTGCCGATTGTGGTAATTGTTGTGTAAAACCTATTTCAATTATCGAACCACGCCAAGAGGATTCTTTGTATTTTGACTATCTGCCTCCAGAAGCTACCAGTGGAGATGAATGTAGTGATAAACAAGATGTTTTTGCATTCAGCCATTTATCACTATATCTCATCATACAAAGTGAACCACACCCACTTGCTAATCAAACCTACAGCGAGAATGGGGAACTGAAACCCCGGAGTGAACTGGTACGCAGACAAAAATACATCACTATAGCAACTGAGAAGATTGGCAAGTGCACTAATGTATTATATCCACTTTTAGAGATTACACAGCAATGTCTGGACAATAAGGCAGCAAACAGGCTTCCGATTTCAGAGATTAGGATGGAGACTTAATAAACAACTTGAGATGGAGACCATAAAACAATATATACATGCCTAATACTAGTAGCCTATATTACTGTGTAACTGTACAAATTAACATATGTACATTACTGTGTAAATATACTCTATAATTATTATAGCATATATAGTTTCCTTATTTTCAGCTGTTGTTTATAATGGTGACAAATATACTGCTAGCAAGAATGTCAGCACAGCTAGGACGTTTGCGAGGCTCATTCTGGAGACATCCAGTGATAATAGAGTAAAGCTCATGTTGCTCTCCACCAGGGAGTTTTGTTTTCACTTCATCTAGATATAACACACGCCTCTCCACTTCAGTACGGGCCTTTAGCTCGCTATGTTTTATGTATGTAGGCGTCTTAATTGGATGAGGGCGATGTTGAATCAAAACATAAATTGACAAGTGCCCAAAAGAAAAGATATCCAATTTGTTGTTGTATTCACCACCTCCAAGTGCTTCTGGTGGCATGTAGTCAAATGTTCCGGGATGGGATGATAGGAGTTCAGGTGTTGCATTCATGTCGATCATGCGAGAATTTCCAAAATCTCCAATTTTTGCCACTCCTCTTCTATCAACCAGTACATTTGTTGCAGTTAGATCTCTATGAATGATAGCAGGCTTCTGTGTATGAAGATGGTGTAATCCTTGGGCAATGTGGAGTAGAAACTGAATTTTTCGTTGTGGAGTAAGATTTTCATTCCTTTTGTCTTCTAGAAATGCACTCAAGTTTGTAACCATCCTTTCCATGACTATGACAGTTGTATTGTCATTAGCCAGTTTACATATGCCATAGTATGGAACAATGTTTGGATGTTTGATTCGAGAAAAGATATCTTGCTCTTTAGTAAAAACAGCAGTTGGGTTAACAATGTTTTTGTACTTCTTAGCTGCATATTTCATTCCTTTGTACTCGACCTCCACTACATCACCATAGCAGCCATGACCCAGACAAGCTCCAGTCGGATTTACTTTGCAGGTTGGTAGATGGAAACCGATTTCTTCTGAAATGGATCCTTCTTCTAAAATACAATACAAACACCCATATAACAAAAAGTATGTTGCTTGTTGTGCTGTGTTAGCAGTTATGTGACACTTGCCCTACTGCCTTGTACTTGCCCTTTTTCTGTACCACTGCAGGCTCAGTAGTATGTCTCTAATCTACTTACCCATGTTCATGCACACCCATAAAGTGCTATAGCTTGTTATAATTATACATTTCTCTGCTGTGGTGTCCATCTAGAGTGTCATACCCAGACCTCTACCCTGTAAATGATCAGTATGTCTTGAAATCACATAATCTTCCCAATGCAGTGATCTCATTGATTTACCAACAGTCAATATATGCTGTGTCAGCACAACCAATGCAAGTCACCAGATGTATTTTTCATATGAGAATATGGGGCTGAAAGGGAGTCAAAGGGAGTCAATGTGGGGTCACATGATTGTGCATTGATATGCTGTCTCTGTGGGATTTTCCTTGAAATATCAGCTTAGAGTACATACATGTACAAAGGCATACTGGATTTCCTGTTTATTGAAAAAGTGTTAAATTAAATGTGCATGAGGATTACATGACTTTTAATATACAGTTGGCTGATGGAGATGGCAAGTCTATCAGTATATCCATACCAAATTCGGGGTGCACTCGTTCCCAGGCCGATTCAAAGCCGCGGAGAAACGGCCTGGTATCGACTGTTCGCGCGCATGCGCCAAATACCCCACGATTCGTGGGGTATCGGATTTTTACGTGCACTTCTAGTATATTTCTGCTACATGTTACCATGCATTTTCGTATACTCGAGTAATATCGCTGTGTCAGCATTTGTCACAAGCTGCCGCTTTTGAAAAAACGCGCTATACAAGTCTTGTTACGGCTCGGAAAAGGACGCATCACAGGTCTACATTCTGTACATGGTCGCCAGGATCTTTGTGTAGTATGAGCGAGTATGAGCTACTAGGTTTGAGCAAGTCAGTAAAATACTTATCCTTGTACGCTTAGGCTGGTTACGAAACTGCTTTGTATAATTCCAGCGTGCAGTTGAGTGACATGTTGCAAGCACTGAGTTTTGACCATCGCCGGTCGTGAAGTATATCCGTAAAATAAATGGATTCTTGCGCATGCGCGAACAGTCGATACCAGCGTGTCTCGAATCGGCCTGGGGATCGGGATGAGGTTAGGGTGCACTTGAATTAGGGCCAGGCACGAACCAGAAACAGATGGCGTAAGAGTTGGAAAAGATGGACCAGCAGTAGGAGTACAAGTCAGGGGCGTAGCCAGGATTTAGATAATGGGGGGGGGGGGGGGGGGGGGCTCAGCGAGTCAGTAGCGCGCGCGCACGCAAAGCGCGCCGAAAATTTGTTTAGCCACGCCCTCATTTTGAACCTTGATCGCTCTCTGGTAGCCCTGTGCGGAGTCGATCGCGAGCTTCTGAATTTGCGTAGCTACTAGCAGTAGCTACACATGTACTGTAGTGCTGTAGCGAGTGACACTGTATAGTCAGTTACATTAGCTACTGGAAGGCTCATCTAGAGCTAGCGGCGAACCCGCTAACACTTTTTATGTCGACGTCTCCGTATATATGCAGTGGCAACGAAACAAGCTTGTAAAGTATTTTACAGTTCTAAGTTTGTCGTGCTTGTCAGGCCAAGCGATGATATAAGCAAATTAGTAGAGTCTAAGATTGTTACTGGGCCCAATTTGGAATACAAAGGGCCATTGAACAAGAGCAAGTCTGTCCAAAAGGATAAGGAGAACAACCCTCCTGACACAACTGACACTGATACAGATAGTGAGGAACTCACTAGTACTGAGAGCATTACAAGCTATTATCTCATGTACTTGACATTCAGGGGCGTAGCTAGCATTGGGCTCAGGGGGTTCGAGCCCCCAGAGATGCATTGCTTTTTTCACTCTCAGTGGATGTTGGCAGTACAGAAGAACTGCTATTTAAGTCTTCAAAAGTGGTAAGAGTAGTATGTTTTAAATGGCAGCTCACATAATTTTACACATTAATTTAAGGCACACAACACTAAGAGTAGAAAATACATCCTCTTACCAGGTTTCACAAGGTTATACTTATCCGCATTGGATTGAGCCAAATCACGTTCAGCTGAATCAAAGGACATACATTAAACAAAGGTATAGTAGAGATTTATCTACTTACAATAAGCAATATTACAGAGCTTATGGTTGATCCCCTTGATCCCCTTGAAAGGGAATTGTGTGCAGGAGGGCACTTTTACATGTAGTTCACCTATAGAATCAATTATAGACACTCACATTGACTAAGAATGTAACAGATCTAGTTCCTGACAGGCATATACAAGTGGTCTATATGGCACTTACCTGAAACAGTAAATGTCTTTTGATCTGGAAGCATTTCAATTGCACGAAGTGGTTGTAATGTATGGCTATATATATATTCTGGTTGACTCAAACCATGGTATGACTTTTGCATTTCAACTGCAAAAGTGGTTGTAATAGATGGCTATACTCAAACCATGATATCACTTTTGATCAGGAAGCATTTCAACTGCATGTAATGGATGGCTATACTCTGGTTGACTCAAAACATCTAGATAAAGTTGTAGTCTAGTGCCAGAGGAAAAACTGTTACTACAAACCCCATAGTTAGCACGTCCAGACAGTTAGGGTTGGCCCACTCAAGTGGAAAATATAAAGAGTTTGGGAAAATATAGGAATATATAGCATAGTTAGCACGTGACCAATTTGAATGTATACATAACATATGCGCTTATAAGGCATGCAAAGCTCTGACACTTTCTTTTTGGGTCTCGTGGTTGACTACAAACCAGTTGCTTTTGCTCGTACTGTGTGCTCGTGCTACATGACATCCCAATATTTCCCATGTAGCACTCGCGCGGGTGCTTTAACTAGTACAAAATGATATTCATAATTACAAATACACAATTTGCTAATGCACCTGAACTCTTCACTGGTGGTACTGGAGGGCTATATTTCATTCTGCTCACAGCATGATATGACCCTATGCACATTGCAATCACAATAATTCAAAGTATGGCATTTGTTACAGAAAACAATTTTGTGTACCTCCTCTGGACACTCTTCGCTCAGTTGTACTTGGAATAAATCTTCCACTAAAAAGCTGAGTTAACATGGCATGAACTACAAAGTGATGTAAGCTGTATTACACAACTGCAGTCACTCAAATTGAATGTATACATAACATATCCTTGAACCACCGAATACTTAATTGCATATCCAGACTGTGAATGAATGTGCCATAACTTACTATTAGTGGGAAGGTCTGCTCCTCCATTCATCTATATATATATGATGATATACAAGTATGAATGCATGAAAGTAAATGATCATAAGCTAAGGAAACGTACATTATGAAATGTCCATATCAGATCTTCATAAAAGCTCTCAGCATCATCAGGACGGTATTTTAGAACTTCCACTTGGAACATCTCCTGTTATAGTCAACAAACCACAGTTATAGGATTGTGTGTAATGTATATACAAGTTATATACAACTCACAGTAGTGAGCATCTTATTTGTGATAAGAAAGTGTAATGGCGATGAAGGCCCACTCAGAAATTCAATTCTGACTTCATCTGGATTCTGAAAGGTTATTGGTGACTATTTACCTTTTTCTCTTATAATCAAACATGAATACACTCACCAAACTGTTGGATAACACTCCATGAAAGAAGTTTGCCACAGGTACATTGCCCATGGCACGTGCAACCTCCTCAAGACTGTCGTGCTGGAATGTGAAACATAATACTGTGATGTATACGGTATAGAAAGGGAAACTTTTGCATTATGCAAAAAGTTTCCCTTTCTATACCCAGAAGTTTGTGATAATAATAACACAAACCTCTAGGCAGTGTTAACACTCACAGGTATGACTGGACTATTCATTATAGCAGACACACATATTTGACTGAAGTGTTTCAAGACTTCTTCTATCTTATGGTGGTCTTCTGGAGTTCGCAATACTCCAGGGGGCTAGATATAGTGGAATATAACACATCTTGTATGTAAATAATAAATATCCTGTATCTACATGTTCATTCATACAGTGACTGTACACATAATCAATAACTAACCTGATATTGCTCTGTAATGAAGCTCACCTATATATGGAAAGCAAAGCAGATGACAACCACAGATAAGCCTCACTTGTGTGTATTAGGACAGTCCTCACTTGATCAAGTTGGGGGTGGTTCACAGCTTGCATGTACATACGGATATGTTCAGCTAATAACTCCATCTGGTTCTGCTGTGCTTTCATCAAACCTTCTTTCTGTGTGTGAAATCTATGCTATATATGCTATTTCCTTGCAACAACTTACCGCTCCCCCAAGCATTTCAAGTAATTTGTCAGTGTAATAGTACTTCTCAGTCTTCACAGAAGTAATGATTGGAGTGGAGAGCTAAATATACATAACCATTGAACAATGTTCTTTATACATATTTAGGAGTTGTTACCCCCATTATGGATTTGTCTATGTGTTCACACTCCAGCAGTAGGTGAAATGTTTCAATTTGATCACCAATTATTGAGAACGCAAGTGGTGGCATTGTATCCTATCAATGGAAGCAACAAAGTATGCATTACTGTGATATCTTATTTTTCCACCCTACAGAACACAAGAAATTGACATTGGCTCCTCCCTCAATCAGCAGTTTGACGATCCCTATAAATCCCTTGCCAGCTGCATGAGCAAGTGGGGTCAACTCCACAATACCTTCCACTGCACCAGGCTGGAACTACATAGAGTGTAAAATAAATAAACATATGTGTGCATTGTTGACCTTACTCGAACAACGTCAATCACAGCTCCCTTGTTTATGAGTGCTGAAGCAATGTGGAAGTTACTTTCTGACACAGCAGCAAAGAGTGGACTATTACCATCCTATAGGATATGAAATAAGTACGTACAATGGAAAATTTTACTTGTCTACTTACATCTCCAAACTTGTTTACATCTGCTCCTTCATCCAAGAGCACCTGGGCAACACTCCAGTGATTGCTAGTGCAGGCTTTAAGTAGTGGAGTGATATTATCCTACAAAAAAGTTTTATTTGTTTACCAATAGGGAATTTTAATTCTCACCTTTCCAGTGGCATTCACATTAACTCTGTACTTGAGCAACAGTTTGACCAATCCAACATGACCTTGGTAACTAGCCTCTACAAGAGGACGATGCCGGCCCTGTATATATAGAATAAAACCAGAATATAAATGCTATTTAAGCATTTCTTTAGTTCTGACATTAGAAGATCCATTTGGATTGGCACCATGAGCTAAAAGTAGTTCAGCTGAAGTGACAGCTACACACTTGCAAGCAATTGAAAGGGGAGAGCACCCACTGGACTGTAGTGGTAAGAATAACAATGATGTCATAAGTATGCTACATGTACATAGAAAAACCAGTAGTAACTATAAGAATAACAATGATGTCATAGGTATGATATAGACATACCTGTGACCCCAAGTCCACTGATATGTGTAGTTGTTTGTACTTGCTCAAGAGACACTCCAGAATAGCTTTGTTTCTCAGAGTCTCCGGATAATGAAGACAGCCATCACCTCTCTTGTATAATTGGATGAAATAACATGTACACATGAATATAAATCAGTTGCAGCAGACAGCAGTTGCAGTCATAGTATGTACCTCGTCTAGGACTTCTGGGTCAGCTCCATGATCGAATAGCATTTGAACAATTCTTTCTTGACCTTTAACACATGCATACATGATTGGAGTCCTCCCCTGGGAAGAGATGAGCTTGAACACATAAACACACATGTTGCTGAGTCAAAGTAACCACAGGTAAATGTAGTACCTCACTACTACGTGCACCCAAATGACTCCCTGATTGAATGAGACTTGTAGCTGTTTTCCAATCATTCTCCATACATGCTTTAAGCAAAGCCTGACCGTCATCCTACAGTGAGCAAAAACCTTCATAACAATACACTAGTGTTATATAGTACACATAAAAGGCATTAAAAACACTAAGTACAACACAGTATGGTATGCACACACTCACAAACCTTGTTTAAGCATGGAAAGTGTCTTGTCTTCTCCACAGTCTGGTATCCACCATATTCTCAAAAATAGCTGTATCTGCTTACTGACATTATTCACTCCAGCTCTGCTAATAATACCATCAATATCGATCTTTGAATAGCCAAAGTGAGTGGCCAGCTTCTTCCAATTATGTAGTAAGCTCAGTATGAACTCACACACAGCAGGTGGATTGCAGCAACCTATAATACATATGAAGAGGGAGGGGATTGGAAAGCTGTTTGCAGTATAATAACCAGGGGCTCCAGGGCCCAGCACCTCCACTGCCCACTGTAATGTGATTTGGATCACACATATACAACATGCAGCAATAACACAGGGGTGGAGCACCCGGTCAGGCAGGTCAGGTATGACCTGACCACTTTTTTCCCCTACAGATAATTTCTTTTTTTTGAGAAATATCTACAGGTTGCACGTAATGCGCCTTAATGCACAGCTGCGTACTGACCGTAGCATCGGTAACTCGGTTCCAGGCCTTCCCCGCGAGCAATTTTTTACGCATTTTGATAGTGCATGGGAAGAGAACTTTGAAAAGTCGAGAAATATCTGGTGTTTGCTCCAGTCTCTGGAATACGTGAATTGTCTGTTGTTAGAACATACACCAAAGGCTCAATTGGAACTTCTATGCACCAGTTATACTTATGTTTTTTCATCCAAAGATGGCCAGAATTCACCTCAAATCTTAAAATTTTCTGGGTGAGCATGCCCCCAGACCCCCCCCCTAGAGTGGTAGTAATTTTGACCTGACCACTAAAAAGCACCTTTCTCCACCCGGGACAAGTATCATGTCTAGGGCTTCAAATATCTCATATAATCTCATGTAACACCTAGAAGGTATACAATAATATAGCTACATTTTGCCATAGCTTACAGTATGGAAGCAGTACTGATATATATTTTCCAAGGGACGGCGTCAGAAGTAGGCCCAATACCAGGTCTGGAACACAGAATCCAGGTTTTTCACGGATGCCTTGTTGGATGATATCCTTAAGGTTAGCTGATGAGCCTCCTCTAACACCAAGAGCATGTTTCAACTGGGCAGCATTTGGTAGCACAACATTGACATGTACCCTCTTCAAATCTGTAACACACCAATACATAATGTGACAATGAGGTTTGGATTGCCTGTATATCAGGTTGACGTCATTTGCTTTTTTATGTACGTATAATTTAGCACAGCAAGCAGCTCAGTTGGTAAGAGCACCTGTCCTAGCACACAGTATCAAGTGTTTGAATCCTTCACTAAAATGACTACTTGTGTTGTCATTGAGTAGTCATACATGTGTATTTACCGTAATGATCAATACTTGGCTGATTCAACACTGAAAGGACTGTATAAAAGATAAACCATTCACAGCCATCAGCAAATATTTTGAAAGATGAAGCAACCTTACCAGCCTGACGCAGAGTGTCAGTGGCCATGTACCAACACCAAGCGTTCTGCAAAGACTCATAACAGTCAAGCAGGGACAGGTAGAGGTTTTCTATCACTCTCTGACTGTCAGGTTCTGCTACAATTCCTGTCAAAACTCTGTGTAAATTTGTTGCATCTTCACTCTCTGGTTTGCTCAGTATTACAGCACATGCTTCATTTGTTAGAACTTCATGGGCAACAAGAAAGGGGAGGAGCTTCCGGATACATTGACATTGCCGCAGGTCTGAAGATACCACAGTAATGACTCTGTGAGCATATTTGCTTCCTATGTGTTGGTATTGGACATGACATATAAATCCGGGGTGGAGGTAGAACTGATTTTAATAGGGAAGGGCCAGCCAAGAACTGATGATGTCCATGGAAAGTCCGACCTACTTATATACACGGCGCGACTTTTACTTTTTTAAATTACCTTTACTTATTAAAAAGATTACGTGTGCAATAGATCTAGTAGCTATTTGGCAGGTGCGCTCTGCCGGTTCTTCATCTACGGAGAACAGAGAGCTAAGCAGTGAGCCGTTTCTGCTGCTGCTTTGCCATCATTATCTACGCTTAACAAAAATGGTGGGCGGGGTTACACGGGAAGGGGCCCGGGCCCCTCATCCCCCCCCTTGAATCCGCCCCTGTAAATACTCCACCTCCACAACAAATACATGCATACACATGTAGATCTAAATGTCTGTATGTCTGCGAGTCAATTCTGCAGCAGTGTCAGAGGATGAGGCTTATGAAATTTTACCGTCCGTCATCAAAATGCTCTCAGAGAATGCTCAAAAACACGACTAGTGTACAGTTTCGCTCAGAGGTGTATTATAGCGTACAACCCACCGTAATTCGCCTCTCCCGCCGGTTGAATATCCTTTAGCCGTACAGCATCCCAGAGTGTATCATCTTGTACACAGAGAGCGTCCATCTCTTTGACCCGCTTTTGTTAGGTCGGCGACTCAGCCCTTAGGATACAAATTACACTGGATAGCCGAGCCCCTCCCCTTAAAACTGCCAAATAACGTCACATATCATGCGCGCGCCCGTTTTTGCATGCTGAGTTGAATGCATCTCCACCCATATACGTAGTATATAGAGCATACTATATACTGAAGAGTGTTTTCTGTTCACTTACATAATATTCAAGAACTAAAGTTGTGGTTTTTATTCTTGTTCTGCTACAATTATCGAACATTGCAGATATCAGCTCCAAGTTCCCTGACCGCACACACATTCAGGATATTTCTAATCCTCCCATTGAGAGCTGAATCAGGTAGGAATGAGTCTCCACTGACACACTCAGTCACATCCAGACTGGTGATACTAGTGGGGCAATCGGGGTTGACCCAATAACCAATCAAGAGTCAAGGTTGTTGCAGTGACAGTTAACTTGTGTAAAAGCTATTTTTTTTAAAACAGTGGTGGTCTAGGTCCATCTATTGATGATATCTACACACTCTCTAGTCCTTCAGTGACGTTGAAATAAGCGTTCGAAATTAGATTTTTTTCGAAAGTAGATCGCTTACTCTATATGCTCGCTCATCGTCGAATGATACGAGTTACGTATATGATACTGTAACTGAGCTTTAATATGTTCCATGGTGTGAAAGGAACATGTGGATAGAGACAATCATTTCTCATACCTAGTGAAAGTTGTGAAAATGCTATACGAATGGCTATACCTAGGTATTTGTGGATATAATTTGCATTGCGGCTGTGCAAAACACGCGATTAACATTATGTCACGTCATTTTTGACTACTCCATTGTCCATATTTTTATGTAGGGCTAGGGTTTATCCAATCGTTCGACGTGCTGTAGAAGTATAGACGCGCTTTAATAAATATTTTTTACATGAAAGGCACATGGCCTGGAGGCCCATTAGTCAACCAACAAACAAAACACAACAAGAACAGAGAGAGAGAGGCTGAAACCATAGATCATTAAAGAGACTGAGACCTTACCTTGAAAGCTTTCTTAATAAATAGAGCAGTTGCTGAAAGAAACTGAACATTTGTCAATGACATTATAAATTAAAATATTAAAGGATGTAGGGATGACAATTATGCTAAACGTACAGGAACAAGATGCAGTATATGCAGGCAAAAGCAGTGATTATAGATAGCACAGGCATGAGAAATAAGGAGCAGCATGAAGGCAAGGCAGGGGATGGGCATGCAACAATCATAACATGCGTAACCCCATAAAAACAAAGCAGGAAGTGTCTGTCGTTCTTCAGCTGTCTCTAATGTGAGATGCTGCCTTCTACAAGCTCTCACTCTCGCTAGCCATTGCTCGAGGGCCTCCTCACCTTCCCGATCCTTCGCTTTTTCCTGGTATGGTGCTGTCATATTGTTACCTCAAATTGGCAAGCTCGTTCGCATACAGTTCTCACGACAGAGCCATGCGGAACTGGTCTGAGTTAGCCTCGTTTCCCAGACCTATACGAGACTACGAGAGGAGAGGACCTGGTACACACTGCTTGCGCATGCGCCGGGTCTCCATGGTAACACGTACGATAACGTATACGGTATATACATGTATATACCCCACATTTTTCTGGGAACGAGGCTAGGTCTGAGCTGGCCTTACGTTTGCGTATTGCGCGTGTTTAAATCGACCAATCAGATTGCGTAGAGCAACGCCCGTACATATATATTAGCAACAATTAAGGCATTAGCTTCACAAACTCACAAGGTTAAACATTGATGTAGTGAAAGGCCAAAGTAAAACATTAAAATGTTGAAGGATGGAATGGGAGTGTGCCAAAATCAGAGAAATGTATGCAGTAAGAGAGTGAGGTGTGGCATGCATCATTAATACCATGCGTATAACCATACATCCTTCAACAAAAAAAATATTTTTACTCTTGTGTACTATGAACTGTGTATCCTAAATACATGGAGTACTGAGAGCTATATACATATACTGTATGAACTCTTGAGGCTGTAGGAAGTACCCAAACTAAAGTTCTCTTTTGTAGTACAGTTTGAATGTGCCAATAATCAATTGACCTTGTGTCTGAGCCTGTTGAAGCTTGTATCGTTCATGAGCCTTTCCCTTTGCTTTGGCTAGGACGTTTTGGTATGTGTCATTGTTTCTTCTTAGCTCACGAGCTAGCACTGGCATCCATGAATCAGTAAACGCTTTATGATCATGAATTGTGGCAAACTCAATGTTAAAGTTCCCTTGAATATCATTGACATCAGTTTCGCCTTTTGCTTTAATAGTATTTTTTCCTCGACATGCATCAATGAAGAAAAGTTTGGGGATTACATGTGAGTGAAATCCTATAATAGCAGGATCAACAAGAGGCTTCACAATATCTCTTAAGAAGATAGCATCACCATTATTGGCCAGAATTATATTATCATCGGTTCCATGACCGGAGAAAGCAAAAACAATTGCTTTGACTGGCTTACCATCACTATCTGTGGTATTTCTGCCTTCTTTATTTTCTGTGGCTCCCTTGTAATCCTTCAGATACACTGAAAGTTGCTCCACTAATGCAAGAACTGCATGCTCAGTCACTTCTTTGTTCTGCAATTGTAAGATATTGTAATCAAACTGTTCAAATGTCTCTTTCATTTCCATTGCATCATCATTTGTTGCTTTCAGTGTACTGCCAGGTGTACCATCATAGTCACAAGTCACTACCAGAGCTATGCCACGCTTCTCAGACAGATCAAAATTCCATTCTGGAAAAAACGTACAATGAATGAGCAATGGGTAGTGTAGGACTCTCATCAGAGAGTTGGTAGACTCTATGTAGGTCCGGCCAGAATGGCGCCGACACGCCCATTATGCCTTAACAAATGTAACGTGGCAGCTATAAGCCTTTTAGACACATTACGTGGCCGGCTACAAGTGTTTCTATCAAGATGAAATGCACTTGTAAAGTGCGTAACCCTCGCACAGTTATGACTACCAAGTAAATATATTAGAGCTTCTGACTCTCTTTGTGCTCTGCACATACTTGTAGCTAATGCAAAACTATATCTAACAGCAAGTCGTGCTGCTGCGATCTCCAATTAATGCGCACCTTCAGGTATAAACCGCTGCCTAAAACAGATACACTTCTTCCTATTACGAAGTAGCAATACTGCTTGTCAATATATCCATGTTTGGCTATCACAACAATTACGGTTCACGAAAATCGGCAATTTACCGCTTTTCCGGCTGCAACAATAGGTCCTGTCTCTTCATTCCGCTTTCCGCTCCAAACGTTAACTGTGCCGAGCACTAATGCTACTTCTTCATATCTCCAAGTTTGGTACTTATAGCAGCCATGGTTTACGAGAAAACTTGCTTACAGACAGACCGTCAGACAGACAGACAGACAAACTACACACACACACACACACACACACACACACACACACACACACACACACACACACACACACACACACACGCACACACACACACAGACACACACACACACACAGACACACACACACACACACACACACACACACACACACACACACACACACACACACACACACACACACACACACACACACACACACACACACACACACACACACACACACACACACACACACACACACACACACACACACACACACACACACACACACACACACACACACACAGACACACACAACCCTCCCGTGCATGCGCGAGGGTTAATAAGGTGGTAAAAACACTGCTACAATGACATATGTGAAATTGCTAAAACCCCGATTTCTCCATCTTCTTTTTCTTCTTCAAATTCTTCAAATGGCCGGCACAAAAATGGTACAAGTATTTACCTTGATTTTTGTACTAAAGGCTTCTTATTCCCATGTGCAGTGCCTTTCACCAACGGACTCTTTGTAGGACCCCTCTTGGACAAGTAAAGCTACGATATACTAGCACTTCTGTGTAGTTGAACGCCATTTCCTTGTTATTATTCGGGCAATTCACATGACCACAAGCAGCAAAATGGGGTGGGGCTCACACACATGCAAAGGGTATTTTACAACGAAAACCCAGTGAAGCTAAAGTACAAACATTTTCATTAAAATGTTGAAGGATGTAGGGATGACAGTGCCAAAGAGTAGAGAAACAAGTGCGATATAATATGCAGCAAGACAGGGATGAGGGCATGAAACAAAAATACCATGCACAACCCTTCCCTACATGTTTAATTGTGGGGTTACGCATGTTATTATTGAATTTGTTGCATGCCCTCATCCCTGTCTTGCTGCATATATACTGCACTTGTTTCTCTACTTTTTGGCACTGTCTTCCCTACAATCTTTCGAAATGTTTTTACTCTTGTGTAGTAGACCCTTACACAAAATAACTGATACAAACTCAACTTGTAAACTCTATACATGTACATCTATACCTGGTTTAGATGGACCATTGTCCCTAACAACATCTGCAGCACCATCTGTGGAGTATGTGAATCCTCTGTCACTAACAGATAATTATAAGCAAAATATGCACATGTAGCTAAAACAGAAAACAGACCATCTAAAGTGTAGAAAAGCAGTTCAACCTAGCCCGTACCCGTGGGCGGAAAAGACGACCTGGTATCGACTGTTCGTGCATGCGCATAAATCTCCAAATTTCTAGGAAAACGCCCAGTAATTTTTGTTGTATCAGCAAACGGAATCGACTGTGTTCGCTTTTCTGAATATCTCAAGGGCGAATGACATACCCGCTCGAGTACTCCCTCTGCATTTACATGTCCTGGAACACCTGAAAGTACACTGTACTATGGCTACGTATAGTATACGACATTATCTGGATTACCAGAAAATCTGGTAAAGGCCCGCGCATGCGCGAGCAGTCGACTTACGTACTAGTCCGTAGTTATGATACCAGGCCGTCCTTTCCGCCCCCAGCCTGGGTGCGAGGCTACAGTTCAACCCAACATAACCTTATAAACATATTCTAAACTACAATCTGAACTACAAGACAACACGTATGACATCATATTGAGCTTACCAGCCTGAGATGGTTTGTCACCAAACCACATGGTGTATTTGTCTTGTGGTTCTCCCTTCCATTTCTTTTCTGAACAGAGAAGATACTTTTTGGAATTTACTTCCCCAATGGAGGCTGTATGAATTCGACATACTTTTTGGCAGGGGCACAAGAATGCTGGGGACACTGCAATTCCGGAATCAGTGATGTGCATAATGTCAAATACATTTTGTATGGCCCCAAAGACTTCCTTACGAACCTTAGAAAGGTCACTGTAACTTGCATCTTCATCAACGTATACCTCAATATGATCTATTCTGTCAACAAGCATTACATTGGAGAAAACAGTTGGACAAAAAAGCGAGGCAATGTTATGATAAAGGCATTCTGGGGAATCGTCTACTTTTCTGTTGACTTCCCAAGTGTATGAGGAGAGAAGACAAGAAATAGTGCTGCCAAAACAACCAAGGGGGATGCAGTCATCAGTGAACTTCACGACTAATGGTACTATTTTAGGGGAGAATGGCAGATGTTGGCAAAGCTTCTCATCATCAAGAGCAGACAACAAGCACATCATCAGGTATTCATCCTTGCAATTAGGTGGTTCAATGCTCGGCTCCCTTTGTTTCTTACAACTCAGTGGAGCTAATGTAAATGTGTGGCAGGAAAGTTCAATTGCCTGACGAAGCCCATACAGGCCAGGAACAAAGCAAGTTGGGAACTCGTCATTACTCAGCATTTCATCGCAATTCAGCATTTCTTCAGTGATGACACCTTTTTCTAAAGATGTAGCAATACCAATAGGGAATCCCCGGATATCCCCACTACTTACTTTGTAACTAAACAGCACAACTGCATTGATGAAGTTGAGTGGAACTTGTGGTTTGACAAAGACAAGATTTGGCAGCACTTCTCTGAAATAGAGAAAGGTGTTGTTGCGGTGGAAGAAGACAAGGGCAGCTTGTACTACATCACCTTCCATTTTAAGCTTGGTGCCAATGTGCAGGCATTCATCTAAACTCAGAACATCCCTCTCCTCCTTTGCAGCATATTTGAGGAGGTCTTGTTCATACATAAAGAAAGAGCGAGGCACTTCAATAACCTTTCCCAAACCACTGTCTCTAATCTCTGATTTAATTTTCTCGAGTGCCTTATTATCATCATCATCTGGATTTTTTAAATTGAGAACAAAGGGAATTTGTTGTGCACGATATGCAATGAGCTCATCTTTATACGTTGGAAGGAAGGAGGCCCTTAGTTCTTGGTTCAGAGCCTCTATTCGAGCTTCCAAGTCATCTTTCACACAATCTCGGTGTGTGGCCACCACCAGAACTCGAAAGGAGTTGGCATTCTTTTGTGAGGATATTTTGACCTGCAAAGTGGCAGCCAGCTTTTTAATCATCTTCCGAGTGCTGTACTGTGATAGCACCTCTCGCCTATAGGCTTTACCTTTTACATGGAAGTGTACAGGAGGATGCTTATCAAGCTCATGAAGCAGATTCAGTACCAATACTGCAAGGTTAGCATTGTGGATAAGGCATGGCATCCTTTCCATGAACTCAGGCTGGCCTCCTGTGTCAATCATGTGAATTAGTTCCAAGATCTTTTCTTCCTTAGAACCATCTGCTTCTTGAGCTTAACCATTTCTTTGCTGGTGGGGCTCTCCTCTGGCAGAGACTGGAGCTCAGAAAAAGAATGAGAAAGCAGTAAGGGGAGTTGATTGCTGGTTTGTTCATCAGATTTATCCAGAGCAAGAAGATTATTAGCAAGAGAGACCACATCAGCCTCAGTCATTCCTGCTTGGATAAGAGGAGCAAGGAACTCAAGAATGTCCTTGTGGGAGAGCAGATTGAAAGATGTACTACCCAAAAAGTGAAGGATTTGACCTCGTTCAGACTTCTCGGCGATGCCCGTACTAGTGAAGAGGTCTGGTGGATCTTTACCAAATAGGCGACTCAAGAGCCAGGTCTTACCAGACCCTGTGAGACCTGTGAGAGTAGACACAACATCCCTTTGTTTCACACTACCATTTGCCATGGACTCATCAATGAGCTGCTGAGCCCTCACATCAGTAATAACTGTCGAATTGAATTGAAAGAGAAGAATAATAAAAGGAATGGGTATATATGATTACTTCTAGAAATCACATTCTGTGTGAACCACATGTAGTGCGCTTAAAATATTACGGTACATAGGAGGTTTCATAGTGTATGCATAATTCATCAACACAAGTCCAATATAGTCACACTGAGGTGCATGTACATGTGTATACTTAGGGTACTGGATAGGGCAAGAGGAGAGGGGTATTTCACAAAAGGAGTGGTACCGTAGCAGATGTAGGCAAGTGTTGCAGAGGTTTTGGGCTTACCCAGGGATGTATAGCCAATTTGTTATCATTGTTAACACTGGCACAATGCCTGCTTGGCCATCTAACTATAGTCTGAGTTTGGTGACATACCACCTGACCTATAGTAAACTGCTTCAGAATCCAGGTGTTAACCTGTACCTTTCATGCCAGCTGTATAGGCTTACTTCCACTTGTCCAAGAAAACTGAAATCAGCATCACTAATTGAAGTGCT